>VZTA01023792.1:258574-285217 GCA_013398855.1 Mohoua ochrocephala | reverse complement strand
CACATGCCTCTGCCTCCCACCGCCTTTGTCTCCCTGCCGCCAGTCCCCGGGGCCAGGGAAGGACGGGTCTGCGGGGCGGGAGTCCTCATCCCCATCCCTGTCCCCATCCCTGTCCCCTGTCCCCATTCCTGTCCCCCGTCCCTTGTCTTGTCTCCGTCCCCGTCCCTGTCCTTGCTTCTTGTCCCTTTCTCCTTTCCTTGTCCTTGCTCCCTGTTCCTATCCCTGTTCCCTGTTCCCATTCCCATCCATCTTCCCTGTTCTCATCTCTGACCACAGTCCCTTTCCACTGACCCCTTTCTCTTTCCCTTCTCGCTTCCTCTGTACCTTTTTCTCTGTCCTCAACCCTTTCCCCTCTTCCCTGCCCTCATCTCCGTCCCACCTCTGTCTTGTCCCCATCCCTGCTCACTGTTCCCATCTCTCTTTTCCCACCTTCTCTCCCTTTCCCATGGCTCTGTCCCACTCGCAGTCCCCAGGAAGCACCGTGACCTTCGGAGCCACAACAATAGCCGGGCTCGTGGCAGTTCATTGTTCCCTGCCAGAGCCCCCACTCTTGCTCCCCCCTCGTCTCACTGGAGCCCCCACTCCCACTCCCCCCCCTCCTCTCTGCGCTCCGCTGCAGGCAGCCGGTGGTCCGGGGCTGCCTTTCCTTGCAGTTGTGCCATCTGAAGGCCGGAGTTGTGCCATCTGAGGGCCAGTGGGTGACACGGGGACCTGGCTGGCAGCTGGCCCTGCTCTCCCTGAGCCTTGTGCAATGCCGAGAATGTTGCTGCACTTAATAAGGACGGTCCCTCGGCTGTCACCGCAGGCAGAGCGCTGGCACGGCTGGCGCAGAGCAGCCCTGGGCACACTGGCACCTTTGGCTGGGGATGTGGCACCGGGTCTGGGGACCAAAAGCAGCACCCCCACAGGCAGCACCACGTGCCTGCCTGCTCACAGCCGTGTCTGCTCCTTCAATCGTGCCCAGAGCCACGTCTGGAGCCAGCCCTACATCGCAGTGCCCCTGCTCACTGCTTTGTGTGGTATCCCACAGCCCAGGGCATCCCACAGCATCCTGCAGTGTCCTATAGGCCAGGGCATCTCACAGCCCACATCATTCCACAGCCTAGAGCATCCCACAGGCCACGGCATCCCACAGCATCCCACAGCATCTGATATCCCACAGTATCCCACAGCATCTCACAGGATCACGCAGCTCAGTGCATCCCACAGCTCACGGCATCCCCCATCCCAGAGCATCCCACATCCGCAGCATTCCACATCCTACGGGATCCCAGGGCTGCTCCCCACGTGGGCTGGGGTCTCTCCACCCTTCTCCTGGGGCTGCTCCCCGTGTAGTCTGGGGTCTCTCCACTTGCTCCCGCAGCGCTTGGCCAGGGATTGCCGGCAGCACCGCGAGCCCCATCTGTCCCTGCAGCGCTGCCCTGACGTCAGGGCTCTGCCAAGTTCAAGGTCACCTCTCCCGGAGGGCTGCGGCCCCGAGGGGACACTGCCTGCCGGGCTGCTCTCGGCATCCCACACACACACTGGGCTCCCGGCCTCCGCTCCCTGATTTATTTATCCGTGCGTGTGCCTGTTCTCTCCTGGAAGGCACGTTTGCAGAACGGGCGATTACTTACGCCCTAGTTGGGCCTGCCTGCCCGCTGCCCGCTGCCCGCTGCCCGCTGCCTGCCCGCCCGCTGCCTGCCCGCCCGCTGCCCTGGGATTTTGTCTCTCTCCAGGCTGCGGTGTAATAAGGGAGGTAATTAAGTGTAAAAGGCAGGAGGAGGCAGGGCTGGGAGGGGGGAGCAGCCCCGGCTCCTTTCGGAGGCAGGGGACTGCGATAATGTATGGTAATAACCGCAGCCAGCCCTGCCGAGCTGATAGCGCTGACGGCAGCGCCTGGGCCCCCCCAAACCTGCCCCCGCCACTGTGGGGAGGGGGAGCAGCGCCAGAAGAAAGGCTCAGCCTTCCTCCACCGGGTTTGTGCCTTCCTGAGCAGCTGTATGGAAATAATTCCCATCGGAGGCAATTGTTTCCCTGACAAGAGGGAGGGGGCTGGGGGGGTGCCGTGGGTGAGGGGTTTTGGGGGCTCCCAAGGGCAGGATCATCCTCTTGGGGGGCAGGAGGAGAGAGGTCAGGTCCCTACTTCAGCTCCCAGTCTACCCACAAGGGACACATCCTGCTATTGGAATAAGACAAGCTGCCCCGTGGTGCCCCCACAATCTCCCACTGGTCCTCAGCTCCCCCACCCTCCATGGATCCTGGACACGGGCTGTGGGGTCAGCCAGGATCTGCCAGAGGATGCCCACTAGTGCCAGGGGGCAGAGCCCTCACTCCTGCCCTCTCTGCTGCCTCAGCTGCAGGACCCCCGCCACTGCCAGCTTGGGGGGCTGCTGGCCATTAGGTATTCCAACTGCGTCCTTCCCAGAGGCGTCCGGGTCGCAGCCGGAGCCCCGAAGTGGCTCCAATCCGTGGTCTGGTGCTGCCGCCGGCGCAGGGAGCAGATGCCAGACAAAGGGCCGGGGACAAAGGCCCGGCTGCCTCGTGCCCCAGGGAAGGGGCGCAGGCGCGTGCAGGGCACGGGTGCTGTCCCATCCCGGGGCTGCCGCTGCCCCGACCTCCGGTACTTGCCATGCCCCAGTGCCCACCTGGCTCCTGCCCTGGCTGGCATGGCTGGGGCACAGTTGGGTACCAGGTGGCCCATCCCTGGCACTGGTGCTGTGCCACCCCTGCCATGGGCACTGTGCCCGCACTGCTCTGCTGCGGGGCTCTGCTGTGGCCCCTCCCCAGCTCTGCCCGTCTCAGGGTGCAGCGGGGCTGAGATGGGGTGCAGGGGGGCACAGGGCTATGGGGAGGGAGCAGAAAGCATGGATGGGACCACAGCGGAGGGTGGCAAATGTAGTGCATGTCCGTCCAGTCCTACTGTGCCTCAGTTTCCCCAGCTGCTACTGGGGGCCTTGTGAATGTCCCGTGTCCCCCCGCCATCCCCCTCCCCATGGCTGCAAACCCCCTGTCTGGGGGCAGCTGCCACAGCACAGGGCCGGGAACGCCACCGGTGCTGCCGGGTGCAGCTGGGGCTGTGCCCACCCACAGAGTCCAGGGGGGCTTTAGGGCACGATGCCAAACGGTGCCAGACCCCCCCAGGGGAAGGGACAGGACACGGCCCGAGTCGAGAGGTACCCAGGTGGGGGGCACTGGCGCAGACAGCCCCCTCAGCATGGGGGGTGCGGGCAGCAGGGAGGCGGAGGGCTGAGTAAAACACCTTCTATTGCTTTCACATGATGGGAACACCCCGTGGCCAGGCTGGGGACTAAAGCCGTGGAGATGCTGCTCCCTGGCAGAGCCCATCAGGGAGCTGTGTCTGCAGCCATCCCAGTCCCGGTGCTGCTTCCAGGCCAGCCAGCCTCACTGGTTTTGGGAGTTCGTGCTGGCGAGAGCAGTGGTCTCGGGGTGCCCACCCCACTCACGCTGGGCACTGCAGGCTGCAGTAGTCAGCAGATTTGAAAAGGCCATAGACGTTGACAAGGGGGAACATGAGCAGCGCCCCGAGGAGGGAGCCCAGCTGCTCCAGCACCCCGTACCACACCAGCGCGCTGTGGCTGCGGCTCCGCAGGATCACCCCGGCCATCACCTTCACGTAGGAGAGCGTCCCGGTGAAGAGCACCCAGGAGAGGACCTGGTGGCACAGATGGGAGAGCGGTCAGGGCTGGGGGTTCCCCACTGTGGGGACAGGGGACATCGTGGTGAGGTCAGGTCCAGGTGTGGTGTCAAAGACCTCCCTGAGTGAGAGGGACACCGTGACTTACGATGATGGCATCGCCCCACTGGGACTGCTGGAGGAGTGGGCAGGGACTCATCACTGCAATGGCCATGTTGTAGGCACCAAAGCCTGTCCCTGCCATGCTGAGGATGCCCATCAGGGTCAGGGACCTGCAAGGGACATGCGAGTGTCACTGGAGAACACTACCTGTCCCTGGTGAGCAGCACAGGCACACAGCACATTCCGGCTCCTTGCTGGCTCCATCCTCCTTTCCTGGGGTGTCCGTGCTGCCAGGGCACGGGCACCCCACAGACCCTCTCCCACCCCCAACCCTTGGAAAGTAGGGGCCACTCTTGGGCTAGAAGCCCCTGGTGTGCACCCTGCTGCGACCCCCAAGACTCTGCAACCCACCTGCTGGGCAGGAACATGGCCACGACGCAGGCGAGGGGGTTGGCCATGGAGCTGAGCGTGGCTGCCAGGTGATAGGTGGTGTGTCCGTAGGGCAGGCAGGAGTAGGACTGCACGGATGGCAGCACCCCGTTCGTCAGGGCGCTCACCCAGGTGATGAGGAGGTAGATGAGGGTGAGCTTGGTTAGGGAGTAGGAGAACTTCTGTGGCAGGATGTCCCCAGGTCCCTTGAGATCCTTTGAGCACGAGCAGCCTCTGCTCAGCTGCGAGTCAGCTCCCTCGTGAAGGATCTGGTCAAATGAGTTCAGCATGATGTTGCTGGGAAAGAGGTGCTGCTGAGAGAGCTCCCACACCTTGGGCTGCCGAGTGAGGAAGAAGAAGGCCAGCAGGCAGGTCAGCATCATTGCAGTCATGAGCAGGAAAAAGATGAGGGTGGAGAACTTGGGTGGGAGGTAGTGTGTCTCCAGCTGGAAGATGGTGCTCTCCACGGTCTCGTTGCCGGTGGTGATGTTGACCTCGTAGCTGACATTGGTGCAGCTGGAGATACCAGAGCCCTGGCCCAGGGCAATGAGAGCAGGGATCAGCCCACTGAGCCCTTCGCCTATGAAGAAGGTGTTCGTGTACTGGGGCTGCAGCTGCATCATGAAGGGCAGGAAGGTGACGGAGGAGGTGCAGTCCACCAGGGCCAGGAAGAAGGTAAGGATCAGGAAGGGAACGCTGTGGGACGTCCCAGCAATGAGGGACGTGTGGTTCCAGAGGAAAGCCAGGAGCAAGCAGGCCACGACACCCACGGACACGATCGCATAGATAACAGCCACCTCCTTCAGCAAGCCAGGCCGAAAGCGATTCATGAGGGTGACGAAGAGCGGTCCCACGTTGGCCATCTGGATGATGATGGTGATGTAGGAGGGCAGGTACCACTGCTCTGGCAGCACCGTCACCAGCAGCGGCACCTCCACCCACAGCCCGTTGATGGCCACCCAGGAGCCCATGCCGAAGGCGCAGGCCAGGAGGTGGGTGAGCAGTGCCATGGCTCAGGGCTGGGCGCCTGGGCCTGGGAGTGATGCTGCTGTGCTGTGGAGAGAGACTTTGATGAGCAGTGAGGTGAGATCTGACCCTTCCAGATTCCGGCCCTGTCCTCCTATGACCATTGCCTGTGTTGGCAGAACAGCTTCCCTCCTACGTGCTGCGGGGGTGTGGGACCCACAGCCCAGCCCAGCCCCACTTTGCCCTCTACGAGCCCTGTGGACCCCTCTGCCCCCTTCAAGTGATGACAGGGTGCCCTCCTGCCCTGGGTGTGGATCCTGATGAGCTCCACCTGGTCTCATCCCGGAGGGCAGGGGCTTGGCAGCAGCAGGTGCGGTACCCAGGAGGGCATTGAACCTGTGCCAGCTCACGTAGCAGCTCGGTGCAGCCTGGAAGGGCTCGGCACGGCCGGGTGCAGGGTGAAGAGGGCTCTTACCTGGGGGCTGAGTGGCCTGGGCAGCTGCTCTGCTGGGAATGGACGCCTCGTACCTCTCACTGTATCTGCAGGGCAGGACGGCGCAGCGCCCGTCCCCTCCCAGTCAGGACCCGCGCGATCCCGACACGCTCCGGTGGCCGCGGGAGACAGGCCCCAGCAGCCCAACCTGCAGCCCAGCCTCGGCTCGTAGCACTCAGCTGAGTCAGCTGGGATCCGGACACCTCCCTTGCCCACTCCCATCCCGCTCCTGGGACGAACTCTCACGTCCCATGTCCCTACGTTCCATACCCCCGGAGTCCCGCAGAGCCGTCTCCAGCCCTCTCCTGAGGCGTTGAGGCCGCCAGAGGAAACTCACGTCTCACGGGGCTGAGCCTGGCGGGCGCGACAACCCACCCATGGCCCCGGCCCCGCGGGGAGGCTTCGGGGTTGGAGGAGGAACCAGGAAGGAAACGGGCTCCGGTCTGACCGGTGCCTGGGCAATCTCCCAAAGGGAACTCACTGCGCTTTGGGGAACAGGCAGCACCACGCGGGCGGGAGCCAGTCCTGGCTGCCGGAGCGGTGACGTGAGGCGGGCGCGTCACCACCTCCGGATGCGGACGGGTGACAGCCTGGCCCTGCTCTGCTCCTCGTCTTGGTCCCAGCTGGCAGAGTCCCCAGCTCAGGGGGGTTATTATTCTTGGCGGTGTCCTGGACTTTGTCCTTGTCCTCGCCTGAACTGCTTCCCACCTATCACAGACTCTTCTTGCAGGTGCAAGTGTCACCCGGTGACGGTTCCTGTCCCCATCAGGATCTCTGCGGGGTCATGGGTTGGCCTGAGGCGCCGGGGAACCTCCGAACGTGGCAGCTGTCCCACCTTGGGACACTGCGGGGACCAAGCCGCGAGCCAGCGGATGAGCCACTTTCACCGGTCGGGAGGTGACACGGCTGAGGAGACAGACCTCAGGTCACCCCCAGCAGCAACCCCCCCNNNNCCCCAGCACCCACCGGGTGTCGCTGGGAGAGCGGGCTGCAGCCCTGCAAAACCTGGGGCTGCCTTCTCCCGTCTGCTTCCCTGCCTGCTTCCCTGCCCTACCTGCCTCCAGTGCCCGTCCCTGTCCCTCCGGGGGACTACAGCCTGCCCCTCCACCCTGCCCTGCGCCTGTGGGAGCACCCGTGGCAATCAGGACCGTTGGGTGCAGTGGGGACCAGGGTGTCCCTTGTCCCTGGGGCTGCAGGGACACTGGGTGACCATTGCGGGGGGATGGTCACAGTTTGAGGTGCTGCTGTGATTTAACCCCAGCAAGGCAGCTCAGCCCCCCGCAGCTGCTCACTCACACACGCGGACGGTGGGATGGGGGACAACATGGGAAAAGATGAAATGGTAAAAGGGACAAAACTGACGGATTGAGATAAAGTCAGTTTAATAGGAAAAGCAAGGATGTCCTACAGTCCGGGATATTTTGGAGGGGAGGGGGTGGGTTGAGAGGCAGAGCTGTCCCATCCATATCCCCTCCCAATTTCTATGCACCCCCAGCACTCTCACTTGCTGGTGGGGCAGCAGAAAAGTCCTTGGGGCTCTGTGAGCATGTCTCAACCATGATCAAACACTCCTGCGTTAGCACTGCTTTCAGCACAACTCCAAAACAGTCCCACACTGGCTCCTATGGGCAAAATTACCTCTATCCCAGTCAAACCAGTACAGAACCCCAGGGGACCTGGAGAGTGGGGAACGGGTCCAAGGTGCTGGGGGAAACCAGGTGCAGGGGGCTTGGAGTGGGCCCGGGGCAGCTGAGGTCATTGTGTGTCCGTGGGGATGGGGACAGGGAGGGGAGGGCAATTGTCCTGTGTTTAATTTGTCGGCACAAAGAGGCGGCTCAGCCGGCAGTGAGACCCTCCCGAGGGCGAATGGCTATGGGGCAGAGGCAGTTCGAGGGGGTGCTGGGTGTGGGACCCCCGTGCTGCCCTTCACGCTACTCACCCAAATCCACCCGACGCGTGCTGCCTGCCCTGCCTGTGCCTTCTCCGCCCCCTGCCCGCCCCGCAGCTGAGCTCCCGGCCCCCCGGCCCCTCGCCCCTCCGCACCTCCGGCAGATGCGAGCGAAGGCCCCGGAGGCAGATGGCAACATTTGGTAGCCGAGTGGTCCCTGCCTGCGGGACTTTGCTGGGCTGTGACGACCATCTCTCCAGGAAGCCCCCTCCTCACTCAGCCAGGGCTGGGGAGCCCATCCCCAGCAGCCAGCATGTGCCACGGGGTGCAGCGGGGACCCTCAAGGTGGGCACACTGCCCATGCCATGGGGGTGACAGGGTGGCAGGAGGACATGGAAGGATCGGCAGCCCTGAAGAGGAAGGGTCTGTCCTTGAGCTCAGCCCTGGCGAGACCCTTCCCCTAATATCTTCTTCCATGTGTGAGCAGTGGGGATGGTCTGCCTGGGCAGAAGGTGGCTGCTGCTCCACTGCTGGGGGACAAGGCAAACCCCTCACTCCAGGGACTACCGGCCGCCCTATTTGAGAGGGTATGACCCCCAGACTTGGAGACCGGCTGGCGGGTCTCAGCCCGGACCCTGGCAGCCCCAGCCCCATTTGCATTCCATTTCCATGTGAAAGGAGCAGGTCAAGTTGAAAGTTGAAAGGCTGGTGGGGGGCAGCCGGGAAGGGGCCGCTGCCGGAGGTGAGACCCCAACAAAAGGGCCGGATCCCCAGGGCCCAGTGCTCGCCTGGCCATGGGCTGCAGCCACGGCCCCACGGCAGCCGCCATCTGCGGGTCTGTGCTGCTGCCGCCACCACCGGCCAGACAAAGGCCTCGTGCCCAGCATGTCCCCATCTGTCACCTCCCTGGCTCCTGGATCCCTAAGCAGAGACCGAGTGCGAAGATCCGGGTGCAGGCAGCATCGTTCCCTCTGCCCACGTGGAGTGGGGTGATGCTGGGTACAGCGGGTGCCTCTCCATTCCATCCCCATGTTCCTTCTAGAGCGGCTCTGTAGAGCTCTCGCTGGGGAAACTGAGGCAGGAGCAGGTGGTGGCTTGTCCTGGGTCAGAGCACGGCAACGGGCTGGAATAAAACACCAGGAATTAACACCCAAGACAAAGGGGTTGGGGACCTCTCAGCTCTGGGGGTGCCTCTGTGTGGGGGTGCCCACACTGCCCACACCCCCGTGGCTTGGCAAGTGTTGCCAGGCACCCGTAGCTGCCTGTGCCCAGCACTTCCAGGGGAGGAATTGGCCTCTGAGTGTGTTTTTTGCTCGTTGGCACCTTCATTTAGGGTTGATGCCGAGACAACAAGATAATGCTTGAGCTATGCAAAACGCTGTAGCTCTGCAGAAAGAAGCAGTCACTTTGTAACAGGGTATGTGAATGAAGCACTTTTTAGAAATCAGCAAATTTAGCAGGACGAGCTGACTGCAAAAAGCTAACCACTGGATATTTGAGCAGACAATCTTAGAGAGCGTGAACAGGGAACAGGGGTGAAAACTTCAAGCCCGAGGAAGACCTATGAGCCTTCATCAAAAACGACCACCAGGAGGCTGATGACCACCTCGTGCAGAAACCGTGTGTGTGCTACGAGGGCTGACATAACCCTGTCATTAGAAAATAGGTTGCAATATGAAGGTTAGGAAAGTATAATGTGCATATTAAGTAGAAAAAGTATAAAAGCCAGTACCGTGTGAAGAACGGAGGAGTGAGTGTGTGGTGGAGCTGTCTCACTCACTCGCGGCGTCGAATAAACAAATACCTGCCCTATAGGCCTTACACTATGGAGTGCTGTTTTCTTGCCTAGTTTTTGGGCATCAATCTGATGAACCCACGGCAGGATGGGACTCTCTGCCTGGCTGCAAGATCCGCTGGAGTTGGGGACTCCCTTGGCATGCCCTGAGAATTTCTCAGAGGGACTCCACACTTCACCAGCTCTCTGCGGGGGTAGACAAGGACCGACTGCAGGAAATGTAAGGTATTTGTTGATCGTTCTTGAATTTTGTTTCTGGTTTTGGTTAAGTAACTCCTGTAAAAAGTGGGAGACATTCCACGCAGGGTGCTGTATCACAGGTGAAATTCCTGAAGTTGATACAAGGGGTTAGAGTCCCCAAAAGAGATACAAGGGGTTAGAGTCTCCAAAAGAGATACAAGGGGTTAGAGTCCCCAGAAGAAGTCATTAGACTTTTGGTATTGGCCTTGGCCTTGGCCTTGGCCTTGGAATTTTGGGTTTGACTGTGGTATTTGTGGTATTTGTTATTTTGTATATTTTGCGTTGTAAGGGTAGTAGTTATTTCCCTTGTGTGTTTTAGGAAACTTGTTTTATGTCCTATCGTACCCCAATTCCTTGAGGATTGTGTGGATGGTGTAATCCTTTTGTTTACCTTGCTTGTTGGTGCTGTGAAAGAGAATATTGGTGTGCTGGGCGACTCAGAGACGCCCAGTGTGTGTTCAGCATAATATACGGGGAATAAAGATAAAGAAAGGAGAAGAAGTACTAATACATACTGATAAGTGTGGACATTTAGATAGCATTAAGAATAGGTAACGCAGGAAGTAAAGATATTATTAACAGAAGTCCACTAGGATGTATTTTAGCACATTGGAAAGATTTGGGAGGAATCCCAGGGGGTAATTTGGAGAAAGGTAATCTGATTAAATACTGTAACCAATGGTGGCCTTTGCATGAATTGGAAAGTGGTGAAAAGTAGCCCCCTAATGGAACTTTAAATGAAACCTGAGTGGCAGAAGGAATGTGGCATTAATTTGGCCCCACAGGACCCTTTGGTCCTAGCTTTGGAAAGAGGTAACAGGTGGAAAATAAAGAGATGGTGTTCAGCATAGGGCAGAGGTGTTTGAAGTTGGCAGAAAAGCACGAGGAAGACGGTGCTCTAGATGTCCAATGTTATAATGTGCACCTTAAGTAGAAAAAGTATAAAAGCTGGTATTGTGTGAAGGACGGACGAGTGAGTTTGTGGTGGAGCTGTCCCCCTCATTCCCGGTGTCAAATAAACAAATACCTGCCCTATAGGCCTTACACTATGGAGTGCTGTTTTCTTGCCTAGTTTTTGGGCATCAGCATCCAGGAGGTGCCTGGCACGAGGGAGTGCCTGGAGGAGGTGAGAGCAAAGGCGCTGCCAGTGCCTGATTGTCCCTCTGTTCACAAACACCGTCCACGTGTCCCTGGAGCAGCGGTGGAGATGCTGCACCGGGGGTTGGGGGAGCATTCCTGCAGAAGGCGCCCTCCCCGAGCATGTCCCGGGATGCTCCCGGGAAGGGCGAGGCTTGGGGCGCTGCCTGGATGCAACGCCCCGCTCCAACGGGCCAGACGTGCCCGAGCAGCTCCTGCAGCCTCCTGCCTGCACCCGCACAGCCTCGGCACCCGTGGGGGGATGCGGCCTCCTGGCTCTGCCCTCGCCTACCGACTGGGATTTTCCAGCTGAGCCCGTTGTGCGAATCTGGGCTCAGGGCAGCCCTCTGGCTCCCAGACTGTGTGCTTCCCTTGGCCCTTCCCTCCACCAGCTCCTTGTCTTGCTCCAGGAGCCGTTTGAATAATGCAGGGCTGTAACAGCTCCATGGCAGGAGCCAAACGCTCGTTCCCTCTGTGCAGAGCTGAACGGAGATGCCTGTACCATGGGGCAGGAGCCACCCTGGGGCTGGGTTCAGGCCAGCAGGTCCGGGTGGCTGCAGGCTTGGTGACTCTGTTCCTGTCTGTCACCTCCCTTCCTACTATCCAGTTTATTTTCCTGCATTTTGGAGTTTGTTGCTGCTGGGTGCGTGAGGAAACAAGGTGAGATTTCCAAATCAGAGCAGGCTCTGCCGGCTGGCCATACCAGTGATGTGAGGGAATCTGGGTGCCCACAGGAAGGCTGGGAATTTCCCCTGCATCCCTGAAGCCCTAACCCAGCACCAGGACCCTCTGCCCACAGCGAGCAGTGACATCCAGAAGCGTTTTGGCTTTGCCAGTGTGAGCACCTCAGGCCGTGCGTGCATCCAGGCTGCCCAGCCGGCATCGCGGGCTCAACCGGCACCTGAGACGTCACCAGGCACCGTCACACTGCGTGACGCAGCCTGGCATGGAGGAATGCCCCGTGGTTTCGATCCCATGTGAGCGCTGAGTTGCCTCGGAGGGCGTCCTCGCCCGGCGCTGACTCAGCGGCAGCCGCCGCATGCAGAACCGCTCCAGCACCCTCCAGCCGCCGGCACGGGGGGAGACGGGGAGGACGTGGCTGGGGAGCAGGAGGCGTGGGGACATCAGGACACCATCGGGACGCCCTCGGAAAGAGAGCAGGGAGAAGCAGCGTGGCAGCTGATCTGTGCCGAGGAGGCTCCCACGCCGCAGGGCCGATCCAGGTGGGTGGCAGAGGTGGTGCTGGTTCCGTGCTGGTCCAGTGCCAGCAGAATGGGGCTGGGTGAGCCGGTGAAGGGGTCACAACCATGGACCTCTGGAGCAGCTCCTCCAGGCAGGAGGTGACCCGGTGTTCCATGTGACCCTGGCTGGACTGCCCACTCCAGGAGGGAGAGGAGCTGGGGCCACACTGGGCAGTGCCCGGGGCTCAGATCCCCGCATTCCGACTGGGTTTGGGGCACGGGATTGTGTTGCCGTGCTTTTGGGGCTGTTCGGAGGGCGGCTCCGCTCGGCTCAGCTCGGCTCGGTGCAGCCAAGCTCGGTGTGGCCGTGCCAGCGCAGCGGCTCAGCACCGCAGGAATGTGGAGCAGCAGGTTGTGCCCGGCCGGGCTGCCCGTGCTGGGGAGGGGACCCCAAGCCGGCCACAGGCGGCTGTGCCGGGGGTCCCGTGTCCTTGTCCCTACACTTCGACAACCTTCTCCTCCGTGGCTTGGCCGAGCGTCTGGTACAAGGCTGAGTTCCAGTGCCTGATATGGGGACATTTTCCCTCTTTGCCTTGCCTGGGGGGCACTTTTGCACCCCTGTGCTGAGCCGGGGAGCACTCCCTGTGCTGGGCACAGGTACAAGGGCAGTGAAGCTGGCCACTGGCACAGGGGCTGGGCAGCACTGGACCCGAGGGGTCGGGCAGAGGGGTGCAGAAAGCTGCCCGGGGAGGAGGCAGGAGGATCAGTGCCGGTGCTGGGACCGTTCCCAGCTGTCGCCACGCCTGGCCGCCCCCTGCAGACATTTTCCAGGTCAGGAGGCAGCATGTCGCCCCAGGCAGGGGACGAGGACGGGGACAGGGACAGCCAGCCTCCCCCGGGCCACTCGTCTGTCACAGCATGTCAGGGGGATGCACCGTGTGCTGTGCAGGGACCCTGCTGGGGTCCGGATTCTGGGGGTGCTGGGATTGATACGCTGGCACCCGTGGGCTGGCAGGGGGTGCAGACATGGCTCAGCCACGGCTCGGCGGGGCTGTGAGTGCCAGGGCTGGCTCCTGCCGCCGGCGGTCAGTGCTGGGACAGGGGCTGGGCCGCTCGCAGGAAGTTTGTGCACGCAGGTGAGAGGAGGACGGTGGCAGCCGCCTGCTCGGGGCTGCCCCGGGAGCGAGTGAGGCCACAGCACACCGGCCCCCGCCCTGCCCACCGCTGCCCCTGGTGTGTGCCGGGGCTTGCTGTCACATCCTCAGGGCTCATGGGTGCCCCAAATCGGGACCCTCAGGAGGAATCTCAGAGCAGCTTGGGAAAGGGGTTGGGGGAGGGGGCCTGACCCACATATTCCTCTGTGTGCCCTGCCACTGCTGAGCCCCTCTGGGTATTGGGGCCACTCTGGGTGTGCCCACCCCTGGTCAGGGGACTGCAGAAGGGTGCAGGGCTGGTTTGGGTGCCCTCCCCCCGCTTTTCGCTGTGGGCCGGCTGGTGCCTCTGCGCGACCGTTGTGGCGGCTGCGCTTGTTGGGGTTGGCAGGGACCCAAGGACACAGGGTGCACAGGGCCCCACGCTGCTCCGAGCACACCGCGGCCGGGGAAGCACGAGTGGAAACCCCCGTGAACTCCACGTAATTTCCAAGGAGGTCCGGGATGGGAGCAGGGAGCCTGGGAGCAGCCCCGGAGCTTGCGAGAGGGCTGAGAGCTGAGGGAACAGCAGAGGGAGTGGAGCACCGAATCCATCAGCCGGGCAGTGTGGTGGGTGATGGAACTCTGGGCCTGGGGGATGCACCCCTGGGAGCAGGCAATGCACCCTTGGGCATGGGTGATGCGAGGATGTAGATGAGGCACCCCTGGGAGAAATCAGCGCTCCCCTGGGAGTGGGTGATGCACCCCCGGGTGAAGGAGATGCACCCCTGGATGTGGGCAGTGCACCCTGAGCACGGGCGATGGGCACATGCAATGCACCCCTTGATGCGGGCGATGCACCCCCGGCACCTGCGACCTGGACAGAGCATCAGTGAGGGGTGCCTGGCTCTCTCCGCCCCCACTCGCTCCCCAGGGTTCCCCTCGCCGCGACCGGGGCGCCCTCCCCGCCGGCGCCATTGGTGCCGGTGCGGTTTGAAGCAGGCATGCGGCGCGGATTGGCCGGGGGAGGGTCGGGGAGGCTCGGCGGCGGCGGAGGCGTGGTGACCGCCTTCAAATAGGCAGCCCGGAGCCGGCGGCGCAGCCAGTGCGGTACCGCACAGCCCGGGCTGCCTTTGTCTGCCGTGGGGCCGGGGCGCGGGCAGGGGCAGCATCGCCGCCGCTCTCACTCCGGCCCCGCTCTCACTCCGGCCCCTCTTCGCAGCCGACGGCACCTGAGCCCCTCGCTGCCCGTGGCGGCCGCCCACCCCGTGTCTCGGTGCCGCCACGGAGGATGCCCGTCGAGGCGCTGCAAGCCGGTGACACCATGAAGGGGGTGACGGTGACGGCGCCTTTCACCTCGGCCATGCCCGTCCGCATCCTCCGCAAAGGGCCCGCGTATTTCCGCCGGCACGCCGAGCCGGGGGCCGGGAAGCCCAGCGCAGTGGAGAGGCTGGAGGCCGACAAGGCCAAGTACGTGAAGAGCCAGAGGGTCGCCAGCACCAAGCAGGAGCCGGTGAAGCCACTGCTGCTCAAGCAGCCCCTCTTCACCCCCGGGGTGCGCCGGGCTGTGCTCACCCCCAGCCGCAGGGCACCCCCGGGGCCGCGCCGCGCAGATGCTGCCAGCCCGAAGACCTCCCTTGACCTGGAGATCCTCAACAACCTCATCAACCTCTGTGACAGCCCCTTCCCTAAGGCGGAGAGCCCGCTGGGCAGGGAGTGCAGGTGGCGGGCGGAAGCGCCGGCGGTGGAGGGGGCTGCCAAGCCACCGGAGAGCCCGGCCACCACCAAGCCCCCCGGCAGTGTGGCCGTGCGGAGGGTGGACGTCCGTCCCTGTGGAGCTCCGCGGAGCCCAGTGACACCGGTGCCTGCGTCCCCCATCCCAGGTGGGCTGCCTGTGACCCCGTCCCGGAGCTCACCCGCCCGCCCCGAGAGCGCCCGCCGGCAGCCGCTGCTGCACCGCTCCAAGTCGGACCTGAGCGACCGGCTCTCGCGGGCCACCGCCGACCTGGAGCGCTTCTTCAACTACTGCGGCCTTGACCCCGAGGAGATGCAGGACATGGGGGCTGAGCGCTTCGCCCGCGCCAGCTCCGACATCGTGTCCCTCAAGTTCCACAGCGTGAGCACGGCCAGCTCGGAGGGTGGCCGCTCGCCGCCCAGCGCTGCCACGCCGGAGGGACGGCCGGCCGAGCGCGTGCCCTACGGCATCTCCATCATCGAGCGCAACGCCCGTGTCATCAAGTGGCTCTACGGGCTGCGCCAGGCCAGGGAGCCCCAGCAGGTCTCCGATGTGTAGCAGTGCCGTGGTGGGCACCGGGGATGGGTTGCTCATAAGCGGACAATGCTGGATGGGGACAGAGCACAGGCTGTGCCCTGGGCAGAGCAGGGACCTCTTGGTGGTGACAGGACCCTTGAACTCAGCCCTGTTGTGCCACAGCACCACTGGCCCGGTGTGGTGGCCGGGGATCCACAGGGTCAGACCCCTGTGCCAGCACTGGAGAGCCAAGTCCCTGCAAGCCCGTGGGAAGGCAGAGGACATGTGTCCCTGGGTGTGTGGCTGGTCCCCAACACCCACGGGGCCCCATGTGTGGCTGCCCTGCCTGCACTGCTGGCAGCTCCTGCCTGTCCTGCTGCTCACCAGCACCCATGGGTGGGGTGCAATGGGCTGGTTCCCCCTGCATGGAGCAGGGACACTGCACCAGGGAAGGAGCTGCCCCCTTGCAGCCTCTGCCAAGAGGGTCCCACTGCCTGGGGTGGTGGCCACATCCTGGTGGTCCCATCTTATTGCTGAAGAAAAGCCTGGTGCTTTGAGGGGTGAGGGGGGAACCTGACCCCCTGCTTCAAGCTGCCCAGGGCTGTGTGTCTGTGTGCGTGAGTGTCTGCGGGTGCCTGTGTTCCCCCGCCGGCTGCCAGTGGGAACAAAGCCCCCACCATGCTGGGCCTGGTATTTATGAAGACAACAGTTCCTCTTTTTTACTCTTTTTCCTGGTGTTTGATCTGTAAATAATAATAATGATAATGCAGCCAGTTTTATTAAATGCCTGTGTTTTGGAGGCTGTGTGTTGTCTCTTGAGGCGGTGGAGGTCGGGATGGGACAGGGACCCTTGGAGTGCCTGTAGCTCTGCAGGGCTGGGGGTGCTGAGAGGATGGGTGCTGGAAGGGAATCACGGGTTCCATGTTGCTGTGTGCCAGCGCGGGGCCCGGCGGGCACGGCAGGGCGGCGGTTGGGTCTGGCAGGTCCCGGCAGAGCCCCAGCTGTTGGGATTCCCCTCTGTGCCATGCACCCTCCCTTGCCTCCTTCCCTCGCTCCGGCAAAGCTTGGCCAGGTCCCGGCTCTCCAAGAACTGGGAGATGGGGGCGGCAATCGCAGAGACCTCCCAGGCGGGCTGGGATGAAAGTCGGCGCAGGGAGCGCTTTGAAGATGAAAAGCGCCTGTGTGTTCTCCCAGGGCAACCTCCCATGGCACCGCAGCCCTCCCAGCACCTCAGGTGCCACCTGTGCCCTGTGCTCCCCGTGCTCCTGATGCGTCCCATGCAGGCAGGTGGCTGCTGGGGAAGGTGACATCAAAGTCACCAGCAAGCACATGCACGCAGGGGACCCTACCTGGGCTTGCCGCTACCTCCTTTCAGTGCCAGCCCCCTCAGCAGCTGCTGGCCAAGGCAGCACCAGGGGCCCCTTCACCAGGGTTTCCATGCAGTGCTTGGGGTCCCCAGAGAAGCTCTCATAAAGAAGAATTTACCACCCCAGCTTGATTCCTGCGCTGTTGTGTGTCCATCCGGATCCCCTGCCTGGGGTGCAGGATCCATCTGACTCCTGCTGGGTATTGTCAGGTCCAGCTGCCGGGAATGCGGAGGGCAGGATGTGGTGTCAGGACACGGTGGCAGGACACGGTCACAGGACACGGGGATGGCATCTGGCTCTGAGTCAGGCTGATGAAGTGCTCTGGGGAGGACATGCACACCCAGGGCATCCTTAATGATGGCACATGGGGCACTGGGTGCCTCCCCGAGGAAAACACCCCGGAAACCAGAGGGTGACAGGGATCCTGGGCACTCGCCTGGGGACAGGCTTTGCCCCTGGGGAAACCTCTGAGGGAACCAGATCCTTGCTGGTGGCTGGGACCGGCTGTGCTGCCGGATTCCTCAGCGTGGCGTGTCCCAGGGCTTGGTCTAAATTTGCTGCTATGGCTTGTAAATAGGGGAGGGCCCCCGCCGGTCCCCAGCCGGGCAAGGGCTGAGCAGCCACATGTCCCTCAGGTGCTGCCAGTCCTTGCTGTGGTTCTGGTGTCCCATGTCCTGCATGAATGGGACGTGACAGGGCCGTCCAAAGCCCTGGGTGCTCGCATGTGCGTGCATGATCCTGTTCATGCAGGATGTGTGTGTCCATGTGTCCGTGCCCTCACGTGTTTGTGAGCAGCGTTTCGAGGTGCACACACAGATGCACAGACAGCAGCCGTGTTCCCGAGGCAGGAGTCTCCATCTGACCCCCACCCATGGGACTACCAGCATGAAACCCTGGCACAGACGTGTTCAGACACACGTGTTCCCCCCGGAATGCTCCCCCCCTCCCGCATCGCCTGTCCCCGCTGGGGACAGCAGGACAGCCCCGTGCTCCCTATCGCTTTCCCTGGCAGCTGCTTCCCGGTGGCTCCGGTTTCGTGGAGAGCACAGCTGAGCCCATCAGTTATTTCCAGGGAGGAGGGACAGCCAGGGAAATGTCCATCACCCTCACCCTCTGTGCTGAGATTCCCCATGGGTGCCCCATGTGCAGGCAGGAGGTGCAGGCAGGCAGCCAGGACAGAAGGAAAACCGGCAGCGCCGCCCCCCGTGTTTTCCATTTTTTAATTATTCCCCACTGATGAGCATCTTCTGGAAGCGCCAACAACGTCACGTGCTTTAATCAGTGTTAATTAGCGGGTGCCTCGGGACAGTGATGAGGGCAGGCAGCAGGAGCCCCCCCGCTGCTGCGTGCACAGCCGGTGTCGGTGCCAGCACCCACCACCTCCCGCCTCCCAGCCCCTTCAACCCACAGCCCCCTCCCCACCCACCACCCCCCAGCCCCTTCTTGTGGATCCTGGGGCCCTGCCAGCCCCTGCCAGCACAGTGTCTGCTCCCAGCAAGCGCCTTCCAGGACTGGGCCACTGACCATCCCAGGACTGGTCCCCATGAGGGTCCCCAAGGACACCCCCTGCTCTGCCTGTCCTCTCTGAGGGCTGGAGAAACCCAGCTCCATCCCGTGAGGAGCAGTGCCTGTCCTGCCATACATAGGGACAGTGGCTCGGGCCATGCTTGGAAGGGGACAGCCTGTGGCCCTCTGCATGGCTGTGTCCGGATGAAAGGGGAAGGAGGGATGCCACCAGCCCCCATGCTCATGAGGATTCCTGTCCCACCCAGCCCCTCTAATCCTGCAGGAAAGTGGGATGGTGGGGGATTTACAAGATCCAAAACTGGTGAAAAGGCAAAGCCCCCGTCATGTCTGGGGCCCCTCTGAATGCACACGGTCCCAGGGGTTTTCAGAGCCCCGTCACTGGGGGGGCCTTGGAGCCCTGTCCCCAAGACAAAACCCTGAGGCCCAGCAGAAATTCGGGGAGAGAAGCTGAGGTGGGATCAGGGGATTTCCATATGCTGGAGCCCACTTTGGCAGGTTTGGCTCTGTTCCCCTCCATCTCCTGCAGCTCCAGCTCCTGCAGCGCCCTTCACCCCTGCCCACGGTTCCTCCAGCGTGGCCGTGGTGACACTGCAGGCTTCTGGAAAATGGGATAAACAAGAGTAAAAAATACAACTCGTGGCAAAAGTTCCCTGCAGCAGCTGGGACATCTTAGCCACCCCCAACCATCCCTTGTCCCGGACTTGTCCCTCAGCGCTGGCACTGGCCGCAGGCACGTTAGAAGCTGGTGGGTCGGATCATCATGCGGGTGCCCTTCAGGGAGTAGCTGGGCCCCTGGAAGTGGTGCCAGCGGATGCCGTTGAGCTTGCGGATGTTGTTCCGGGCCGGGTAGTAGATGCCATTCAGGTTGGAGAGGCCGCAGGCATCGAACCACCATCCTGTGGGAAGGGAGCGGGGCGGGAGGGTGGCATCGCAGGCCGGCACCCACGGGTGCTGCGTGGGGGTGTCCCGCTGCTCCACTCACCTCCCGAGAGCATCTGGGCGCACTTGCACAGACAGTTGTCGTTGTCGGCGTCGCGGGTGCTGAAGCGGGTGCCCTGCAGTGCCAGCCCGCTCTGCTGCCCAGCCGTGCCACTGTAGTCCTGCAGCGACAGCCTGTGCCCAGCGGGGACACAGCCACTGTCACTGCTGGCTGCCGGGGGGCCACAGAGCCCCCAGCACTGCTCGGGGGCTGCCATGAGCTGAACACAGCACAGAGGGATACGGGCAGAGATCCTGCAGTTCCAGCTTGGCCTCCTGTCCTTGGTCCCCAAGGGTGGAGGTCGTGCTATGCTGGGGCAGAGGGGACCCCCTGAGTCTCCTCCAGTCCTCTTGCTGGGGGTCAGCTCAGTGCATGCATGGGATGGATGGGGCAGGGGATGCTGCAGTCTGGTTCCGTCTCCAGCCCAGCAGTGAGGGCCCCCAGCTGCTATCCACCCTCCTGCCCGTGGCCAGGGGCATACGGTCGTGGCAAGCTGAGTATCAGGAGCACAGCATCCCCCCCCGGACATGGACAGCCTGGGGATGCCCAACACCCCTGGGAATGCCTGGTGGCCACAGCTACATCACCTCCCTGGCCCAAGCAACAAGCCCCAGTGCAAGTGCCCACATTGCTGCCTGAGATAGGAACTCCCACTGGGGTGGCAAATCCCACTGCCTTGATGTAATTTTATACGTTAAAAATCTACCTCTCAGGAGCCCAGGGAGAAATGAAAGTGTCACAGCAATGTGCCTGGCATCATAACGACACCAGGACAACCCAGTGAAGCCCCAGGTGATCCCGCACCTCCCTGGGGCACACATCCAGCCCTTGCCCCTGGCCACTGCTGCCCACAGGGCTTGGGGACAGTCAGAGATGGGGAGAGCTGAGTGGCCGTCCCCACAGTGCCCCTCTCCTACCTGTAGAACTGCCGCTCACTTCCCAGCTGGAATTTCCCGTAATGGGCATGTGCCTGGCCGCCCTCCCAGTCCTGCAGCTCGACCCGCAGGGCATAGGGCACCCGGCTCGTCAGCAGGTGCACGGCCTCGTTCCCCAGCCAGTATTCCCCCGCTGCGTCCCCGAAGCCCTGTGGAGCAGCAGGGTGGGTGACTTCAAGGTGCCTGGGGTGCCCCCAGGGCGTCCCCCTCCCTGGTCAGGCACACACCTGCTTGTACTCCCTCCAGCTCCTCTGGAAGCTGAGGCTGCCGTTGGCACGGAGCTGGATGATGGTCCAGCCCCCTCGATCCGTCTCCATGTCACAGTATGCCTGCAAGGGGAGTGAGGGACGGGCTGGGGGTGGCTTGGAGTGGGTGGCCAGGCGCATCCCTGCCAGGCTGGGCGGCTCAGCGTGGGTGCTCTATGGGTACTGGGGTTGGCTGAGGGGCTGGTGGAGGTGTGCCATGCCCAGTGCCTGGCTGGGGAGTCTCTCCTCCCTCCGTGGCTGTGGGCAGAGGCTGCGGTCTGGTGCTCATAGGTCAGGGCGCCTTTAAAACCAGTTCTATACCCCCATTTGGAAGGCTGTGCCAGCCCTGCATTTACCCCGTGGGTGCTGCCTTCACCCCTGTGCAGCCCCAAGGCTGGATGGGGTGGGGAAACTGCCCCGGGACGTGCCAAGCAGCAGGGATCTGGTGTGGGGCTGGTGTGCACTGGGTGGGCAACACTCCGGGGTGCTGCAGGGAAGCCCTCTCTGGACTGTGCTCACCTTTTTGGGCTCGCTGAGGTTGGCAATGTGCAGGGTGTAGATGCCACTGGCGCGGATGCCGGCCCGGCGCACCTCGGCACAGTCCTGGAATTGCTGCTCCTGCCCAGGTGACATGGCTGTGACAGAGGGGACAGTGAGAAGGCAGAAACTCTGCAGCCCTGCCTGGTTTTGCTGCTCTTTCCTCTCGCTTTGGATGCCTTTGTGCTCATGGATTATTTTTTTTCCTTCTGCGCCATCTCCTGAGGGCCGGGTGAGGCAGCTGTGCCACCGGAGCTGATGCCAGCCTAACCCTGGGGGTCTGCCATGGCTGGGAATGGCATCAGGCTATGGACCCACCCCTTGGGGCTCCAAGCTGCTCCTTGGTTGCAAGGAGTGAATAATTTTCTAGTGGAAGGTGTTCCTGCCCATGGCAGGGCGTCGGACCAAGATGAGCTTTTAAGGTCCCTTCCAACCCAACTCATTCTATGATTGAATGATTCTATGATTTTTGAGGTGAAGTCACTCAAGCTGAGCAGACCACAGGGGCACCCTGGCACTCTGCTGGGAGGACCAGGAGCTTTCCCACTCTGCCCGCACACCCCGCTCACCTCTGCCCTGGGAGACGAGGCGCACCAGGCTCTGGACGGACTGGAGGAGCTGGAGCTGCTGGCGCTGGAGCAGGCTGGTGTTGGCGCTGGCAGCCAGCAGCGTCCTTTCCATCTCCTCGATGGTGCCGCTCTGCCGGCTCAGCAGCCGCTGCAGCTTCTCCTTCTCCAAGTGGGCCCCCGCCAGCTCCGCCTGCTGCTTTGTCTCCATCTCCAGCACCCGCACCTCCAGGATGCTGGGAGTGGGATGCAGCGGTGATGGGGTGGCAGAGCGGGGCCAGCTGCAGCTGCGGTGTCCCGGCGTGTCTGCAGGGACCCACCGCTGTCCCCATCCCCTGCTGCACCCCCTGAATTGTACCCTCACATCTGGGATGTGGCCAGCCAGGGGAACTCAAAGCCCAAGAAACCCTGCTGGGGTTGTGCAACCCCCCAGGGACCCCAGCCAGCACCTGGAGGAGTTCAAGCCCCCTCAAAGTGCAGTGGGAGGTGGGAGAGACCAGCCTCCCTGTGGGGTCCAAGGGCTGTGGGGATCCCTGAGCTGCCCCAGCCCCTACTTGTTTCTGTTCTGCAGCTTGTGGATCTCGTTGGTCTGCAGCAGCAGCTGCTTCTCCAGCTTGGTGGTGGACAGGGAATTCTCCTGGAGCTGCATCTCGATGCGCCACGTCTGATTCAGCACCTGCCTCGGGAGCAGAGGGGAGTGTTGGCAGCAGCAGCCAGAGCCACACACACCCCCGGTGTCACTGGGCTGGACTGTCCCTGGCACACAGCCCCGCTACCTCCGCCACTGGGCACTAAACCCTGTGTCACCTCAGGGAGTTGCTTTTGTCTGCAGACAAACCATGCCACCCAGCACAGGTCTCAGGGTGGTGGGGACGTTGGGACACACGTGCCATACCTGGGCCTCCACGTCGGTGAGCTTGCGGCTCTGCTCGGCGCTGCGGTTGAGGAGGGAGCTGCCGATCTCCAGCATGGTGGCGGTCTGGTTCTGCACCGCCGTCTGCCGCAGCTCCGCCATCTCCGGCTTCACGCTGCTCTGGATGTAGCTCTCCAGCTGTGCAGGGAAGTGGGGATGCAGTGGGTCATTTGGGCACCTCTCCGGTGTGTCAGCATCCCGGCAGAGCCTGGCACCACTGGGCACAGGCCCCAGGCACAGCCCTGTGTCTCTGCATGGCTCGACCCACCTCAGGGCCCTTAGAATCTTATCAGAGGACAGAGCGAGCTGAGCTGCTGCAGGGGAGGCTCCTCAGGCACCGGCTGCCAAGATTCCTGGGCTGTGGTACCAGCTGGGGCCTGGCACGGGCTTGTGTGTGCCCAGGTGTGCTGGCGAGCTGGGTGCCAAGCAGCCAGGCAGGGAGTGGCTGGCATTGGCATCGGCATCAGCACTGGCATCAGCATCGGCTGCCAGCCCCCAACCACTGGTTTCCCAGGCTGAGGATGTGGAGGGTGAGGGGACACCATCGGCCAGGGAAGGTGGGTGTCCGGCAGCCGGTGCTGCCCCACCACGTGGAAGTACTCGGGGCTGGGAAGGAGCTGGCTGCGGACACGGCTCGGACACAGCTGAGATGACGCTTCCGCTTTCCCAGCCCGCGGGGGAGCCGCCTTTCCCAAAGGCTTTGCTATTTCTGGCAGCCCCGCCATGAGGTTCCCATTCAGCCCCTCCCCAGGGCGATGGCCTCGGTGGGGGCACGGTCCCTCGGCGGGGGCCACGGGGAGCGGAAGGGGCCGCGCTGCCGCCCACGCTGGGAAAGCAGCCCCTGAGAGCAGGAGGGACGGGGGCTGCCCAGCTCCCTGCGCCCCACGGATCCCGCTGTCCCTGCAGTGCCCAGATCCTGCTCCCCGCCTGAGCTCCCCAGTGCTGCAGGCAGAGCCCCACATCCCCCTGCATCTTGCGGGGTCGTGGACCAGAACCAGCAGGGTCGGGATGCTGCTGTCTGGGTGGTGTGGAAAGCGGGCAGCGGTGGGGATGCAGTGGTGCCGGGATGCTTGGCACCGTGTCAGGTGGGCAGCAGCGCTGGGATGTTTGGCATCGTGATGGGCAGCAATACCAGGATGTTCAGCACCATGGCAGGCAGCGGTGTTGGGATACTTGGCCCGGGAGTGGGGCCGGCAGCGGGCCAGGGCACAGGGCTGTGCACTTGTTTGGCATGATGAAATCCCACTGTTCCCTCCTCCCCGGCACCAGGCAGTGGCAAAACCGTCACCCCACTGTCAGCACCCATGTGGGGCAGGGGGGTCTCGGGGCAGGAAGGTCCCAGGGCCGACCATCCCAGCCAGCAGTGCCTGCACCCGCTTCCCTGGGGATTTTCCCTCACAGGAACACGCTCTCAGGGAGGAAGCGGGGAAAGGTCGGAGAGCCGCGTCTGGAAAACATTTCCCCGAGCTGAGGGATTGCTGGAGAGTTTCCCTTTAACCACGTCGTTAATCTTGTTGCTTCACAGGGCTTGGGGAGGCCTTTTCTCCCTCTCAATCTTGCTTTTCGCTTTTTTTTTTTTAAATAAACATATCTGTGAGCTGAGGGCAGAACATACCCACGGAAAAGGTCAGGCTGGCACGGGGAAGGCTGAGATCCCTGGAGATGGAGCCCTGGATCCTGGCCCCAGCAGCCCCCTGAGAGCTGGAGTGGGGCACAGTGTCCCCAGCCATGGGTGGCATAGGGGACACAAGTGGGACGGGCTCTGTGCCAAGGACAGGAAACCCGGGATCCCCCCTCCTTCATCTCATGGGTGCTGATGTGAGCTGGGCTCTCCTGGGCTCAGAGACTCATTTCTTCACCATAAGGGCAGAGCAGCTGGGGGAGAAAGCTGTGGTGCTGTTTTGGTCACCCCAAAACATCACTGTGGAACAGGAGGAAACTCAGCCACTCGCTGTCCCCGTGCTGGGATCCCACTGCCCACAGCTGGATCATCCTGTGCTGCCTTCTTGCAGCCACATCCCTCCCCTGTCCCAGTTCCTATCCCACCCTGGCATTTCTAAACATTCCACAAGCACCGGCTGGGGCATCCTTGAGCCAGAGTTGGGTGGAAAACCCTTCGCCTGCTCCCCACACCCCTGCGCCCATCCCAGGGTGAGCAGCATCAGCCTCTGTGCCTCAGGCACCTCAGAGCTGCCAAACTGCTACTGGAGACCCCATCCCACCCCAAGTCCCCCCTAGACCCAGCGGCACCATCAAATGTTTGTGTTTGAACTAAAATTAATTCCTCCTGAGACAGGAGCAGCCGATGTGTCCTTGCGTGCTGGGTCCTCGCCATGTCCCCACCAAGGGGTGCTGAGTGGGGAGGGTGGAGCAGCCCCCCAGTGCCGTGGATGGGGGTCCTGGGGATGGAGATGCCTGAGGGGGCCTGGGAGCCCTGTTGGGTACCAGGGGACCTCCAAATTTCTCAGCACCCTGCAGGACTCCCCATGCCAGGGCAGAGCAGGCGAGGATGCAACATTGTTTACGATCTGTCCCTGAACCCAATGCCTCTTTTGAGCCCTCGTTTGTTTGTCCAGAGCTGGAGTCTGACCAAAACAAGCCTTCTTGGGCAGCTCTGCTGAAATTTGGGAAGCCGAGGAACAACAGCAAAAAACATAGCTGCAAGCTGCCTCTAAAAGGAGAGAGCCATGCTGCGGGATGGGGCGGGAGGGGACGGGATGGGGTGGGATTGTTGTGATGGGATGGATGGATAGAACAGGATGGGGATGGGGATGGAATGGGGTGCTGGCTGCCCAGTGCTCCACCGCCCTGTGCTCCTTGGGGCTGTGGTGGAGGGGCATTGCTGCCCACAGCTGTCCAGATGTGCAGTCCCACTTTACCTGTGGCTGTCTGCTCTGGACAGGGCCATGTGCACCTGCGGTGGGACCCCGGTCCCCCTGCCTTGCTTGGCTGTACAAAGGCTGCTCTCACCCCGAGGGAAGCTCGGAGCTGGCCTGGGCACACAGGGCACAAAGACACCAGAGCGCAGGGACACGAAGGCAGAGAGCTGAGGGCACAGGGACCCCAGGACTGTGCGCACCCAACAGGTCCCACAGTGATGGAGATTTAGCGCCACCAGCCAGGTTGTCACTGGCCCTGCTGACCCCTCTGCAACACCCCGGGCTGGCTTCCAGCAGAGCCACGGTTCAGCATTTTCCCAGCTCTTGAGGAATTTGTTCTCTAGGATGGCTGAGGGGACAAGGAACAACGTCCTGCACGTCCCTGCTGCCTGTCCCCCACAGCCAGGGCGGCTGTCCAAGCAGCGTGGCTGGCACAGGCTGTCCCCAGGACCCTCACTCAGTGTGTTGGCCCCATCCTGATCCCTGAGTGCTGCAGGGGCTCGGCACGACGACATCACCCAGGAAACGGGAGTGCAGAGGCACACAGGTCCCACTGCAGCCTGGTGGGACACCACAGGACGTGTGTGTGGCTCTGCTGGCTCAGTGACAGCTGGGGACATGCTGCTTCCCCTCTTATCAGTGCAGGTACCCAGTGTTCCTGGCATGGGCCGTGGGGCTCAGGGCCCCTCAGGGATGTGTCCCCTGGGACGAGCTATTCCTGGGTCTGACGCAGGCAGCCGCACTCAGCTGGTGGGGGCTCCAGGAAGGAAATGCTGTTTCCTGCCTCAGGCATTGGGGACGGGGTGAGCCAGCGGGGGCTGGGGGTGGCAACCCTATGGGTACACCAGCCCTCTGGTGTGGCACCCCACTTCCCCCCACCCTGCACCACCCGTAGGCCACCCAGGAGCCGTGGGTCCCACACAAAGTCTCACCAAGTGCTGGGAGCTTTTGCAGAGCCTGTAAGAGGGAAAATGACGAAGCTGGAGAGATTTCGGTGGCCCCTGCCCTTGGGACCCTCGCCTTGCCACTGGCCAAACCCCTTCCAAGTATCCTCGCCCAGAACTTGGAATGCTGATCCCCAAGGGATGCTTGGCATGGCTAACCCAGCCAGGACCTAGAGGAGCCCTATGGCAAGGATGGACAGGGAATACAGCCTCAGTGGGAAGTGATCCGGGTGAGGGATCCGCAGCGCCCATGAGCTGCAGCACCCGCAGAGCCCGCAGCACGCATCCCCTCCATGCAGACAGTGCCTGATGCCAGCTGCACACCCGCAGGGCAAAGCTGACCTGGATCTCGGGTGGGCACAGGCCCCAGTGCCCACAGCTGTGCCACAGGGATGCTGCATGCATGAGTGCTGGAAACAGATCCCTGCCCACATCCCCCCGCTGCCTGTCCCCATACACACACACCCCACACCCCCCCCACACCCCCCACACCCCCCACCCT
>VZTA01023792.1:231580-248289 GCA_013398855.1 Mohoua ochrocephala | reverse complement strand
CCCCCCTTCAAAAAAATAAAAAACCAAAAAAAAAAAAAAAAAATCCCCCAGCAGCAACAAAGCGACTGGCAAACGCCCTGGCTGGATCCCCCCGGAGCACTCCAGCCACCACCTCGGCTGGGAACCGTCCCGCCGTCCCGCCGCGGTCCGACTGTCCCGCTGCCATCCCAGCGCCGGGGTCACAGCGAAGCCCCCTGAGATTTTGGGGGGGTGGAGCCAGGCGGGTGACGCTGCCTGCGCCGGCCCCCCCGGCTCAGCCCCCCCGGCTCAGCCCCCCGCTCCCAGCCCCGGCAGGGCTGGGGGGGGGACAGTGACAGCCCCCGGGCAGGGCTGAGCCCCCCGGGCAGGGCTGAGCTCCCCGCTCGCCGGCAGCCGTGGTGAGTCTCCGGCAGCTCCGGCGGCGGCTGTGGGTCTGCCCCGGCTGTCCCCAGGATTGCAGCTGACTCTGATTTTCCGAGCGCTTCTTAACTCACCTCCCTCCGAGCTGCGGGAGCGGAGCTGAGCCGAGCCGAGCTGTGCCAAGCTGTGCCAAGCCAAGACGAGCTCATTGAGCTGTTCCGGGCTCTCACGCGGCTGTCCACACCCTTTGTCCCACGCTGTGCTCCCCAAAACCCACCCTGAGAGCTGTGCCTGGAGTGGGATGCAGGACAGGAGGGGGACACCTCATTCGCCAGGTGCCCGAGGTGACCTATAGGCGCGGGTCCCCATCCTGGGAGCCCCACGTGCTTGTCCCATCGTGCCAACCCTGTGCCAGGAGCCGTAGCCTGGAACAGCCTGGTGACCTCCCAGCCAGGGCTCCAGGGCCACTGGCCACCAGTGACAGCCCCAGTGACAGCGCATTCACCCCTGGCATCACCAAGTGCAAACCAGCACATGGCGCCCCTCTCCTCCCCCCAGAGGGGGCACAGAGGGACTTTCTGGGCACACAGGACCCCCCTGAGCACCCTGGGGAAGATGATCATCCACCTGCTCATCCCACACACCAATAAACTCCAGGGCTTCTTCTCACCCGAGATGCTCTGGGTCTGCATCATCTGGGAGGGACGAAGGGGCTGGGGGCTGCTGAGAACCAGCAAACTCATTGCACTGGAGTGGCCCACCCACGTGGCCGCAGGGGATGTGTCCATCAGTGTCCTGGGGTGTCCAACCATGCCCAGGGACAGTACCTCGGGGTTAATCTTCTCTCTACCCCTCGAATTTCTCCCTCCTGTTTCCCTTCTCTCCCCCAGCCCCCCCGAGCCTCTCTCCCCACCGCTCCCATCCGGCACTGCTGCATTTCATTCCTGAAGGGTTAATGATCAGACAACAAAGGAGCCATTTCAGACCCCTTTGGCCTCACTGTAGGAAACCAGGAGTAATAACTGAGGAAACCAGGAGTAATAATGGTTGGGATCACTTTAGGTTTTTTTTCTCATTATGAAATAAATTGAAAAAGTACACATAAAATGCATAAATTGCAGCATCTGGCTCAGCCGAAATTTCCATAAACAACCAAACCTGCAGCATGGCATCACCATCAGAGGTTTGCAAGGGCTGGGGGGCCCATGTAGCCATGGAGATGCTGCTGCCATTCCAGCACAGAAAATAGGGATACGGGAATGGCACTGGGGATATCTGAGTGTCTCCGAATCCTGGCCACAGGCAGCTGCACTGGTGTGGATGGCCGTGACCTGGGGGAGATGCGGGCAGCACAGGGCAAGGAGCTGCCACAAGTCCTGTTGGGCGCCAGCCCAGCTGCCCTGGAGCCGACAGGGAATTTCCTTGTCCAGAACTGGGAAAGGCAAACACTGGGCAAGGGCCAGGGAAGCACCTCATTCCTGGTCACGCTCTCTGGCTGCTGGCATGGGTGAGTGGATGTCGGCACAAGCCTTGCCAGGGTGACCCGTCACAGGAGGACGCACTAATTAGACAGCTCTGGTTAGTGATGGATCCTCGGGGCAGCACGTGGCCGTTGCTCAGCCCATCCCCAGCTGTTTGGGATCACGGGGGATTTGCAAGAGTGGCAGAGCCGCTGTCCCCACGCCCCTGCTGCTGTGTGCCAGGTATCCCTGAGAGAGCAGCGAAATCCACACGTTTTCCTTAACTTATCTGTTGATGACAAATTCAAATGGCGGGGGGAGGAGAGGCGGTGTCTGCTGTTTAACTGGGCACCTGGCAGCCCTCTGCTGTGCTGGAAGGGGCTTGAGGGGCTGCGGGGAGGGGGGAAGCCCAGCGAATGGTGCCAGGGCAGCACCCGCGGTGACTCAGGGATGATGCCGGGGAGAAGCGAGGCTGAGCCGCGGGTGCCGCTGGCAGCTCCCGGCTCCTCACGCAGGCCCGCTCCACGCCAGCACGGAGGGAATGAAATGTTCCTCCTCCGTCTTCCAAAGCAGAAGGGAGAAAGTGTCCAGAAAGATAATTTGGAAAGTTTGTTTGACACTTGAGCACTCTTTCATCTTCGGAAAAATCTTGGTGACCTTCCAAGGCTGCACCGCCTGCTTCCCGGCACGGCAGGCGCCCCAGGGCACACGCCCGTGGCACCATCCCAGTGGCTGCTTTCGGGATGCTCAGGGCTCTGGAGGGGACAGTGCGGTCCCGCCGGGCCCACAGGTCAGCAGGGATGCAGCCACAGAGGTGGGGACACGGGGATGCAGGCACGGGGACGCAGGTGCGGGGATGCTCCTAGCAAAGGTAGTAAAGTGAAAATTAAATGCCTGCAGCTGGCCAGCAGCAGAAGGAGACAGGAAGGGGAAGGGGGATGGAGGGAGCCCCTGGATGAGGGCGGGGTTTTCTCCACAGGTGCCATGAGCTCCCAGCAGCCACGAGGGCTGGGATGGATCTTCTCCAGTGCATCCCAGGCAATGAATGTGGGTTAGATCAGGGGAGGGTTTGAACGGATGGTAGTGGATAAGGAAGAAAAATACTTGGCATTCCTCTCCCATCATAACAAGCCCAGATGCTTGGACGGTGGCAGCCCACTTCCCACAGGAATGGAAAGTCACAGCTGCTCTCGCGCCAGTTCGGCAGAGGCCCTTTCCCTGCTCTTATGAAATGCCAGCTGCACCTCACGCCGCACCGCAGCCCTCACGGGCGTCCCGTGACACGGCTCCCTCCGTCACCCGGCTCTCTGGCGGTGGCACTGCCCGTGACCCTGCTCCAGGAGAGGCAGAGCTCGGAGCAGGGAAACCTGCTGGGAAAGGCCCAGTAACAGATTTACTGCTGGTGTGGCTGGTGCTCTTTCCCATGTGCCAACATGTGGGGAATACCTGGACTAGCACAGCCCTGCAAGGGAGGAGTGCTCTGGGGAGGCCGATGCTGTGGGAAGCTCTAATGGGAAGCAGCTCCTGTCTGGTCAGAGCTGGTGGGAGCAGCTCCAGCCTCCTGGCAGCCCAAATGGCCACCTCCCATGCCAGCACAGAGCCAGTGAGGTCCCTCAGTGCCGGGATGCCATCAGCTCTCCCAGATGAGAAGGAAGGCGTGAAGATGGCTGGTTTTAGCGCTGCCATTGTCAAGTGCAGCCTGCAGCACATTCATGGCACACTTCCTCCTTTTCCTTCTCCTCTTCCTTCTTCTCCTCCTCCTCATGCCACACTCCAGCCATTCCTGGGTTTGTGCCACCCGCCATTCCTGCTGTTCTCAGGGAATGTGGCACCCCAAGAGGCTTAAGATTTGCCATAAATCAAATCCTTCATCCCAGAGTAAGCTCTGGAGCTCCATCTCTCTTCTTGGCTCCTCTGGCTTGCTCCAGTCCTGGACGCCAGCGTGGCTGCACAGCCTTCAAGCGCTCCGGCTGCCAAAACAGGAGCAAAGCCCAAAGAGGGAATTGGCATCAAGTGGCGCTGAAGGGTGAGGGGCAGCAAGAGCAGGAGAGGGAGTCGGGAGGAAAGGGAAGACGAGCAGCGAGATGAGAGGGAAGGCTTGGTGTCGAAACCGAATTCCTGGTCCATGTCAGCAGAGCAGATTTCCAGTGTTTATTTTATCTCTTTAGTTGAGCCCCTTTGAGGCAGAATATATTAAATGGCCTGACTTTATATAATGGAAATAATTGAAACAATACTCCTGCTTCCAGCCGCAACGTGCCGCGATTTCAGCCAAGAGTGGCCAGCCTCCTCGAGGTGGTGGGGACAGCCGCCGCTGCCGCTGGCGCTTGTTCGCTGGTTATTGTTGACACATGTCAGCGTCGCCTTCCAATTTCCGTACAGCTGTCAGAGCGGGGAGAACACCCGGTGGCTGGCGCGGGGTGGACTCAGCGCTGGCCAGCACCGACGGGCGCTGGGGAGGATGGCGTCCCCGCACCGGGCTCCTCTGCGCCGCGGGGCCGGTGGTTACGGCTGAGCTGGGATTTCCCAAGGGGAGGTGGTGCTCGGGCAGAGTTCTCAGGTAGCCAGGGGATGAGGATGGTGGAATGTGGAGAAACTTGGGAGGAGGGAGGATGCGCTTGCTCGCTGCACGAACCATTGACCTGGGACCATGGTATTTGGTGGAGAAGGTGAAAGGAGATGGACATGAAGGTTGGGAGTTGTTGAAGGTTTTATCCAACTCTGCCCTAGCAGTGGGTGACATTGGGGCAGGGAATGCCCCACAGCCCCAGCATCCCTGTGGGAAAGGACTTGCACCAAGCGCCGTCCTCGAAGCCAACATCAATCTCCATCCCACATAAGCCACTGAAACTCTATCACTGAAAATCTGTCATTGCTCCTTGAGCGGAGCTGGATGGATGAAACAAGCGAGCACGGTGGCGAGGAGTCACCAGTGCTGAGCCAGGCCATAAACCAATTCCCACTTGCCGGCACCGCAGGGTTCCTGGGAAGAGCTGGCAGGAGGTGATAGTAGGAGCAACGGCAGGCAAGGTCTTCGAGGAACTGAGCCACGGTGTGAAAAGTGCTCCAGAATTCTTCCTGCCATTGCAGCCACTCCCCCCGGCTGCGCACAGTGGGTGCTCAGGGAAGGTTTCTCCAAGGAAAGGCAGGAGATGGGACTTGCAGTGCAGGGCAGGGAGCCTGGGGTTTGGGGCAGCTGGCCTGCAGATTCCTTTGCTGTAGGGAGCTGGAATTCCCCAGATGAGTCGGGTCCTGCTACTGTGCCCACAGTGCCCCTCAGCCTGGGCACAGCCTGCTCTCCCAGCAAAGCCAAAGCATCGGTGACCATGGAGCATCCTCCTCTGTGCCAGAAGTGACTATTGGCCGCTTCTGCCTTCCCTGCAATGAAAATCATGTGTTTGTTACTGGAAGGGAGCGAGGCACTGGTATTTTAGTAGCTGGCCCTCTTCTATTCTCCTAAGAACCATATATGCCAAATTCCAATTTTTTTTTTTAATATTTGGACTATTTAAGGAAACTATTGAGAAAGACAGATGGAAGCATCAGTCAGATGGATGTTCCTGGCTCCACGTGAGACAGCACTCAGAAGTCCCATTCTTTTTCAAATAATTTTAATGTGACTACATGGTTCCCCTCTTGCACATCATTCCCCAGGAGGGTAAATCCTCTGACTCTGGCGGATGACTCTCACCAGATGGAATTCAGCAGAAGACAAAGGCTTTGGGCAGGCTGCTGGTTGGGGATGGGGAAATTCCCCCCCGGCAGCCACGGAGCCCGAGGAGGGGTGTGGAAGCAGCCGCTGTAGTCCTGTCTCCGGTGCCCACGGCCAGCCCTGCCCATGCCCCGCCGCAGCTGCAGCTCCCAGGGCATGTGCTGCCAGTGAGGGGATGTGGTGAGAGGCTGAGGTGACGCTGGGCGGTGGAAGGCAAGCAGGGTGCCCATCTGTGTGCCCTCAGGGAAGGAAAACTTGGGATGTGTGGCTGCACCTGCACCTCAGCTTGTGCCAGGGCTGAGAGCCTGATGTTGGTGCTGGCATCACTCAGCTGGGACTCGGCCGCCAAAGGCTGTGACAGTGTCTCTGTCTCAAAAGTTTACTTTTAAGCCATTTTGCTGAAAATCCAATCCCAGTGTCTCAGCTCTGGGAACTGCCCTGGGTCCTCTGGTTGCAGCTGAATTTGGACTTTTGCAGCATCCCAACCCTCACAGACCTCTCGTGGCAGCAGGATGTGATCATTCCATGACAAAAGCCAGCGGCTCCTCAGCTCCCGCCTGCCCTGGCCAAAGCTGCAGGGATGTGCTCATGCTTTGGACACCAAGCCAGGAGGAAGCAGCGTGTCCTTTGATGGACCCTGCTGTGCTGGCACGGGGTTGGGAAACACCCAATTTAAGTTCATGGTCCACAGCAACTGGAATTTTGGTCTCTCACAGGGATATGGGTCTCTCCTCACTCTCCCAGCCTCAGGATCCATCCTCAGTCCTGCTGACATCCCAGCTCCTGGCTCTGTCCCTGGGTCTCTAGGGCACTGCCTCCCATCCCTCGCCTCCAGAACAATCCAGGGACGTGGCACAGCAGGGCCAGCCTGGACTATGGTCACCAGCCCTGCCGTGGCTGCCAGCACCCCAGGGCCGGCGGCCGTGTGCCACGGTGACTTATAAAGGCTTTTTTTCAGAATTAATAACAGGAGGAACACAAACTTTAATATTTCTGAAGTGAAAATGGAGTGATAATTGTATTTAGCCGACATTCAGGAAAATTATTACCACCTGGCAGCCCCATTTGTGGCTGACGTCAAAGAGCACCATAAACCACCGTCAGTTTGGAGAGCACCAGGAAAAAAAATAAAGGAAAAGAGCAGAAATTGTGACCTTTGTATTAAAAAATCCAGGATCAGGAGTGTCCTGGGATGCTGGACAGAGCAGGTCCCCAGGGGCTGTTTGCTATCAGGAGTTTGATTAACACTCAGGGGTGCCAGCGGATATGGTCCTCATAGGTCAAAGGAAAAGACATGGAGAAAAATGTTCCCCTCTTCTTCTTCTTTTTTTTTTTTCAGTCTTGTATATCCTGTTTATGCCACTAACAAATTCAATTTTCAGGAGCTGGAATAAAGACAAAGCCTGAGCTGTTTAAAATGGGTTATGGGCAGCTCCCGCTCGAAGCACACAGAGGAGGTCCATCACCCCAAAAAGCACCAAATCGCAGCAGTGGGGGGAAAAGGGGCTTGGGATGGGACAGCGGGGATGAAGCAGTGATGGGGAGGGTGCCAGTTGGGTGCCCTGAGCCTCGTGCCCCTTCCTGAGCATCCGTGCTGCTGCAGTTGGAGGAGGGATACAAGGGCACGGTCTCCAACTGGTCCCCAGTGCCATGGCCGGGCGCAAAGCCGTGGCAGCAGGCTCTGGCTCATGGAAAGAATTCTTCACTTGGGAATTTGAGCAAAAAAGATTAAATGAAGTAAAAAATGCACGCCGCACTGTGAAAGCACAAAAAGAACATTTCCAAATGTCCCCAGCCTCCTCTGCACCCCGCACGCGCTCCAGGCGCCCTCAGCTGCCACCTCTCCTTCCCACGGCATTTTGGGGGTCATGGCTCCCCACCACGGGGGAGAGCTCTGTCTCGGCTCAGAGGCAACCACAACATGGAGAGACATCACGACCTGGTGCCCTCATCTCTCTCCATCCATCCCCACTCTTCCCTGGCTGTCTGGGAGGCTCCCAACAGAACCAACCCGGCCATCCATTGCAGGAGTGAAGCTCCAGCACCTTCCTGCGGGCAGAGGGTCCCTCCTGCTGAGGTCCCAGCCCTGGCCTAGGGGTGCTCTGGGCTGCAAAGGGTGATTCTGGTCCCAAGGAACTGATGCTGCTCAGAGTCCCCCTGGAGACAGGGAATAAACCGGCATCAGCTCTTTGCAAGGAGGAGAGATACTCCTGTGCTGGGCCATACCCAGGAACGGGGGTTCTGAGAGGATCACAGTGCTGTTTCCCATGGATGGGGATCTCCAGGGTCCTGGCATGGCAGTGCTTTCCCACTGTGGGCCTGGAGCAGGGCTGCTTCCAGACATCGGCATTAAGGAAAAATCCCATCATACTGTGATGAAAAAGTGATGTGTGGCATGGCCTCCCCAGGTGCAAAATCCTCTTCCCATAAGAAAAGGGGATAATTAGAGGCTACTGATGTTTTTTAGCCGTTTAACAATGCTGGTTTGTTAATTTGAGCCCTCCTGGAAGACCACACAGCAATCCCTGTGCTCCCACACTCTCCCAGCCAGCCCGACAGAAGCAGGGCCAGCAATGGTTCCATCAGCCAAACCAGCTCTGGCTCCAGTGCTCCCAGTTCCAGTGGAGCCATGGGGATGTCTGTCTGTCCCCACACGGGGATGAGCCCCAGCTCTGCTGACACTGGCAGGGTGGGAAGCACCTGGGTCTGCAGTAGGTTGGGAGCGTCCCTGTCCTTGGCCATCCCAATGGCATTGCTCATCCCAATGAGCCTCAACCGAACAACTGGAGATCACCGAGACCACAAACAAACAGCATTTGATTAGATTTTTTTTTTCTTTTACATATTCTTTTTCTGAAAAAAAACAAAGAGAAGAGGAGAATTCATATTTCCTGTTCATGTGAAAGGAATTTGCCAGCATGTGGCGGGGAAAGCAATGCTGGTGGCCTGGAGAAGCCACCACCTCGTGACTCTGGTGGCAAAGAGGAGCCAGGAGGCGGCTGGCAGGGAGGTTCCACACCCAGACACCTGCACAGGGGCAAAGGCCAGAGCAGGGAGCCCTTGCCAAGGCTGCAGCTCCCTAAACCTGGGTGCTGGGAAGAGACAGGATGGCGTGGCCAGGCCAGGCTCAAGCCCCAGTGCTGCCAGGGTCTGAATGCCTCAGCAAAACGGCAGCGGCTCCCAGCCAAGGCTTCAGGAAGGAATTTCAGAAAGTTCTTGGTGTGGCCTCTCTTTTCCTAGAACAGATCAAGAGCCGGGATCTGCTCGGCAATCCTCCCCCGTCATTTTGCCAAGTTCCCTGGAGGGGGTCAGAGGAGCAGAGTGAGGCTGATCTGAGAAGGCCTCGGCATGCTGGGGTTAGGGAGAGGCTCTGCATGGGCAGAGGGACCATCAGGTTGGGACTGGCATCCCTGCATCCCCACAACCCTGAATCTCTGCATCCCTTCATCTCTGGACCCCTGCATGTCTGCCTCCCCAAAATCCCCACATTCCTGCATCCCTCTGTCCCCATATCCCTGCATCCCTGCCTCCCCGCAGCCCTGGAAGGCTGTGCTGTTCTCAGTTTATTCAAATACCCTGTCGTTCTTCCCAGCTGGTCAGTGCTGCTGGTTGTCTGACACATCCAGCTGCACTGGACAGCTCTGCAGCCCTGGCATCTTGCTCTCGATCGAAGTTACGCATTCACTGAATTCTTCCATTTCCACGTTAATAATGGATAAATCCTGTTGCATAATTATTTTCCACATCATCTCCCTCCCCTGGTGCTGAGAGGCACCAACCACCCTACAGATCCTTGCATAGCCGTGGTGAGGGTTGGGCACCCTGGCACTGCAAAGGGGAGCCCTTGTCCCTGGTCCCTTGAGGCTGGGGATGCTGCTGAGTTTGAGTTTCCCAGTCCCTGGAAGTGTTCAAGGCCAGGTAGAATGGTCTAGTGGAAGGTGTCCCTGCCCATGGCAGGGGAGTTGGAACTGGATGATTCTATCATGCCCAAAGCCTCCAGCCCCCTCCCCAGTGCTGCTGAAGCCCCAGGAGCCCTCTCAAAATACTGGGGGGTCTCTGCCAGCCCTTCACCAGACGCTGGCACAGCCCCTGCACCCTCCTCCAAGCACCCCTCGGGCAGGCTGCAAAGGGGAAATAATGTTGGAGAGAGGCAGGATGCAGCATGCCAGGGGTCCTGTGCCAGGCAGGGACATGGACCAAGGTGCAAAAGCCCCTGGGGGACTGGCAGCAGGACGGAGTACCATCCCCATCCCTGGAATGGGCCCTCCTGCTGGTTCTGGGGACAAGGGCGGCTGTGGGCAAAGGGAGCAGCAGTGTCAGTGCACGGCCAGTTCCCAATTTGCACCAGCCTGGAACAATGACAATGACAATGGTAGAATTAAAGAGATGAAAAATGTGTCTGTGATGTGAAGAAGCTGGAAACACCCAGAGCAGGGGGCAGAGGGCGGGAGGGTGGCTCCCGACTGGCCATCGCCCCGGCAGCGAAAGGGGTCCCTAATGCCTCCAAGCTGTGAAGCCTTTCATGGGGGGCAGCCTGGCTTTCTGCAGTCACAGCTTGGGAATAATTGGAAGATTTTCTTGTCGGGAATTTCTTGCCGGGAGTGGCCGTGGGCTTTCATGTCTGCACCGAATGACTGCGAGGGGTTGGAAAGGCAGGCGGGGGGTCAGTGGAGCCCCACGGCCTCGTGCAAAGCATCCGTGTCCTGCTCCCATATGGAGAGCAAAGGAAAGGGAAAGGCTGAGTGGTGGGAATAACCACAATCATCCAGGCCTCGGCAAATGGCAGGTCCCACTCCAGCACCAGTTTTGAGGCAGCGGCCACATCTCTCCCAGCCCTGGTTTTCCATCCAGGATGAAGTGGGAGCAAGAGGGGGCATCTGGGCCAGACCATCCCCGGCGCCTGCCATGACAGAGGCGGCGGTGGCTGGTCCCAGCGCCAACCCGCAGTTCATCCCCTTCTTGGGCTCTTCTCCTTTCCTCCCTGGAATTTTGCCCTCCTGGTTTTTGGGTTTTTTTGTAACATAAAATTTTTCATAGCCTTTTAAACACCGTAAAAATTTAATACAAAGGAAATTAAAAAACCCAGAGGAACTATTCTCAAAATAATTTCACAATCCACACATATCCCTCAGCAAATTGAATTTGTAGGAAATAAAGAACAAAATATGACAATAAAGGGCTTCTAAACAAATCCTAATGTGTCACATATGGAAGAGCAAATGCCAGCCTGTGTGCAGGCACTTGGCGGAGGTGGGTGGCTTGTGAGTCTGGGGGGCACAGCTCTGCCACCCCCCAACACTGCTGGGAGTCCCTGCACCCCTGGGGGCAGCTTGAAGGAGCCAGGGGGGTTTTGCTGCCCCAAACTTCACACCGTGAACCCTGGCTGAGCATGTCTTCCTTGTGTCCCAGCAGCTCCAGCTCTGGTGGCGATGCTGACAGCATGTTCTGCTTCATCAGCCTGGATCCTGACCAATTTGTGGCAGCTAATGGGGAAAACTTCAAAGGATCTGAATCAGCCCTGCCAGGGTCCCACTGGGTGAGCTGGGAACCTCCTGCCTCACAGCAATGCCCATGGCATGGCTTCCCCACGGCCACTCAGCACCCCGGGGTCTTGGTGGTGGGGGCATGTGGGTGCTTACTGCACCCCCATCCTCACACCCCCATCCCACACACACCCCCAACACCATCCACCCCCACAAAAGCATCTCCTTCCCAGATGTTCCTTGTCCAGCTGTGGCCCTGCCTCTCCCCCTTGTTTTTTTCCCCTTCTATTAATAAACCTGGCACCTGAAGAGGAATTTTCCCTGTAAACACCCAGCCTCACACTTTAGTGACTTTTGTTCTGTGTTTTAATTAACGAACTGGAAAAAATGTCAATTGTTACCCACCGCGGGCACGTGTGTCCCACAGGCTGCCAGAGACGTGCCCTCCCCGCTCTGTCCCATGCTGTGGTCACAGGGCAGAGCCGCCCTGACCCTTTGCCAGAGGGAAAACAGGGGGTACCTGGAGGGTTGTACCCAAATTGCTGTGGCACTGCCGCACCCGCACACGGCACTGCTCTGGAGGGATCCAGGTGCTCTCCCTTGCCCAGATGCCCCATCCCAGATGGTCAACGCTGCTGGTTTACCGTGGTGCAGCCCAGCCCACCACGACTGGACCCCTTGCACCCCCTCACCATCCCCAGCCCCACCGGGCAGCACGTTGGACCAGTTTCATCAGGGAATATTCCCCACCAGCCGGGAAGCTGATACTCCCCGAGAACATTGCCTCATCCCGGCCGTGCGTGCCTGGGACGGGGAGAAACGCTGGGGAGCTGCAAAAGACATCCAAAAATTAATGTACTGTCTGCAGCAGCGCTGGGGCTGCAGCCCGGGGGAAGTGCCCGCCGTGTGGCATGGAAGGAACTGCAAAGAAAAGGGTCTTGCGAGGATAGCGGGAGCCGCGCGGCAGGAGCGGGCTTTGCTCTGCAGGCTTCCCGCAGCTCCAGGACAAGCTTGGGAAGGGACTGGCTCTTCCTCCATATGTAATGCCGCCTCCTCCTCGCCCCTGCACAGGGAAGGTGCTGCCAGCCCTGGAATGCTACAGTGGTGTCCCCGCATCCATGCACCCCCACCTTTGGTGCTCTCTGCAGCCGCCGTGACCTCGGGAATCTCCCTCCGTACTCGCAGCAGGGAGCAGCGCTGCATCCCGGCTTCGCTGCCGGGGCTCAGGCAGCGAGCAGAGGCCAAGCCCGCGTGGGTAGTGCAGACAGGCAGCCCGTGGGCAGGGCGCTGCCCGTCTGGGGTTGGGACACCCCGGCAGCCAGCTTGGGACACCCCGGCAGCCAGCTGCTCCCGCTTTGATGTGGCGTCCCTCAGGCTCCGCACAATGCAGACTGGGGCGGGATGAAGCAAGGGTGATTGATTGTCTTGTTTTGTTCCTCCAAGGCTGTCCCGGACCGTTCGGATTCACAGCTGAGATCCCCCAAGAGCAGGGGTTGGCAATCTCCACCCAGGCTGCAGGGATGGGGCTGGCAGGGTGCAGGCTCTGGCTGGAGGCAGTGGGCTGGTGGTTTGAACCCTCTGTGCCTCAGTTTCCCCATCACCACTCCCCTCTTGGAAGCTCTTGATGAAACGCATCCCCTGAAACTGTCCCCCACTATTCTCAGGTGTGCTGGGCATCCCTGGAATTCAGGTCGACAAAGGGAGTACAGGAGCCCCACCAAGGGCAAAGCTCATTAGGACTTGAGCAGGTTGACCTCCAAAAAATGGGAGTTTAGCTCCATCCAGTTGATGAGTCACAACCCTGTTTGTGCGATGCACTCCCTGCAAGCAAGGTTTCCACCGCAGAACTAACAGGCTTTTCTGGGAAGCTCTGGGGTTCTGGGTTTCCTAATTATTTTCAAACCCTACTGGCAGCCTCTCTCCGACAGGGATCACGCCTGCTCGAAGCGCAGCACTCAGGCGTGTTTGGAGTCCTGAAGCACTAATTGACTTTAGCTCGGCCTCGCTGCTGAGCGTCGGCTCTTGCAGCCCCACAGTCCCTCCTCCTGCCCGAGCCTGCCTGCATGTGGTTTGCATTTCTTCCCCGGAGAAAAAACCCCTTTCTCCTGCCTCAGTGTCATCTTTCCCTGGAATTGAATTTAGGGGAAATGAAAGGGAGGCCAAATTTTCACGGAGTGAGACTACCTCCCCTCTTGAGGCAACGATGGCAGTGAAGGGAAAAGCCCATTCCAGGAACCCCTGTCCCAGTCCACGTCCCTTGGCACTGGCAATTTCAGTCACAATCAGGTGGCTCCTTATGAGCCAGTAAGCCCTGAGGCGTTGAGCACATTGTGGAGGAGCTACTCCAGTGCTGCTGGCTCTCCCTGCTATGCAGCAGGGGATTCCATCTTCCCCTCCCACTGTGTGCTAGGAAACTGCTGCCTGCACGGAACAGGACGGGGATTCTGGAAGAAAACATGGCAGTGCCACCCGTCACCCAGCCCTGCTCACCCTGGGTGATGCACGGGAGAGGAGCAGCAGCGAGCTGACCCCGAGGGAAGCAGCAGCCTGCAACACCTGAACATCAGTCAGGGATTATCCACGGCCCCTCTCTGCCTTCTCCCGCGGGACTCCGGGTCATACCCAGCACGCACAGCACGGCGCAGGGGTGAGCCAGCTGCCCCGGCCGTGCTGGCTGCCATTCCCAGCACAGAGGGCTCATGGGCTGCCAGCGGGGCGGGCGGTTGAGAAATCTGTTTCCTCTTCTGCTCGTTACGACACCACAGTGGGCGCATGCAATGGGAGCAGTGAGGCAGTGGGAAAGTATGAAGGTCAGGGGAGTCTGCGGTTTGTGTGACGGGGGTGACCCCGGCGGATGTCGCCTTCTACCTGCTCCAAGCACTGCCGGCCGGCTGGGACAGCTCCAGCCACTGCCTCCCCTGGGACATCACCCCCATCCGTGCTCTGTCAGGGAGCAGGCCTCCACGATGTTCCTGGATCATGGTCCTGGGTAAAAGTGGGAGGAAAATGGCCAAGGGCAGCTTCCTTGGTGCAAGAGCTGGGTGTCAATCGTCACGAACACGTGCGAGGCATCAGGACACCGGCTGCTCCGAGGGCTTCGCTCAGCTCTCACAGCACCACTCCTGCTCCCAGCTGCGCTTCAGCAGTCACAGAAAGGACATGGCTGCTCCAACGAGGGCACCAGCGTGCCCGGCAGCCGCCGTGACGCACTGGCCTGGCAGCACAACCGCGCCAGCTCTGCAATCCCCATCACCTCGTTAGTGACTCGGCTGTTGATTCCAGCCAGGGCCAGGCTCTCCGTACCTCCCACGCAGTTCACAGGCCCCTACCTCACATTAGGGGGCTGCTTTCATGTGGCCAGTGGTTTTCATCATCCATGAGCCACGGAGTGAGTGAGGCATGGGAGCAGAGGAAGGAGACAACGGGGAGTCAGGCAATGTGGGCCAGCACGGCACCGTGCGTGCTGGAATTACGGCTTTGATGCAGTGGCAGTCAGCCCCAGGGCAAGGGGCTCAGGTACGGCAGGGGCCTGGCTCCCAGGAGGGTCCCGTGGTGAGGGGATGCGTGGAGGCATCCTGCTTTCCTCACTGCCGTGCCCACAGAGGGGCTGATCAGGCCAAAGGGGACTTGGCACCAAAAGTCACTTCTCAAGAGCGGTCCGGGGCAGCTGGCACAACACAGTGTGAGAAAATAAATTAAGGATGAACGTGGAGGTGAGGCCACAGGAGGACAAGCTGAGGGCTGGATGGGAGCACGTACTGAGGGGCGAGAGGGTAGGGAGCGGATGGCGGGTGAACGGGGATGGCAGCAATTTGGATGGGAAATGGAAAGCTTGGCAAGCGCTCAGCAGAGCTTCTGTGTAATCCTACCAAGAAATTGACAGCTCCTGAGGCCACCGATCTCAAACACCCTGTGCTCCTGTACCTGCAGCAGCTCTGCAGGAACCTAAGGGGAGTCCATCAGCAGCACTGGGATACAGGATTCCAGATCAGGTTTCTGGAGGGAGACCTATGATTTCAAACTCTGCCTCACAAGTGGGCATTCAAATGGAGCCACTGGTAGCTGCCTGGCCCACCCAAGGCCGGGCTGTGCTGGGAAAGTGAAATGTGGATGCCGTCAAAGCCTGAAACCGCGGCTGCTGCCCGGGAGTGAGCCGAGCCTTGGGGTGGAAATGCTGCTGCTGCTCTGAATCACATCTCAGCAATGGAGAAGCTCCGGCTGAGGCATTTCCTGCTGTTCCCAACTCATCCCCATCCGATGCCTCCCTCATGGAGCTCCTGTGCTGAAATTCCGGCCGTGTGGAAAATCCGCAGCAGCTTTCCTGATGAGTCCAGCTGTCTCCCCTGAAGACAGGAGTGTCAGAGTATGGCAGGAGGTGTGGTGTCTCCTGGTGGTGATTCCCATGGGACCCGAGGGGCTGTGGTCGGTTGTTCAGCCTCAGTGACTTCTTGAGAGGGAAATGGAAAGAGCGAGCAGTGCAAGTTAATTAATTGACGCATAATGAAGTCAAGATGAGCATCCCCAAGGAGCTGAAGCTCAGATTAGGAAAGCGGCAGATGATGGCGTTCCCTGGCTTTGTCCCGAGCCCCGTCCTCCTGCCAGCCACACTGAGGACACTGGCTCTGGCCCAGGAGCAAGGAAAAAAAGCCCCTGAATGCCTTTCAGTGGCAACTTTAATAGAATTTAGGTGTTATAAACACTGACCCAGAGAAAGGAGTTATGGAAGGGATGAAATAAACCCATCAATGGCTGTTTGGTGCTTTGGTGCCTTTGGTGTCAGCGTGAAGGCTTGCTTTGGCAGCACAAACAAGACCCTGCATGGACTCAAATCCTTTTCTGATGACAAGAAAGAGCTGGGAGCAGGGAAGGAGGCTCAAAGTGACTAACCTGGAGGCTGCTGGACGGCGCTGGGCAGAGACCTTTCACAGGATCATGGAATCCTTTAGGTTGGAAAAGCCCTCTTAGATCATCGAGTCCAACTGTTACCCCAGCACAACCAAGCCCATCACTAACCCATGTCCCCGAGTGCCACATCTACGAGTCTGTTAAACCCCTCCAAGGATGGTGATTCCACCACTGCCACCTGGGCAGCCTTTCGGTGAAGGTTTTTATTTTCCCAAATATCCAGAGTAAACCTCCCCTGGCACAACTTGAGGCTGTTTCCTCTTGTCCTGTCCCTTGTTCCCTGGGAGCAGAGCCCGACCCCCACCTGGCTGCTCCCTCCTGTCAGGGAGTTAGAGAGAGAGAGAGAGAAGGTCCCNTTTATTTTCCCAAATATCCAGAGTAAACCTCCCCTGGCACAACTTGAGGCTGTTTCCTCTTGTCCTGTCCCTTGTTCCCTGGGAGCAGAGCCCGACCCCCACCTGGCTGCTCCCTCCTGTCAGGGAGTTAGAGAGAGAGAGAGAGAAGGTCCCCCCTGACCCTCCTTTTCTCCAGGTTGATCCCCGCCCCTTCCCCAGCTCCATTCCTTCCTCTGGACACGTTTCAGCCTCTCAATGTCCTTCTTGTCCTGGGGGGCCCGAAACCGACCCCAGAACTCGAGAAGCTTCAGCAGTGCCAGTCACACTGGCCCCGTGGCCGCAGGAGGCGGCCCGGGCCCTGCGCAGCGGACGGGGGCCCTCTAGTGAGGGGCGGTGCGGCCGCGGCTCCGCCCCGGCCCCGAGCAGCCATGGCGGGGCTGGAGCCGCTCTACGCCTGGGCAAGGGCCGCCATCTC
>VZTA01023792.1:220301-231519 GCA_013398855.1 Mohoua ochrocephala | reverse complement strand
AACCGGCCGGCGCCGGCGGTGTTGAGGGCACCCGGGCCGGTGCGGGGTCCGAGGGGCCTCAGTGCTGCTGTGGAGGTCGGAGCGGACGGCTGCGGTGTTGGGGGGTCCCGGTGCTGTAAGGGAGTCCCGCTCTTGCGGGGATGGCGGTGCTGAGAGAATCCCGGTGCTGGGGGTGGTCTGTGGGATGTCGCAGGACGGGAGATCCTGATGCTAGTGCCATCAGTATGACTCCGGGAAGGGGTTAGTAAAGTGCTAAGTGGAGCTTAGTGCTGAGGCAGAACTCTGTAATAAAAGGGAGGTATCCAGTGCTGTGCTGAGGAGGAAATGTACTGGGGCAATACTGGAGTGGGGGGCCAGTCTGGTTCAGGACCCAGTGCTAAGGTGGGGGTCTAGTGAATTGGGATCCCGATGGGTGTTGGGAGAGTGCCTGATGTGGTGTTGGGGAGTAATGGGGGGTGCAGGGCAGTGTCATGGCAGAGAACCCTCCCCAGTACCATAGGAGGGGACAGTGTAGGGCAGGGCCCCCCGGCAGCACTGCTGTGGGGCTGGGGCAGACGTGATGACAGCCTTCCCCCGTGCCCCAGACAGCTCTGTATCATGCTGGGGAGGTGAGAGGTGTCTGGCAGGGAAGAGCATTGTCTCCTAGTCTGGGTATTTGTTACCTTCTCCTGCTCAGCAAAGGGCGGTCGTGTCCCTCCTGTTCCAGCACAGGGATGCTGTGGGAGGCTGGCAAGGCCAGCCTGTAGGAAATACAGTCCTACTTGCGCTGTCAGAACCTGGAAGGCATTGAGGGATCCCCTCCCAGAGATCTCAGTTCCCTCCCGGATCTCCCTGTGCAGCCAAGACAAGACCCCCAGCCCTAGGAGGTCATGCTGGGCTCCTGGGAAGGGTCTTGGGAGTATGTCTGTTCCATTGCAGCCAGGTCCTGATGAAAGGAAGTCAGAGCTGTTGCCCGCCGGCTGGGAAGCCAACAAGGAGGTGTATACACTGCGCTACAAGTCCACGGACGATGCCCATGAGCTGCTGCTGAAGGCCATCATGGTGGAGGACAGTATGATCCTCAACGTCATGGTGAGCACCCACGTGGCCCCGGTGGGTTTGGGGTCTTTTGGCTGAAAAGAACACCAGGGACAATTTCTTAAATGTTTGCTTTTGCTTGTTCTGCCTGGAAGTGGTGTTTGTCCCTCAGGATGGGGCAGACCCAGGGGGTGTTTGTGTGGCAGAAGATGTGGCCCAGCATGAAGCTGGTCAAACCCTGGCTGTGTCAGGGCAGTGGGACAGTTGGCCTTGAACACTCCAGCCCAGGAGCTGCCCTGCTTCTGTCCCTTTCCCAGCTCAGGACTTCTCTGCAGCCCCCAACCAGCACCTGCTCCAGGTGGCTTTGCTCAGTGTTTCACCCTTTGCAGCCTGAACTGGGGAGAGGGAGCAGGGAAAATGAAAATGTTGCTATACACTGAGGTTTGCTCCCGGGGATTCAGGCACAGCACAGGGACGTGGTGGGAAGCAGGTGAGCCCCATTCTTTGTATCCCAAGCCTGGGGCTGTTGTAGCTTCTCTGTCCCTCGTTCCCAGCTCTGCCAGGCTGCTCACTCTGCTTTACCTGTGTTTTTCCAGGATCGCAGCTCTCAGAAGGTGGCAGATGTGACCTTGGCAGTGGCTGACTTCGTGAACCCAGAGCACCTGGACGATTTCCACAAGTAATCTCAGTTTCCTGGTATTTTCTGCAGGAGGAAATGTCCTACTGGCATGGAGAAGGGGTCAGAAATCAGGTTGGGAGGAGCTGGAGGACTTACTCCCCAGTACAAACCCAGGCCAGCCCTGAAATGCAGCCAGAATTCTGTTCCATGCCTCCCTCTGCGCTGGCACAAGAGATTTAGAGGACAGTGGGATCATGGGTTGGAGCCTAGGGGAGTGCCACCCCACCTGGAAACAGGCCAGGCCAGCACATTTATTTCCAGAGCATTGTGCTGGGTAGGCACTGCCCAGGAGTGTGACAGCCTCAGCCACATCCGCAGTGTCATGTGCTTTCCTCCAGTGCAAACTGGTCGGGTTGGAGCAGAAGGGAGTGGCTGGGTGACACCTCGCCCATCTGAAATGGGGTGAGGACTTTGGTGCCCCTGTGTGCTGTTACCACTTCCCGTCCCCTCTGTGCTGCCAGCAGGGGACACGTTTTGTGCCAGGGACACTTTGGGCTTGTCTGTCCCCTCCCCATGCCTCTTGCAGCCTGTCCAGCACCCCGTGTCCTGGTGCCATGGCCACCCCAGCCCACTGCCTTCCCTCTCCTTGCTGCAGGGTGTACAAGAACACCGAGGAGCTGAGGACAAGGATCGCTTCAGGCATCATCGCTCCCCTCAGGGCCCCTGCAGAAAAGGCCAAAAAGGAGCCTGAGTCCAAAAGGGACGTGCACTGGGATGAGAGCCCCCTCCGGCTCCCTCCCCGGCAGCCAATGGGCACAAGGGCCCCATCCAGGTGAGTAAAGAGCCTGTGGCTGCTGAGACCCCCCTGTTAGAGGGGATGTGGTCCTGGCGCAGCTCCCCAAACTGCACGTCAGGTCCCCATCTCACTCACGTGGAATGGGGAGTGAAAAGGATCCAGACCTTCCCCAGCTGGATCAGCCTGGACACTTGGGTTTGATTTGGATGCTGGAGAGGGATGGGCTGTTCTGGAGCTGTGTGTTGGACCCAGGAGGGAACAGGCAGGGTCTGGGGCTGGGTGGTGAGCTGCAGGGTGAAGGAGAGTGGCCCTGCTCTGTGCTGGCTGAGGGACTGTCGGGGCTGGCAGAGCAAGGACACCAGTGGGAGGGACGGTGCCATTGTGTGGCTGAGCAGCCTTCAGGAGGGACGCCAGAGGTGCACCCAGCCAGCGTGGAGTGCAAGGCTTCCTCTTCTTGTTCTCCTGACCCCACTTTCCCCTTGGAACCATTGCTGGCAATGCTGGGTGGAGGGGACACGTGGCACCTGCTTTGCCATCCTTCCTGACCCCTTCCAGTCATCCCTCGTACGCAGCAGGCGGGTTCCCCCCTCTCTCGCACACGCACTATGATCCCCTTTGGCTGGAAGTCAAGAGACACTGCAGTGGCTCTGCCATCTCTTGGGGACCAGCTGGGACTTCTGGCTTGTGCGTCACCCCACTGCTGTCTGCTGTCACTCAGGGTGCAAGAGGCTCCATGGGGAGGCCTGGGAAGACAGGATGGAGCTGGGCACTGCTCTGAAACCGTGTTACTGCCATGGGTTATTGACAGAGAGCCAGCAGGCTGCAGGCCCACCACCCCACTGTCCCCACACTCCTAGAAGTGGGACTGTGTCTCTGGCTGGGACGTGTGGGAGAGCCTGGCCTAGCCCAGCACTGCTTAGGGAAGTGGCATGGAAACTCCTGGTATGCATGGACAGCTCCTGCTCGAAGCAGTGGGAACAACAGGGGGAACAACAGGGGGAACAACAGGGCTCCCTTTATCTCAACAAGCTGCTGCCACACACGTCAGTGTCCTCATCCGGCAACACCCTGGAGCAGGGAATGCTGTGTCCTGGGCCTGGGATGGCTCCCAAAGGCAGCCCCCTCACACAGGTTCCCACAGGTCCCAGGGCCCTCCAGGTGCCGCACTGTTTGCCACGGGAGAGCACCCCTTGGCACAGCTCCGTGCAGCTTCTCCGCCCTTCCCTGAACATCTCGCTGTGTTCTGCGTTTCAGGCCTTCCCCCTTGAGCCCCTTTGCTGTTGGTGGGGCTGACCTGGACCCTTTTGGGTGAGTATGGCTCTTGAAGCACACCCTGCTCTGCCTTGGGGGGGGTGTGGGGTGGTTGGAGACCACTGGAACAGCATCCAGCCAAGTGTCTCCGAGTGGGGATGGTGATGTGACAGTTGCTCAGTGCAAACTGTGAGGGACCAATTGACAGTTGCTAAAGCTCAATATGGTTCTAATATCGTAATAAGATCCCGTCTCTTGCATAGATGATAGGTTGCAATCTGCGTCTGTTTAATAATCAGCTTGTATTCATTTAACACACAGTAATTCCTGCAGTAAATCAAAGCTGAATACGTCCTTAAGTGAATGTAAGCCTCTAATTTAAACCGTTACCAGCTGCTGTGTCTCCAGCCCAGCAGTCTGCAGAAGGGGAGGCTGAAAGCCGAGTTCACAGATTCTCAAGTCCTGTTGCAAGCCTCCCGGCTGTCTGAGGCACTTGGAGAAAGCCTGGGCAGAGGCTGGGCTGTCTGGGAGACTGAGCTTCACAGCTACATCCTCAACATTTGATTTGGTCAAGCAAGGAGAACCTGTCATCTTCCGCTCCAGTTAAAAGCGCGCAGTCAGACAATAACCAGCTTGTGGAGTCATTGTGGAGTGTCCTGCAGCCCAGAGGAGTCTCCTCTTTGAAACCACTCTCCTGTGGGGATGGCATTTTTTCCCCTTTTGCAAGACTTGGTTCTCCGTGGGTTTGGCTAGAAAAGGGACAGCTAAAAATGTCCCTGCTCAGCTGGAAAGAGAGGCCTGGAGCTGGGGGGGGGTGGGTTGGAAGGAAACCGGATCGCACAAGGAGAGGGGATTCATTTTGGGGGAGGTGTCCCTGTTTCTCTTGGTGCCTCCAGCCCTTCATCAGAGATTTCTCTGTAAATGACAAAAAAAGATGGTAAATGGAAACAGATTTGTGTGCCGACACCTGCCAGCGCTGGGGCTGGAGACCCAGACTCCCAGGAATATGGTCATGGGACCTGGCTGTCCCGGGGCACTTTGGGCAGCCGTTCTGGCCTAATGGAACTCATTAGCACGGTTGTTAATGACTTGTACGATGGCAGCAGTGTCCGGAGGCTCCAGCCGCATTCGCACAAAGCCGACCGTGAGGAATGGCACTCGCAGCGTGGGGCAGCTCCGAGGAGCCGCCGTGGTCAGCAAATGACTTCCAGGCAGCTCTTTGGAAAGGCTTGTGGGAGCCCAGCCGGCTCTTGCGACACCGCGCAGGGCAGGACGGGAAGCAGGGATGGAACGTGGGTCTGTAGCGAGGGCCAGCAGGTCTGATGCTTCTTGAGGGAACAGCCAGCACCTCTGCTGTGGAGACAGGCTGAGAGATCTGGGGCTGTTCAGCCTGGAGAAGAGAAGGCTCTGGGGGAACCTTGGAGCCCCTTACAGTTCCTAGAGGGGCTCCAAGAGAGCCGGAGAGGGACTTTGGACAAGGGCCTGAAGTGACAGGACAAAGGGGAATGGTTTCCCACTGACAGTGGGCCAAGTTCGATTGGATATTGGGAAGAAATTCTTCCCTGTGAGGGTGATGAGACCCTGGCACAGGTTGTCCGGAGAAGCTGTGGCTGCCCCATCCCTGGAAGTGTTCAAGATTGGATGGGGCTTGGGACAACTTGGTCTAGTGGAAGACGTCTCTGCCTGTGGCAGAGGGTTGGAATAAGATGAGCTTTGAGGTCTCTTCCTACTCAAAAAATTCTGGGATTCTCTGCAGGGCTCTCTGTCTTTCTGCCATGGGCTGCCTCACTGGCTGGTCCTGGGAGCTTTCCTTCCCACATGCCATGTGTCAGGTTAACCCCTTGCTCCCATGCTCAGCGTTTCTTCCGCAGTTCTCTCTTTCCAGTGCCAATCTCATCTCCTCCTCTGCCTTTTCTCTCTCCAGAGGTCGGAGTGGGGGAATGATTGTGGATCCTCTCCACTCTGGCTTCCCGCACCCTGGCATTGACCCGTCGTCGGGCATCCCAGGCCGGCTTCCCCCAGGAGCTGTTCCACCAGGCGCCAGATTTGACCCCTTTGGCCCGTTAGGAGCTGGGCGACCCGGGTAGGTCCTTGGCCATGCTGGTGTTCCAGCCTGCTTCCAGCCTGCCACTGGATCCCGGCTCATCCCTGTTGCTGCAGGCCTGAGCTCTCACTCCTGTTTGACTCTGCTCTGAATTCCTTTCCAGGCCGGATCCTGACCACCTTCCCCCTCCGGGCTACGATGATATGTTCATGTGAGGAGTCACCACGTGGCTGCTCACGAACGAGTCTTCTGGGAAGCAGGGGCGCTTTGCCTCTTTACTCCTCGTCTGATGGACGTACATCTTTCCAGCAGCGTTTTCCTCCTCTCCGTTTTGGGCCACGTTCCCATGTGTCCCATCAGCTATAAAGGCTTCCCTGTTTGCAGAACGGAAGAGGAGGCAGTAGTAGGTCATTTCTTTCCCTGCTCCTCTGAGGGTGCCCGGCCATTTGCACCCAGCAAAGTGGGAGCGTGGGGTGCGGCACTCTGGGAGCGGCCTGGGTGTTGTGGGATTTCTCCTCTGCTTCTCTGGGGTGGCAGAGCTTGCTGCTGGCGTCCCACGAGTGGTGGGTGTGAGGAGGGAGCTGGCTCCTTGCTGCTCCTCTGCAGGGAACCACAGCAACCTCATGAAGGGGACAGCCAGAGTGGGCTCCCCCCAGAGTGGGTTTCTCTCTTGCTCTGCATCTGAGCAAGGCACTGATTGAAGGGCTGGAAAGCCCAACCCACGGGGTCTCCATGGGCAGACCCCCAGCAGCAGATGGGATTATGGCTGTGCCTGCTGGCTTTGAAGAGCAGCGCCAGAAAAGCCTTTGATGTGCGTGAGAAGAGACATAGATTGAATTCCTGGCTCACCTTGCCCCCTCTCTTCCCTGCAGCCATGGTGTTTTTCATTCCTGGGGTGTCTGTGAAGCCCTGCAGGCAGTGTGGCAAGGGGTGCCCACTGGGCACTGCATGATCTGGGGTCAGGGGGAGGGAGCTTTGCAAAAGAGGTTTCTAGAACACATTTTCCTACTGTCAGTCTTGTTGCGTGTGGCTCTGCCTGGCTGGCTTGGGGAGAATGGCTGAGATCTGCGTGGCTCAGGCTCCTGAGAAACCTCCCTTCCCCATAGATTCTCCAGCTCAGTTGATTTTGGGCCTGCAGCTCATCTCTCCTGTCAGGGGCTCACACTGTTTTTCTTCTCGTGGTTTGATCTCTTGGAAGGCTGTTCATGAGACTGAAATAAAAACCTGACAAGAGTGTTGTTCTCGTGCTTACTGGGGTGGCCCCTCCGTTCCCTACTGCGCAAAGGGAAGCCCCAGAGCCCTTCCCGAGGCAGAGGATCCACGCTGGGAACTCACTTTGTACCTTCCCCTGAGCAGCAGTGCTTTTCCAAGACGATGTAACTGTATTAGGAAAATGGAGAACAGCCCAGCCCTGCTCCTGCAGTAATTGCCTCTCCGGGGCATTGAGTGCTGTTGGAACGCTGCACGCAGCTGCGTTGGCAGAAATAAAAAGGGGGAAGGGATCCCCCCATCTCTCTCTTTTCCCAAAAGGCTTTTTCCTTTTAAAACCTCTTTGCCTACAAATGCAGTTAATAAAGCTGTGTTATGGTGTGTGCCACCCTGGGTTCTGCACATGTGGGCAGGCAAGACCAGCTGGAGAAATCTGGTGCTGGGAGCAGCTGGAGCATCCCCTGCATCGTCCCGGGGCTCATGCATGGACCCCCATTCGTGGAGGGGCTGGTTCTGAGCCCAGACCCGCTGCACTACCCAGAGGTTTTTCGGGGGAAGTCCCACCTGCAGACCCACGTGTGGGCTGTGGGCAATACCCATGACCAGAGCAGCATGGGAGGGATGGAGAGAGACCCACCCGCGGCTCGGTGAGGCCATTGCTCTGGCTCGTGCCCCTCTGGCTCCTGGGACAGCCTGTGCCCATCCACAGCTTCGTTGCAAGAGAAAGAAGCTCCCAAACCTTGCTGCTGAGGTTGAGAGACTGCGGACCCCAACGTTACTGCGTGGGGGAGAGAAAACAGCTTTGGCCTCATCGAGAGGCCCCTCTCTGCGGGGGGCGGCTGTTTTCTGTGCCTGAATTAATCATGTTCTGCGACCTTCCAGGAGGGAGAGACGCAGCCGGCTTTGATGGGGCTAATTAAAGCGAGTCAGCGCCGGGAGAGGCTGCGGCAGGGCGAGGAACCGGCTTTTGTCTGCAGCGCCCGGCCCCGGCGGGTCCGTGGTGTTGTGCAGCTGCGAAACAGGTGGCAGAGGAGGGGAGTGGGTTCCAAAGGGGACAAGTGTCCGCTGCAGGCCTTTGCCTGAGCCTCTGGGCTCCCAGGGCCGAGCCATCCACTCTCCAGAAAGGATGGGTAAAAGGAGGAAAGGATCCTCCATGTCCCAGGACAGTGGGAACAGGAGACACCGTGCCCACAGCTGGCTTGGGTCCCACCAAAAGAGCTGGAGCACGGCAGAGTTGGCTCCTGAGGACCAGTGACCCCCAAGCACATTCCTTATTCCATCTGTAGGGCTTGTGGCCAGCACAAACCCCATTCCCTGCTAATGGCTGAGGGGCAGCCAACCCCATTGCGGGTTCGTACCCCAGTGGCTGCGAGGGCCAGGTCTCCCTTCAGCAGGAGGGACAGTTCAGGCCCTTAGCCATGTGTCCCTGTCCCCAGCACTGCTGTTTCTACCCTGAGCGACAGGAAACATTAACATGCACGGGAGCACAGTAACACACCCCGCGTTAATTTTTATGGGGAGCTTGTGAGGAGCGGCTGGGGCTGGGTGTGCGGTCTTGGCACAGGCTCAGCCTCCCTCCTCCGGCAGCAGCACTTCCACTACACGTTTGAAAAGAGGCACTGGATTACTGGTAATGGCTCAGGATCCCCAGAGAGTCCTTCAGGCCATCTGCCAGCCCGCCCAGCCCACAGCACCTGCCTGCATGCTCCCGATGGGATGGCAGAACCCCCCGGCGTTGCTAATTACCCTGCAGCCGGTGCTACATCCCTTGCATCCTGGGTACAGGGAAGCCGTGTGTGTGGCCCAGCAGGAAAACAAAGCAGCCCCGTTATACGGAACTGGGAAAGGCACGCTGGGCCCTCCCTGCTTGCTTTGCTCACCCCTAGCACAAACAAAGACACCCCCAAAACACCAGCACTGGGGGACTGGAGAGCCATTGACCCTCGCTCCGCTCAGGCTGCGCAGCATCAGCCTTTACCAGCCAGATTTTCCTCAGCACTCTGGAATATTTTAGATTGCTTCCTACTACTCCCCTGCACATTAAGCACCACACGCTCTAGTGCCTCTTTCCCAGTGCCTGCCAGAGCGATGAAGGGACAGCCAGGTCAGACAGCTCCATGTCCCTCTGCCACAGCCACCCTACACCTCGGCCTAGGGGAGGCTGTGTACAAAATCACATCCCAGCTCCGGAGTTCTCCGTGGGGAATCTTCTTTAATGGCACTCCTTCCTTGACACAGTTTGTTCATTGTAAATATATCTCTCTGCATGTAGAGGCTTCCCCCTAGTCCTGCAGGGACTCAAGGCACAGTCCAGCAACGCGCTGACAAAGCATTAACAGCCCCTTCCCGCAGTCTCTTGAGCAGCCTCATGCCCTAATCCATGGGAGTATTTCTCGTGCTCACATACAGCAGGTGCTCAGCAGCTGTAACCTTCACCAGGCTCAGCCTTTCATCCTGAAAACACTCTTTCCATCTTATTTAAAGCAACAAAAAGGGATGAGGATAATTTCTCCATCTAACGGGTTTATTTTTCTAATCCAGACATGCAGGGCCAGCACTGAGTTGCAGGAGGGACATCTGCCTTCTCAGGGCAGAGCCTTGGGAAGACTCAGAGCTCCCCCTTTCTCCCCTTCTCCTCTTCTTCCCTTTCCTCCCCTCTCTTCCCTCCCTCCCACGGCATCACCCCCTCCTCTGCCGTGTGACAGCCACAATGACATTTGCCCCCCCTCCCCGCTCTCCTTGGACCCTTTATTTGGCCCCTTGGGCTCTGCTTAAAGCCAATTGCCCCGGGGCTGTTGGGGACAGGCGATGCTTGTTCGGGGACAGTGGGGCACAGCCACCCATTTCACTCCAAGTGTGGTTTCATCCCAGGGAAAGGTGCCTGGGTGCCAGGATTGCAGGTGTGAGGTGACGGAAGGTTGTTTCCTGGGCTCCTACGATAAATACAGAGCGTGGCTGGTGATGTGGTGACAGGGAGAGGGGCATACGGCCCTTCCCAGCAGCAGGAAGAATCACCTGCAAAGCATTATATGGAAACACAGGGCAGAGGACACCGCCCCCAGCATCCGAGGAGACACTGGAAGCCCTGGAACAAAACCCAACCCAGGCAACCAGATGTAAAAATCACTTTCCTTTGTGTCAGGCTGTCTGGAGGGATTTGTCCCTCCAGAGGATGTTTGAAGTGGGTAGCTTATGGGATGGATTGAAAACTGGTGGCAGTTCATGATAAACAGCACCTTTTGTGGGTCTGCATTTTCCAGTGGGATAATTATTTCCCTTTCCCAGCACATCATACCCATTTCTCTTTCCACAGAACATTGTGCTTTTAATGACGCTTCATGTTTAATTCCCGAGATGCAATTTTGCCTTCACGCCACAGACGACGGCCTTTTAATCAGCAGAAAGGCCGGCTTGGGGACACCCCAGCGCCAGGCTAGCGTGGGACACAGCCACCACGTCACCTCGAGGCACTGAGAATCATTCGCTCTCTTCTGTACGGAGCACCATGATTTTTGAAGAGGCCATTCTGGGGCTGCTGGTGGTAGCAGGATGCTCGGCACAGTGCGGGCGCATGTCCTGGCCTTCATCCTGCTGTGCGGAATGGGGCTGGTGGGGCGTGAGGGCTGGGGGGTGGCAGGGTGCTGGACCCCACCTCTCAGGTGGTGGGCATGCTTGCTGCCTCCTCTTCTGCCCGAAGCAGTGCAAGCACCAGCTCTGTGCCAGAGTTTTACAGGAAACTATTGCTAAAAATGGTCACTGATGGCAGAAAGAGATCGGTCGGGAAGGGCGGTCAGGTCCTGGCTGTGGGAAGGAGCTCAGTCTCACATCCAGCCCAGGCTGCAGCTGACCATGGCACAGAAATCCCACGGGTGCCTTGATCGTGCCACTGCCACGATGCTGGTGGCAGGATCCCATCCAGGAAGGTGCTGGGGAGGCGACAGGGGGTCGGTCCCAAGGCCATGCTGTCCCAGTGCTGGTGGTGGGGAACAACCCAGGCCAGGGCCATGCAGTCTGGTGGAGTATCCCAAAGCCTCATCATCCCTGTGCTGTTGGGCCGGAGCACCATTCAAGGAGGGTTCAAGGAGGTGAGAATGGTGGCTGAAGGCTGGCGTAGGCGAAGTCTCACCCAATGGTGTCGGTGCTGGGGTGCAGCAAGGGGATCTCGTTTCTGCCAGCGGCGGGGGGTCCCCGGGGTGCGCAGGGCTAGGAGCCGGGCCCCTCGGGGGGCTGGGGTGGGGGGCTCAGCTGGCTCTCCAGCAGCGCCCGCGTCCCTTCAGCTGAC
>VZTA01023792.1:200506-214989 GCA_013398855.1 Mohoua ochrocephala | reverse complement strand
TGGGCCCCCTCATCCCCCCGGGGCCCCTCAGCGGCCGGCTGTGCCCCTCCATCCCTCAGAATCCCGCTAAATCCAACCCCCTCCTCCTGGCATTGCTCAGGCCCCCCGTCCCCTCAGATCCCGCTCAATCTCCCTGTCCCCTCGGCGCCTTGGTCACCCCATCCCCTTAGGTCCTGCTAAATCCTCAGGGTCTGGCTGGATCCCCCTGTCCCCTCAGGCACCACTAAATCCTCTCTGACCCATCCTCTAAGGATCCTGCCAAATCCTCCCCCTGCTCAGAGGGTCCTGCTAAATCCTTTCATTCCCTCAGTGCTCTTAGGGTTCTCCCATCCCCTCAACACCAGGCTGGGTGGGTGATCCCAGCCCCTCTGGATCCCACTAAACCCTCACATCCCCTCAATATCTGCCTGGGTCCCCTATCCCCTCAGATCCCAGTAAATCCTCTCACCCCCTTCAGTGCCTCGTTGTGTCCCCCCATCCCCTCAGATCCCACGAAATTCCCCCTTCCCCATAGCACCTGACTGGGTCCCCCATCCCCTCAGGTTCCACTAAATCCCTAGTCCCACTTGGTGCCCCAGGACCCATCTCCTGTTAGAAGGGGAAAAGCTCAGGGAATTTTGTCAGGGCTGCCCTGAGACCCTTGGCCAGGCACCATGTTCTACGTCCATTTGCTCATCAACAAGCGGGGGCCACTGGCCAAAATCTGGCTGGCTGCCCACTGGGAGAAGAAGCTGACCAAGGCACATATTTTTGAGTGCAATTTAGAGGCTACCGTACAGAAAATCCTCTCCCCAAAGGTAGGCTGTGGCATGAGGCGGGATCTCCTGGAGAGTCCTGGGGTGGAGGTGTTGGCCTCTCTATTACTTCTGTGTAATATTTTAACATTTTTGCTAAAAATATTAACTCCTGAACAATTATTTTTTATTTTAAATCCTCACAGTTTGCTATAGCTCTGCGAACCTCTGGACACTTGCTCCTGGGGGTGGTGCGGATTTACCACAGGAAAGCAAAGTACCTCTTGGCAGACTGCAGCGAAGCTCTGACCAAAATGAAGACAGCCTTTCGCCCAGGTGTACACAAAATTCAGCATTTTAACATCTGTGTCCTCTCCAGCTCTCATTTTAAAAGTTAATTTTTGGGTATTTCTGTTAAATGCACATAACTGATCCCAAAGGAAACTGAACGTGCTGGTGCCTACTGCTGGTGTTTAGTCTGGCCTAATTTAGTGCCATTTCAGGTCTTTGACTCCCTTAACAGAAGCAGTATCTTAAGTGGGCTTCCAAGAAGATGCTTGAGTTGAGCCTCCATTGCTAGATAATTAATTTTAATTTCTGATGACACCAACAACATGTCTAACAGTGTCAGTGCCAGACCTGACAGCGCGTTTTGAGCTCTAGCCATGTAGACGGGGAGAAGGGAGCTCAGATGACTGGAGCCTTTTCCAGCAGGCTCTGTGTTTGTCACACTTAGGCACCAAATGGGAGGCACCGTTGTCTAAAAAAAGCCTGAGAGCACCAGTGTCTATTGCCAGTTTTAATGTGCTTTGTGACCTGGTCTGCTCGCAGAATAGTGAATAATTGCTCTGCATTATTCTCAAGGATGTGATCACAGAATTATAGAATCACGCAACCATTTAGGCTGGAAAAGCCCTCCAAAACCCAGCCCAACTGTTCACCCAGCACTGCCAAGGCCACCACTAAGCCATGTCCCCAAATACCACATGTCTTTTAAATCCCTCCAGGGATGGTGATTCCAGCACTACCCTGGGCAGCCTTTGCCAGGGCTTGACAACCCTTTCGGTGAAGGAATTTTCCTTAATATCCAACTGAAATCTGCCGGGCACAACTTGTGGCTATTTTGGAGATAGATGCTATAGCAATTTGGAGAGCACCACACAGCTCAAGAACGAGACACAACAGTCACCGCTGTGGCAACAGAGACTCCAGCTGGACAGAAAGGGGGAGAAAAATCTCAGCAGAAGTGGTAAAATGCTGAAAGAGGTTGTTTGGAGATGCTGTGAAATCTCCATCAGCAGAAATAGTCAAAAGTGATCTGCCTTTGAAATTAGCCCCGTTCTGAGCAAAAGGTTGGGTTGGATGACCTTCAGAAATCCCTTCTCACCTGAATTTTTCTAGGATTCTCTGATTCTCAAGTAATTGCAGTCTGAGTACATAATTATTTGATGCTGGAGAACAGTGTTATGGAGACAGAGCAGAGGAAAGGAAAACACAGTGATTCATTTGCAGTGCTGTGAAAGACTCTGGGCTAAACGTCATCTGGGAGAACCTTCCAGGGACTTAAAGCAGCTGTTCACCAACACAAGTGCTTACATATTTCAGGTCCCGTTGCAGCAGACTCTGTTGTATCTGTCTGTAAAAAATAGATCTTCTTAAGGACATGGAAACTGAAATTCTGGTTTTGAGTGCCTAAGCTTTACCTTCCTGTGATTTAGAATGGCAGGAGCCCCTCCTGACAGGTTTATAGGCTTATTATACCTACTTGAGAGAGAACACTACTTTTATTTTATTGATACTTACTTTGTTATGTTGTCTGTTTATTTCAGGGCTTCTTGACCTTCCAGAAGAGAACTTTGAGGCTGTTTATCAGTCCATTACATTACCTGAAGAATTTCATGATTTTGAAGCACCACTACCAGATGTAAAGTAAATGCTTCCCTAGTTTTTATTCATTCTTTTAGTATTTTCAGAAGTAAAAGCTATGCTTGCTGTTATCTGATTGAGGCTCAGATTGGGTTGTTTCGATTTAATAACTGAATTCTCCTAAATTCTGAGCTTTACAAGGCTACAGCCACAGGCGTTGTGCTTTGGTAGTTTTCCTCGGTCCTTTAATCAACAGACCTTCACAATGAAATAATGTCTTGAACTTAGACTTCGGGATTTTAAATTGTCTGAGTGAAGGATGCAAACAGCTTTCTGAACCTCAAGAGAAGAGATAAAAATTAGTATTAATCCTGAAAGATGTGGCCAGTAACCACACAGTGTTGTGCTGTTCCACTGGGTAACTTCATTTTGTTTCTGCTCCACTGCTCTCCAGGGCTGGGGTGTTTTATCAGCAACAGTCAGCCCGGCTCCTGAGAAAAAGCCAGCATATTTCTTAGGCTTTTCTGACACAAATCAGCATTAATGTAGAAAACTGATAAAAAGCAGGAAGCCAAGTCATGTTTCTGATGGCTCTGATGCCCCGAAGGTCCAGGACAAGAGATTTCCACCGAGGGTTGCTCTGTACCTCCTCATAAATACGGTTTGATGGGATCAGTAAGGGTTTATTATTCTGTAAGTACAGCTGCAATGGAATACACTTTATTCAAGTGCCTCAGTGTGCTGACTCTGTAAATGTGCCTTTTCTGCCTGCCCAAAGAGTTGTGTCATTTGGTTTAAAAGATGTTTCACTAATTAGTCGCCTTCTGACAAGGGCCTGGTAGATACCAGGGCTCGGATGGGAACAAAATCACGTAAGCCCAAATTTACTGGCAAAAGAGAGTGGAGAAATATGGGGGCTTGTGATAAAATGCCAGGATTGAAGGCTGTATAGAAGCAAGTTTTCACATTCCAGCTGAATGCTCAATGGGTTTCAGTTCACCCTATATTTTTATAACATTTTTTTTATCAGGGCCATTGATGTTGCTGAACATTTTACCTTGAATCAGAGCAGAGCTGAAGAAATCACACTTACAGAGGATTATGAAAGCAGTATACTTCTCTGTGATAGAAACTTTGGTGAGAGAAGTGGAGAAATCAGAAGTATTTCATAAGGGAAAGAGTGTTTTATGTGAAACTTTTATGTGAGCCCTTTCCACGTGTGAAAAAGCTGTGATAGTGCATTTGTTTCATGCTTTTGCTGATTGGCCTATCATGCTGTCTTAGGTTTAAAATTTGGTGTAAGCAATATAATCTGGTGTCAGAGACTGAGAACCAACCAATATTTCCTGTTTTTACTAAATTAGATAACATTGCTTATTGTTTATTCCATTTGAGGTATGGGATGTCTTGCAATCTTTTAAAAATTACCTGAAAAATTAGGAAATGAATAAATCTGGGTTTCCAAAACTCATGCAGATGAGGGATCAGGAATTGTGTGTTCCCTCAGATGAAGAAGCAGATGCACTGAGGAGAAAGAGCTTCTTTGAGGGCAGTGTCCTGACGAGCAGTAACAGTCTGATGGCTGATCCCAACTCGGCCAGCACCAGCGGAGACAAATCTGTGCTGCACCTAGATGTGTATTGCTTCCAGGATGACCATTTTGGGGATGAGGACGATGCTGCAGATATGATTGGTAGGGTTTGCCACAGGCAAACAGAATCAGTTCCTTTCCAATTAATTTTGTTCTTACAGGAAAACAGTCGAGACAGTACCGAAGCGAGTATTTTCAAACATAAGTTCTATGTTATTTGTTGTTTCCATACTTAATTTTTTTTCTACTTGTCACTAAATCTATGATCACTTTGCCAAGTCAAACTGGTTTAAAGGCTGTATTTCATTATTTTAGAATTAAAGGCATTAACAATTTAATTTCTATTTTCAAAGGTGAAATAGTGCAGCATTTTTATCCTTACTCTTGTAATAACAAAGGCAGCAAAGTAGCTTCTACATCGTTATGGCTTAGAGTGTTTATGTAAACCTTACAGATTTAGATCTTTTAACACTATCAAGGCCATAATTTAAAAAAAAAAAAAGGTGGAAATCTCAAACTTGGGACTAATCCCCTCCTTTTTGTGCTGTTGCAGACAGCCGTACCACTGGCGGCCATCTGCGGAAGCTGAGCTTGCTTTCTTTGCAGAGTATTAACCTTGACTAACATTGGGCTGTATCAGGCTATTTCATGACTACTAAGGCTTAGAATGATTAAAACTATGTGTTTTGTGTTTAAGAAATCCTGTTGAGGGATGAGGAAAATGTCCTAGATAAAGACATTCTTGATGTGGAGGAAGCGCGTCCTTTGTCACAAGATCTGCCAGAGAACAGCACAGCCAGTGAGTTTGCAGTGTCTGCTCCATCTCACATAAACCCTCTGTTCCTGTGTTAATGCCTAATGCCACTCACATTCCGCTTTTTGTAGTATCCTGGGCCTTTTTCCTTTCTTCATTTATTTTGCTTTTTTTTTTCTTAGACTGCTTCATCCACAATTTTAAGGTAATTTTTTTTTGATTTAGAGATTCCAAATTTGTAACTTGCCATTGCTTAGAAACACCTTCATGTGACATCCTGTTGGATATGCTGTTGGTCCACCCTGCTGCTCACAGTGTGATGTCCCTTTTGAGGGGGAAAGAAACCCAAATAAGGCTGTCCTATAACTGTGAACTTTCCCAGTGAGAGCTTAAAAGGTCTTTTCCAACAGAAACAATTCTGTGCTTCTATTTCTGGTTTCATATTTCTGTGACAAATGACACTTAAGTAGCTCATAAAGGTGTTGTTAATCTTCTTTTGGCTTGATGTTGATGAAAGAAATTAAGCTTTGATAACTGTTTCTGAGAAATTTTTGCTATCTTAAATCCTTACTCCCCCATCACAGTGTTAGTTTAAAACAGAGAATTCTGGAACAGCTTTAAAGGGAGAGAGTGGCTCTTGCCTCTCCTTGTGCTGTTGCTGGTGCTACCTGTTCCTTTTCTATTGACAGAAATGTCCACACTGCCGTGCACTTGGCCTGGAACTGGAAACAGGGATTGAAACTAAACACCTTTCCCCCTAAACACTTTCTGTTGTGTGGGTTTTTCTCCAGATCACTTCTTCTGTCTCTACTACAGCCTGGTCATTCTGGGATCAGTGAAGGGATGTGTGCAGGGCAGAGTATAAGCAGGAACTGGTGAACATAAATGAGATTATAAACAAAACCACAGTTTCCTATTTCTCACCATTTTTGTCTGGTATCATTCTCTGTCGTGTGGTTGAGAAATTAGTCCATATTGTAATTTTTTTTTTAAATTTGGGTTATTTGCTGGGTTCTCTTGCAGTTGAGTCCAACTGTGCAGACACCACCGTTAAGGACATAGGTCACACAATGAGTGAGACAATCCTTTTGTTCGAAGAAGAAGGATTTGTGCTTGAGCCAGTTGATGATACAGGTCAGAAGTTCATCAGTTTCTTGCTGAATGTTTACATTAACTATGCTTAGTTTTCTTCTTAGTAGTGAAAATACTTGCAAAATAGCTTATTCCCACCTTAGATTTCATCTGCTCCTGCTGTCAGAGTTCCATTTTACGGTAAATATTCAACAAACCCAGTGTCAGGTTATTTATCTCAGCTGCCCGAATCTCTGCTTGTAGTTTCTTCCATGTACCAGGTCAAGCTTTGTTGCTCTTCAGCCCTGGTAGCATTGCAAGCCTGGCCTTGGGGATGGTACTGAAGATCCACCTGAATAACTTTAATTGCCAGTGACACATCAGTGATTTTTATATTTAAAATAACAATCTTAAAACTTTCAAGCCTTTGGAAAACATTGGTTTGTGAACTTTTAACAAGATCCAAGGTGAAAAGTATTACATTTCCTCTGTGAGTAAATCCGAATGTCCCCTATCACATTGGTGGCTGTTTATGAATAAACAAGCTCATGTTGACAGCAGTATTTACAATATTGGAATTTTCTGTCCTGCCCAAATAATATCCAGGAAGTTATGGCTGTATAACCAATCTGTGTCTTTCTTTTGTGTTTACATCTTGATTAAATTGCTAAAGGATTAAACTGACAAACACAGATATTAATTATGAGGTAATGAAACCTCTTGAGTGCATCAGCAGTTCCTGGAGCACTTAACTTCCTGATGGATTAAAGACAGCTTATTCAGTCTTGTTGCTCTATCATATGTTCTCATTAGGTTCTCCTGTTCCCGTTTCTTTATTACAATAGTCATTTGTCTTCCACAATTAAACGTACAGGAATTTCCTGTACAAGAGTACAAAGAGTGAAAACTTTTTGGAAACTTTTGAAGGAATGGCCTGTGCACTTGTACTTTGATTTTTAAGTCTGAGTGGTGTTGGGAAGGTCGGCGGCCAGGTTGATTCACAGGGCTTTTTTTTTGTGTGCTTAATGTCCTAGGAATAGATGTTAAGACTTGTTATTAATACTTGCTTTATGTAGCTGTCACCCAGAGGAAAAAAAAACAAAGAAAGAGGAAGTTGCTGGTGGATGTGGAGAAGGAGCTCAGCTGCAACACCATTTACAAGCAGCTCAACGACTGCACGGACCTCCTGGCCACGCTGGACCTCGCTCCCCCAACCAAGAAAACGATGATGTGGAAGGAGTTCGGAGGTGTGGATAAACTCCTGTCCCATGCTACACAGCCTGTGGTCCACGCTGAGCTGCAAAAGGTAAAGATCAGTTCCTTGTGGGGGCCGTGCCACTGTGCAGGTTCCAGGAGTGTTGCAGAGCTGGGATCTGACTGAGAGAGGTTTTGCAGGCTCGGTTTGATCCAAACTCGGAGCTGGCTGCAGGTGTGCACTGAGCATTGCTCTGCAGTACAGGTCAGCTGGACACTGGATGGTTTGCACGCTCTCCACTAATTGCTTCATCATCTGTGGGGTCACAGCCTTAACCTCCTGCACTCCAACGAGTGAAAAATTACAAAAGGAACGTGAGAGCTGATGTTTCATTTCACACACTGGCACCTGAATGATCTTATACCGAGACACAACTTTTTACATTTCTGTCCATTTCTTTTGTACTTTCTCCTTTGTTTCATTGTTTTCTGGCTTGCTTCCTCTTTGTAATCAATTTGAGACATCTTTTGTTTCTATTTACTTTAAAGGTACGTTAAACATATTATTATTAGAATATTGCTAATGGATTTGGAAGGGTTCACTGCAGCAGCTCAGCTTCACCACTTAGAGTCCAGCTGCAGAATTACAACTTGCACTTTTAAGAGGATGAAAACTGCAGATGTTTCTTTCTTTCATCCTTCCTTACTGGCTGGCTTCAAGAAAAATGATCCAAGCTGCTCCTAAGATGTTTTTTTCATGGAGTTCATGGTCAATATTGGAGCTGCAGAAGGCTAGTATTTAAAAACAAAAAATAAATTGAAGATTTTCAGAGTGACCTAATTCAAATACTGAAATTCTGGGTTGCAGTCATTAATATACAGCTCATATTCATATCTTTGTGTTGATGTTTGCAAATAATCTGACACGATATTCTGAAAGCAAACACAGAAAAAATAATTATTTTCAGTTGTTTGAAAAATGCTTCAGGAGTGACAGATGTAAGGTGAGAGCAAATGGAATGCAGAAGATGTCTGAGATGAAAGAAGTGAGAAAAGAGCAAGATACTACAGGTAACGTTTTAATTCTGTTGTGCAGAATTAGCTGTTAGAGAGTATTTTCTACTCTACATAATGTTTGAGAGACACATGCATGGTGTTTGTGTGTGGTATTCTACAAATTACTGCTTTGTTGTTCTTTTCTTGCTTAGAAAGTAAATGAAATCCAAGTCTTTTCTTCCTTGTGGAGATATTTTTGGTTTCACCTTTGGTTTCTCTAATTGTCTCTGAAACTGCAGATTTGGGTAATGTTGTTTGTGGGGGGTTTTTTAATACAATTTTTAAAAAAGCTTCCCACTTATTCTAAGCTTAATCAAACTGCTCTCCAAATTTCCAAATGAATGTAAATAGTTCTGTTGTATCTGGAAGGTGTGTTTTGGCTAATACCAGGCAAGAAGAAATGTTCCATTTTAGATCTTCTGAGAAGGATGTATCCACTTTCACTCCTTTGCTCTGCTGGGAACCTAACCTGCCTCAGAAATTAATTAACAAACCCATCCCCTGCGAGTCCATAAAGGTCAACTCTCAGAAAAGGAAAACCTCCCTGGGAAGGTTCTTCTTCCATGCTCCCCAAACGTCATGGGAATGATGTTTCTTCAATATTTGCTCATTCTGGCTCTTCCTCTCAAAGATTGTGAACTTGGGTGTGATTTTTGGTTTTCAATGGGGGTTTTTTTAAGGACAGTGATTCACAGTAATTGCCTCTTCAACCTCGGTTTTCTGTTAAAACAGAGATGCTGCCAGTAGAAGAGCCAAGTTACCTGCAGGAGCCAGCTCATTCCGAGACTGAGAGAAAAATTAGAAACGATTCCTTTATGTTGACATCACAGAACGACAGAAATGGAACCAATGAGAACTGTGGTGAAATTATAGTGAGCAGTTTTCCTCAGTTTTAGAGACCTACCTGTGTCTATTGGTTCCGCTTTTTGCTCAGATTCCATTTAAAACACGTTAAGGAATTACTGATGTTTGGAAAGGATGCTAAAACCAGTCAAGAAAGCATTAAGTAGCTTGTGTGATGAAAAGTTTATTTATAATTGCTTGGTAAACCCTCACAATGAATAAATGATTAATTAAAATGTCTATTAATCAGTATAGATTACAATCTAATCACCAAGTATAAACGAGAGCTTAATATTAAATGCGAAATACTGAACTGAAGAGATAACTATAATCTTTATAAAGGATAAAACTTACATTTTGTGTCTCATATTGAGGAAATACTTAAGCAATAACAAATTGCCTCTCTCTTCCATCTTCACTTATGCTGAAGGGCATTCTTTAGAGAATATGAGGCTCATTAATGTTGAAAAGTGACAAAATTGGCAGCAGAAAACATGTGCTCCGTGCCTGAACTCTGCCCATAGGTGTAGATTCAGCTGTAGGATAAATCCTCCAGCAAGGTCCTTCCCTGTATCAGGAAGGACACGGTAGAAATAGCAGCTATTAACTCATTTTGGAAGACTTCATTACAAGAAATTCTTTGAGCAGAACTGTGTGATGAGAATTGCACCGTGTGCATAAACGGTCAGGCCTAGCGATTGTCTTTTTCATGCTCACAGGAGGATGGAGCAGCTTTCTCTGAGAGCTCAAATAATTCCCTGGGCCAGGAAGCTGAAGCACAGCAGGTGGAGGTGCCAAAGGTGTGTGTCCTAAGCTGATGGCCCTGGCTTGTCTCAGAAGAGAACCCTGTTTCTTAAAAAAAAAAAATAAATAAAAAAGATAGCATCATGAAGTTACAGTGAGTTGTGCTTCCTGTGAGAAGGAAACCATTTCCAAACTTGCCAGCTCTGAGAATGCTCAGGTGCTCTGAAACCAGGGCAGTCAGCTGCAGACTTCAGAGGTTAAGCCCAAAATCCCAAGCCAAATATTTGAACATCTCTTTAGGCCCCTGGCCAGTATAAATCCTGTCAGAATCCCAGTCCCACAGAGCAGTACCTGGCTGTGGAGCTGCCTCACTGGGACCATGTCCATGGCCTGCTGCACCTGAGCTGCCACTGTAGCAGAAAGCACACAGCAGCATTCTTTCCTCTGTTTCACAAAACCTTGTGTGAGCACAGAGGTGTCAGAGGCACCAGATTCCCTGAGTTTGGCCATCCAGATGCCGAGCTCCAGCTGGATTTTCAGTCAGGCTGGAACTCTCCTGTCCTTTTTCTCATGGTGTGTGACTTTTTACACACCCTGACTAACCTTCTGCTTCCTTCCTCTCAAGGAGCAAACGAGGACCAGGAAAGACAGTGAAGAAATAAGATGGGGCAAAAGAACTCTTCGGTTACAAAAAACTTTACAGGTACCAGTGCTGGATTTTGTTATTAGATACCAAAAGCTGGTGTTGATTTCAGCTGGACCGTGTCAGAAAAGCTCTTCCTTCCACTGTCCATCATGTCTCTGCCTCTCACTTGCAGCATGTGGGGGTTTTTTTATGTTTCTGTGGAAAATCAGGATTCTGGGTGCTTGATGTTTGGTGTTCCTTTCCACAGCTGCTGAATAAATAATTATTTTTACCTGAGTATAGCCTTGAAAAAAACCCAAGAGATAACTCTGAAACCAAAGAATTGCTCGAGGATATTTATTGTTATTAATCACGAAACACGATGGCAGCGCTCCATTAGTGGAATTTGGTGGAATTGTAGATTTTAGTAACACACGTAGATACCAACACATTATTATGGCATTAAAATGTTACGAGCCGCTTCTATAAACGCAGATGGAAGATACCCAGAGAGGCTGTGGACTCCCCATCCCTGCAAGTGTTCAAGGCCAGGTTGATTGGGGCTTGGAACAACCTTGTCTAGTTGAAGGTGTCCAGGGTGGAGGAATGAGATGGTCTTTAAGGTCCCTTCCAATCCAGACCTATGATTCTGTGGAGATTGGATCCTATTTGAGGCATTCAGGCAGAGATGTTCCCTCTATGCAGTGCTCTCTGTTTGGGCTCCATGAGCTCCAGTGTTCCCGGTGGGGAAGCTGACCTGACTGATCTCTCATTTCCCTCACGCAGCAACTGAAGAGATCAGGTGTGTGTTCCTTCAGTTTTCGGGAGCTCTGCCGGAAAAACAACCGGAAAGAAGCTGCAGCCACGTTTTACATCTTTCTGGTGCTGAAGAAGCAGTTGGTCCTTGAGCTACGGCAGCACGAGCCCTTCGCTGACCTCACAGCCACTGCTGGGCCCATGTTTGACAAGATCAGATAAACTGATCAAAATACAGCTTAGGTTGCATTTTCCAGCAAATAGTTTTCCTGGAAAAAGGCTGGAATGTCTTGTCAAACTGTGGGAGCTGAGCAGAGCTCCCTGTCCTTTACACCATCCAGTAAGGGCTTGCACAGGGGTCCTGCCCCAGGTGATCACTGCAGGGCTTATAATTCATATTTAGAGTTACACGCTGAGTTATATGATAGTTATACAATATGTTAATAAAATACCACTAAAATATATGTTCTGCATAAGAGATTTACATTGTGAAGGATGTTATGAAAGTCCTTAAAGGAAATTTATAAAAGTCCTTGAAGGGTTTTTATAAAAAAGTCCTTCAAAACCTTTCTCAGAGACTACCTTTGGAGCTTAAATTATTTTTGACAAGGCTTGTGTCTGTTAATTCTCTAATACCATCAGTAAGAGTCATCTGTTAACTCTCTGTAGCAAAAAAATTTAGACTATTTAAAATTATTCCTGTCAAAGAATGTTCAGTATTTCATATTTTAAGTTCTAGCAGGGTGCTGTCTCCAGTGTTGCTTTTGTGTGTTCAGGCAGGCAGAGGTTACGCTGACCTTGGAAGAGTCCAGAAGCTGCAGCAAGAAATTCTATTTCCTGGAAATTCTGCAATTTCACATTTCACAGAGCTTTTTAACTTATTAAAACCTTTATTCATGTGTAGACCTATTTTAAAATGTACGTTAACTGAAATATTATTGATTCCTTGCATTTTTATCTAATTTAAGATAAAGTTTATCCCTTTGACTGTCATTTTCTGAAGCTCTTGGTTTCCAGCTGCCTCCCACCTGTGCCACAGGGATGGTTGTGTGCCATTCAGGCGCTTTGGTGCTGCGGGGACATTACTGTCCCTTCATGTGGAATCAATAAAAATCAGAAGATGTTTCCTTTGCTTGTTAAGTGTTTCTTCTGAAGGATCCAATCCTGTGGGTTCATCTCAGTGTCAGGGACTTGGTGATTTTACTGAAAATTGGAAAGGATGGGTGATATTGTCACCTGACTTTCAGGTGTTCACTCACCTCAGTGACACCCCCGTTTCTCTGGGCCCACTAATGTGTGTGGATCCTGTCCCACAGGGTTCAGGGAGGTTTGGGGGTCTCTGTAAGGGAGTAAAAAGGCTTTAAAAGAGGTGAAACCCTAGCGTGGGGCAGGGGGATGGTGTGGGGTGGCCACTGGCTGTGGGGGTGTTCCAGCTGAGTGTCCTTTCTGAACAGGAATATTTGATTAAATAAGTGATGGGCCTTTGCTGCTGTTCTCTGAGGGGTTCCCTTTCTGGGTGTAAGGAAGGGAAAAGTGGCCCTGCATGGTAAAAACCTCTCAGTTTTCTGCAAAAGAAACGCTATTTTTGGGTGGGAACAGGAGCTCGTCTCAGGCCAAGACTGGAACCAAGGGTGGCTCATCTCTTCCTTGTGGCAGGCCTGGCACTTCCAAAGCCAAGTGCTGACCTGGGAAAAGGGTTTGGGTTTGGTGCAAACCTCTCCCTCTCTCCCTGCAGCAGGCCCAGTCTCCCTGGAGTGGTGCTCCCGCTCTTCAGGTCAGAGTATCCTCGGAGACCAAGCACTGCAGAGGGAAGGAGAAACCATTTTTCTTTCCCAAAAGCCATCAGGAATGACTCTGCATCTCACAGCAGAGCTGCTGCCTGTGCCACATGGTCAGAGCTGCTCCAGTGGCAGCAGATGTGATAACTCATTAATTTCCCTTTCAAGGAGAGAGGCTGTGCATTGGATTCACCGGGAAAGAGGGAAACAAAAGGCAGCTGGAGGCGGGCAGGAATAAATGGGAGGCAGGAGATATATATATATATACACTGAAAACAGTCTGTGTGTCGGGATAAATGAGGTACAAATCATGCAGGAAATAGTGCTGGAAGAAAGACTGGCATGTATTTACCAAACAGGTTTGTCAGAACTCCGGAATAACCATGGGGGAGTGGCAAAGGGAGCTGGGAATGTCTGGGAAGCACGATGGGCCTCGGGTTCAGACCCAAACCGGGAGCAGGTTCTCCTCTGACTGCGAACATTTCCCGCATGAACATTTCCCTCCATAAGTCCGTCTGTGGATGCACACACGCTGGATGTTCTGTGGATGTTTGTAACGCAGGCACATGTGCATCTCTCATGCTCCTGGTCCCCGGGGGGGTGTCCGCAGCCGACCTTGGGCGCTCGTGGCCGCGGGCACCGGAGCAGAGCTGGAGCCAGTGCCCTGCTGCCTCCCGCACAGGCTGCCGGACGTGGCGTGGGGGCTCCCGAGACGTTTCCTCAGCAAATAATTTGGGAAGGTTGATCTTGACAGTTACAGCAGGAAGCGTGTGGGAAGTGCCGTGAGTAACCGGGCTATGCTGGAGAACGGGACGTGCCGTGCCGTGCCGTGCCGTGCCGTGCCGTGCCGTGCCGTGCCAGCCTTCAGCCTCATCTCCCAAACCTCCCGGACCCCAGTCACAGCCCAGGACAGCAGCTCGGGGTGGCTGTTGCTGCTTCTCCACCCCAGCCCCGGCGATTAGGGCTGAGCCAGAGGGATTGAAATGGGGCACAGAATTCCGGTTATTTCATGATTTTACTTTATGAAAGTGCGTCACTAATTAGAGGCAGGGATCTCCTCAGAGCTAGACTGCTTAAGATGAAAATTACGGCGCTGGGGGGACTCCAAGGGCTGGATGGCCGCAGCGCGGGGCCGCCCCGGCTCCCCCCTCCCCTTCCTCCGCCTCCTCGTCCTCCTCCGGGGTTACGCGGGGCGAGGAGCCCAGGGCCACCGGTAGCAGGGCACGCCCGGCCCGCGGGGCTTCGCAGACGGGGAGGGACCCCAAAACCCGGCTGGTTTCTTTTTTTGAGGTGGTTGCGCCGCTCCGGCAGAGGGGAGTTGCCATAGAAACGGGGGGAAACCCGGCGGGGGGGCCGGGGGGAGGCACCCGCGGCGCCGTCGCTTTAAGATCGCAGAGGACGGAGCAAATTACGCAGCTGCACGGCTCATCCCTCCCTCCCTCCCTTCTCCATCCATCCCTCCCTCCCTTCT
>VZTA01023792.1:188970-200008 GCA_013398855.1 Mohoua ochrocephala | reverse complement strand
GCTCGGGGCGGGTCACGCATCGGGCCCGCAGCGCACCCGCATTGCGTGTGCCAGACCCCCGCGGCACGCACCAGACCCGTACTGCTGCACCAGAGCCCACGGCAGGCGCTGGACCCCCATGGCACGCACTGGCCCCGTGTCTGACTCATCAGACCCATATCTTATGTACCCTGACCCACACTGCAAACCCACCTGGACTCCCACCACACCCACGGCTCCTGCTTCACAGCCCTGGACCCATAAGCCCTGCACTAGACCCACACAGCAGCATCAGCCACGCATTGCACTCGCCAGACCTGCACTGCACTCGCCAGACCCACATCTCACGCACCTGACCCACTTCACGTGCACCAGACCCTCCCTGCACACCCCAGACTCACATTTCGTGCATCAGACCCTCCTTGCACGCCCCAGTCCCACATCACATGCACCAGACTCATATCTCATGCACCAGACCCTTGTCACATGCATCAGACCCTCCCTGCAAGCACCAGAGCCTCCCTGCACACCCCAGACCCACATCTCATGCACCAGACCCTCCCTGCATACACCAGTCCCATGTCACATGGATCAGACCCACATCACATGCACCAGACCGTCCCTGCACGCCCCAAACCCTCCCTTGCATGCCCCAAACCCACATCTCATGCACCAGACTCTCCCTTCAAGCACCAGCCCCATATCCGTTTATGCAGCATCCCAAAGTGTCTCTGGCACCGTGGGGCATTGCAGGAGCCAGGACTGCCCTGCAATTGACATTTTATTATTTAATGGCTTCGTGCTCCATCTCCAAAGGGACACAGGAACACCCGAGCGGGCTGATGAGCCGGGTGCTCTGTTCTCTCCTCCCCACAAGGTCAGCGCTGTGGCTGTCGCACAGAACCCACTGCTGGGCGCCCGTTCTGCTTACAAAATCCCAGTGTTCCCACCCTCTCTGGGCAACGGGCACGTCGTGCTGTGACCTTGTGCCAGAAGACGCAAATCCTGGCGTCCGGGGGTCCCAGGGTGGGGGTCAGAGGGGCAGCGCCCGTGCTCCCATCTCGGAAGTGCTGCAGCGGGCTGAGGCAGGAGATGTGGTGTGTGGTTAAAGTAGGCCATTCCAGCGGTGTGGAGACCAGGGCTAATCCCCCGGCACCGCCGTCATTCCCAGCCCTCGCTCAAGGTGGATGGTGGTTAGGGGAGACCTGCTTCCGCCGCGCCGAGGCGCGGAGGGGAGGAGGAGCTGTTGCACTGGAAGCTGGGCTTGTCTTCCAGGTTTTTGCCTTTGTATCTCGAAGGAGTGGGCTCTTCCTTGTGCTTCGCACACCTCGGCTCGGCTCCTGCCGGAGCACCTTTGCAGGAGGGGTTGTGCAGTGGGATGTCACCTCCATCCCATCCTGCCGACCTTCCCGGCCCGGGGTGAGACCACGGGGTCGGCATCCTGGGTGTCCCACTCCTGCTCTCATGCTGCTACAGCACTTGTCATGGAGCTCTTTTCCCATTTCCCTTTGGCTCCAGAGTCCCCAGCGAAAGCCCAGCCTTTGCCCTCTGGTCAAGCACCTTATTTTTAGTTAATGAGGGCTGGGAATTGCCACCTCCCCATTTGGAGTTGCTGCCAGGTCAGCTGGAAAAGTGATGAGCTGCATAACCCGAGCTTTCCAAATGGTGTCTGTTTTCCTGTTATCTCTGGGTGTCAACTCAGCGTTTTATAACAAACAGGAGAATAAAAGGAGATGCTCCTGCCTTTTGGAATGGGACACAACCACTCTTAGCAACATTGATTTTTCTGGTGGTGTTGCATAAACACCCCGTGGGGTTTGTCTCTGCTTGTGCCCTGAGCACTCGCTCTGCCCTGAGCTGGATTTAGCGGTGGCCTTGGCAGTGCTGGGTTAGCAGTTGGATTTGAAGGTATTAAAGGTATTTTCCTACCTAAATGGTTCTGTGATTCCATGATCTCCCTCTGCCTGGGACCCAGGTGAAGCTTTGGGATGAACCCGTCTACACTGGAGCAGAGGCTCCCAGCCTCTGGAGATATTGCCACATCCTTGGAATCTTCTGAGCAACAGCAAAGCAATCCCTGCATCCCAAACATCCCCCATGGCAGGAGGAGTGCAGACACAGTCATGAATGTTTGCCCCCAACTACCCAGATGGTGGCCCCAGTGCTGACCCCCTCCCACACCAGGACTTCTGCCAGCCCTGGCTGCTGGATCCTGCTCCTTCCCACTGCGACCCAGCTGTATCCCAGTCCCTTTTCCAGTGCAAGCAGCCCCGGCATTGCCACTGTCCAGGGACACAGGGCTCTGCCCCACATCAGCTGCAGGTTGTTGGCCACATGCAACACTTGGCTTATTTGTAGTGTGAAGAAAAGCAGAGCTGATGTCAGGAAGGCAGGGTAGGTCCTGAGGAGCCCTTTTTGGCCCCTGGAAAAACAAAGCTGTGGTTTCCCTCTCCATGTTCCCTCTGCTTTTAATCTTGTTCCTCCTGGGAGGCTGGAGATCTCCCAGGGGACCCACGGGGCCACCACGGTTCCTCTCCCAGGTCTCTGCAGTGGTGAAGCTGCTCAGACGCTTGGGCTCAGTGCCACCATTGCAAAAGATTCCTCACACAGAATGTGCCAAGGGAAACACAGGAATCCGGCAGCAGGCAGGATGATGGGAGCCTCGACAAAGGAAGCAGTGAGCGAGAAATCCGGGGAAATGTGGCGGCTGCTGGCACAGCAGTGTTGTGCTGAGGGTTGACACTGGCAGTGAGCTGCAGGCTCTCACACCTTCTCTCATGCTCCCCGTGGGGATGGGGTGAGCTGGCAGCAGCTGGATCCCTCTGAATCCCGCAGGAGCTGAGCTTTGGAAGCTGATGGGAGCGAACTCTTGAGCCTGCAGCCGTGAAACCCTCAGAGGAACAAGCTGAGGAACCATCGGAGGCTTCACTGAGCCAGCGATGAGGGTCTCTCCCGGGGTCCTATGTCCCTGTTTCCCATGTGAGAAGCATCTAGGAAGGACAATACCTGCCCAGCCTGGTTTGTCCATCACTGGCACAGCCAGGGGATCCAGCAAGGAGTGGGGACGTGGCAGGATTTGAGGCGAAGAAGCATCTCTGTGGGGCAGTGATCCAGCTGAGCCTGGGCAAATCTTCCTCTGGGGCACCAGGCTGAGCCCCCGCTCTGTCACTGCTCTGTCACTGCTCTGCCGTCCATCACTGTCATGGTGTGATCAGTAGGTCAGCAGTGCCCCAGGTCCGCTCTGTGGCTGGCAGGAGCTGGGGACAGGAGATGAGCCCCATGGTGTCACCCACCCCGGGACGGTGGCAGTGGGGGGGACTTGTGCTGATTCTGCATTCCAGCCCTCTGTGGGGGATCTGCTTTTTCCATGCTGTAGCTCCAGCTGTTTCCCTATCAAGGCCCATTGCTTTTATTTATCAGGAATTCCCCGGGCTAATTCCACCGCATGGAACAAGCCCTGGTTTGTGCTGTTGTTTGTAAAAGCGCTGCCCTTCTGTTCCCCATGTGCCTGGAGACTCACAGGGAGTTTTGCTGTCGGCAGCACCAGGAACACGTTGGTCCTTGCAATGGGCAACATCCACCCTCCTTGGCCCCCCAGCTGCGTTTTTGGGGGATTTACAGGGTGCTGGACCACACGCAGGTGGTTTGCAGGACACTCTCTGGGTTTGGTGTAAGTCAGAGTGTCGGACCCTGGCCCATGCTGGCGTTCCTGGGCAGTGGGGGCAGACACAGAGGTGCTGTGCTGAGCAGGTCCTACTGGTCCCCCAGTATGGAGACAAGCCAGTGCCCCCAAATCACCTTCATCTTGGTCCGTGAATTGTCCTGACCACCCCTGCTATGGAGACAGGCTGAGAGAGCTGGTAGAGAAGAGAAGGCTCTGGTGAGACCTCAAGAGCCTCTTCCAGTGCCTAAAGGGGCTCCAAGAGAGCTGGAGAGAGACTTTGGACAAGGGCATGGAGTGGCAGGACAAGGGGCAATCCCTTCACACTGACAGAGGGCAGGGTTAGATGGGATATTTGGAAAAAATTCTTCCCTATGAGGGTGGGGAGGCCCTGGCACAGGTTTCCCAAAGAAGCTGTGGCTGTCTCGTCCCTGGAAGTGTCCAAGGCCAGGTTGGACAAGACTTGGAGCAACCTGATCTAGTGGAAGTTGTCCTGCCCATGGCAGGGGGTTGGAATGAGATGGTCTTCAAGGTCCCTTCCAACCCAAACCATTCTGTCATTCTAACCCCCTGCTATGGGCAGGGATGCCACCCAGGTTAGACCAGGGTTAATCCTGGATTTCCCTTGGCTTTCCTGGTGAGGCTCCATTGGTGCTGCAATTGCTCATCCTGGTCCGTGTGATGGGGGTAATTCTGAGTGCAGATCCGTAACTTCCTGCGCCTTTAGTAGCCACGTTCCACGTGGGAAGGTGTGTGCTCAGCTTTGGTGCTGGATCTGCCCACCCTGCCTGCCTGGGCAGCCCGTGGGCACACTGAGCCTTCTGGGGAGACTGAAGTGGCCCACTGATCCCTTGGGAATAATGACAATTTATTACCTCCAATTAAATTCCAGACGCCCTGGGTGCTGTGGGAGGCATCGAGCCTCGGCATGGGCACCAGGCGAGTCTGCAGCAGTGGGAGGAGGAGGAAATGAGGTGCCCAGACATGAGGCCAAATGCAGGTGTCCCCACAGAGCCATTCCAGGCTGCGGATGCTGGTGGCAGGTGCCTGGGGTGTGGTGTGGGGTGCTCTCAGGAGCCCCATGTGCTGGTCACACACGTGCCACCTGCAGTGCTGGCACTTGGTGGTGTTAGTGAGGCACAGAGGGACCCCTGCACAGAGCAGTGTGGCATGAGGGTGGCCTTGCCATGAGTGGGGGAGATCCAGGTACAGCTGAGCTGATGCTGGGCACCCCTGGGATAATACCAGATACCACTGGACTGCAGGGGAGAGGGTGAGGAATCAACCCTCTCGAATCTCCCTAAATCCCTGCTGGAGAGCTGCTGGAGTCCAGGCTGTGCCGCAGCCCCGCGTGGCGCTGCTGGAGGGTGACGGAGAATCCTGGAGGATGCTCCCGCCAGCGTGAGGCCACGCGCGGCTCTCGGTGGATGCTGATTCACGCTGCTGCAGTAGCAGAGCTCACTGCCCACTTGGGAGCAGTGATCCACCAGGACAGAACACTGCCTTCCCCTGCCCAGGTCATCTCCGGGCAAATCCATCCCAGATGGGAGCAGCAGGATCCCCCAAATCCTTCTTGCAGTGTCCCAGGGGTGCTGGCACCCCCCTGGCATGGGGCACTGTGCCTGCTGGGGCTCGGGGCTTCACAGCACCAGCGCTCTGGGATCTTCGGTGCCCTGGTTTGGGGATCAGGGGGCAGCGAATCCTGGGCAGAGGAGAGGCCTGAGCTGGCCAGGGTGGGCTTTGAGGTACCCCGGAAAAAAATAATCTGCGGTGGCAAATGCAAAAGGCTGCACTGGGGTGAGCTGGATCCCCCCTTCCTGTTCTGCCTCCCCTGTTGTCCCACTCCTCGCACTCCCCTGGAGCAGGGCCAGCAGCACGGAGTGTTTCCTGTCACCCATCGATTATCTGTTGGCAGGTCCCATCTCCTGCATTGCTCTGCCAAAATCTGAGATAAATGCTGGCATTGTGAATGAGCCTGGGAATGATGGGGGGGGTCCCCCATGCTGCCCCCGGCCCGTCGGTCTCTGGCAGCCCGGGAGCACAGCGGGGATCACAGCGGTGCCATGGGATGCTCGGCGGGACGCGGGTGCTGAGCAGATGCTTCCCTCACTCCCTCACGTCCTGCGTGTGCCCGAGGTGCTGCAAGCCTCTGGGTCTGGCCTATTTATTTACAGGAAAGAGGGCTCTGTGTTTCCCAAGGGATTAGCTGCTGCTGCCTCATCATGCAGGGATCTGTTCTTCCTCACCTGATTTCACTGCTGTGAATGGGGGATTTGCACTTAATTAAGGAAAAGCAGGCACCTGGCCCACTGCAGGGAGAGCTGCCTGCCCAGGGAGCTCCATGGCTGGATCAGAGCCCTTGTGCCGTCTCTGCCCCCAGTAATGCCACCACTGCAGGTGCTCTGTGTCCCTGTGGCATTACCCTGCTTCCTGGCAGGGATGGGCGCCTGGGAGCAGGGGGCAGCTTGTCCCATGGTGGGCTCCAGACCACGGGCAGGCACCTGCTCTGCTTCTGGTCTGCCTTTTAAATTAAGAACACCCTTGCCCTGTGCCCACAGCATCCCGGTGGGACCGCGGGCATGCAGCATTCCGGCATTTCTGGGCTGTGGGAGACGAGTGAGAAGCACAGCCCAGATGTGCAGGGGATGCTGTCCTCATCTGTCCCTGTGCTGGTGGCCCTGGGGACCACACTGATTCCCTGGTGCCAGGGCTCACCCCACAGGGTCCCCATCTCACCGGGGCCATTTTCCTGCCTTCACCTCCTCTCTCTGTTGCCTTCGCCCACAGTTCCCTGTGCCCAGGACCCGTGGCACCGTGGCCATGTCTGTGCCGGGGAGCAGACGCGCGTCCACAGGATCACGAAGGTGAATATGCTTCAACCTCTGGCCCCGGGACTGGACACCAGCGCCTGCAGCCGGGATGGGACGATCCCCACACCTCCACCACCGGCTGCCACTTCGCAGCACGAACCCCCAGCCCAGCTTTTGGGGGTTTGCATGGCACTGCCCGCTGCACAGCACTTCCCTGTCCGTGCATGCAGCTCCCCGAGTGCTGCACGCCCCGTCCCTCTGTCCGTCTGTGCCACAGGCAGGACCGACCCCTCCGTCCGTCCAGGCGAAGGCAGGCAGTGGTGGAGAGCACTGGGTTGGGGCAATGAAACTGGGAGGTATGTTAGCCCTTGGAAAATCTCTCCTTGAGCTGAGTGATAAAGACAGAAAAAGAGGGGGAAAGCATTTGTTCCTCTCCCAATGTCTCCATGACCTGGACTGCCGTTATGGAGGTACAGGCTCAGCATGGGCAGGGAGCAGAGGCAGAGCTGCCCTCCTGTAGGTGATGCTCTGGCAGATGTGGCTCGAGCTATGCCGGGACCGTGCTCCCAGGGGACTCTCAAGGGGCTCCCGAGGGGCTGCCGGGGGATCCCGGGGGCTCCCAAGGTCCTCAGGGTGCAAGGATGCTGCGCCAGCATCCATGGGCTGCCACGCCAGGGAGGGGGGAGCGGGTGGACATCCCCCCCAGCCCTGCCTTTGTGCCCGTCTCCATGTCCGTGCCATTTTGATCCCTGCTGTTTGTTTTGTCCTTTTGTCTTGTGTGTTCTCGGTGTGGTGGTTGGCAGTCGCGGGGTTTATGGACGGAGTGGCTTTGCCTCCTTCTTTAAGTCTTCAGCGCCCTCAGCCACTCGGCCTGAGACACAGCCTCTTCTCCCTGCCTCCAGGCGCCCCTCGCCCCCCGGGAGGGACACCTACGGCACCTCCTCGCTGAGCAGCAGCAGCAATTCTGGCTCCTGCAAGGGCAGCGACAGCAGCCCCACCCCAAGGTAACCCATCACCCGTGGCCCCAGGGCGGCTGCCGGGTGCCCCCGGGCAGGGGGAGCAGCCCCCCGTGCTGCCGGTGCCGGTGCCCGGCGGGGACAGGAGCGCAGGGGCCGCTGGAGCGAGGCTGTGCGCTTGGTGGCTGGGGGAGCCGGAGCTGGCGGAGCTGCTGGTGTGTCTCCAGAGACCCTCACTACCCTCCTCCTCCAAACCTCTCCGCCGCTGTTGTTGTGTCGTCTCCCTCCCTGTCCCCCCGCCTGCCACCCAGGGATCCCCCGTCCTCTTCCCTCCGTCCTGCTGTGGCTGTGGCTTGCACGCTGCACGCTCCTTCCCGCCACTCCCGCATTCCAAGGAGCACCCGGATCCTTCCAGACCAAAGGCACGATGGCAAGAGCTTCGCTTCCACCCCCTCGTGTTGCCCGGCAAAGGTTTGGCAAGAGCTGGTGGCCCCCTGGCTTCTCAGCAGGGAGCTCCGGGTGTGCTCGGGGCACAAACAGCCGGCGCTGAGCTGTGGGATAAGCGCTGAGCTGCGGGATAAGCACCGAGCTGTGGGATGGGCACCGGCCCCGGCCCCGCAGGCACAGCAGCCCGTGGTGCACTGCTCATCTCCTGCCCGCCCCCTGCCAGCTCCCAGAGATGGAATCATTCTGGGAGGATCTGAGGGGCCCGAGGGTGATGTGGTGAGCAGGTCCCATGCGTGCTGCGGCCAGGGGCAGTGGCTGTCCTGCTGCCATGGGGCATTCCAAGGCATGGATGCTTCTAACGTGATGCTTCTGGATGTGGCTAAAGGCTGCTGGGCTGATGGACACCATGCAGGGGGCTTTGGGATGCCTCCCTTCCATACACGGGGGTTTTGGTCCCCCCACTGCCATGCCAGAGCCACTCGTGCAGCTCCCAGCTCTCCACGTGCCTCCCAGCCTGGCCTTGTAGCCCTGTCCCTGGCCAGCCCCTGCTCTCCGCGCTGTCCCAGGCTTTGGGCCAGAGATGTCACTTCATCTGCCCCAGTGCCAGTGGTGGCGCAAGGAGGGTCCAGACGTGCTGCTGGCCCAGCCCGGAGCAGATGCTGAATTCCCCGGCTTGCTCCCCACGAGCAGGACAGCCACCATCTTGAGACTTGCTCCATCCCAAACCCTTCCATTCCCCATCTTGTGCCTCCATCTCTGGCGGGGCTGATCCCACCCCGGGATCTCCATCCACATCAGCTGTTCCCAGGAAGGTCACTCTGGGCACACAGAGACCTTGGTGCCCCTGGTTCTGCTCATGCTCCAGCAAAGTCCCCAGCAGCACAGAGGGCTCAGCACCTGAGAGCAGCACCGGTGTGTCCAGGAGCTGCACCCACCCTCCTCCCAGGGCACAGCACCCTCATGCACCCACCCTTTCCATCCTGCCAGAGGCACAACACCCTCACGCACCCACCCTGTCTGTCCTGCCAGAGGCACAACACCCTCACGCACCCACCCTGTCTGTCCTGCCAGAGGCACAACACCCTCATGCACCCACCCTGCCCCTCCTGCTCTCAGGGCTCCTTTGGGATGTATTACGGGGCTGCACCCTGAGAGCAGGCCTTGGGACCCCTGGGTCAAGCCTATGCTGACCCTGGCACTGGCAGTGGGTGACATCTGTGTCCCCGCAGGCGCTCGTCCAAGTACAACCTCTGCAGTGACAACCATGGGATAAAGCCGCCGACGCCGGAGCAGTACCTGACTCCCCTGCAGCAGAAGGAGGTCTGCATCCGGCACCTGAAGGCTCGCCTGAGGGACACACAGGAGCGGCTGCAGGACAGGTGAGCATGGGAGCGGCAGGCACAGACCCCACGGCATGGGAGCTGCTGGAAAGAGTGCCAGCACCAGCCATCGCCACCCGCTGTGGCAGCTCCTGTCTGGTCCTTTTGAGTGTCTCAGTTCCCAGCATGGCACCTTGTCCAGGCACTGAGGTCACAGCTGTACCACGGCATTGCCAGCACGCGGGATCTGGCACTGCTGCCTGTCCAATCTGGGAGCTGCGGATCTGGGGACCGGAGAGCCCCACGTCCCACCTGCAGTGGCTGCGCTCTCCCCTCGCCCTGGTTAAGTCCCTGCCACGCTTTTGCTGAATTTCAGCGTCAGAGGGTGGCTAATCCCCATCTGCTCCTCTCAGGCTTAGGCACGGCCCCGCCGCCGTGCCAGCTGCCACGCGCCCGCCCGGGGCACCTGCCCACCCCCACGCAGCCCTCGGGAGCCCTGGGTGCTGCAGCCCCTCTGGGGGAAGGTTGAGCGTCACTTCCAGGGATCCCTGAGCTCCCATTGCTCCCAACAGTGCTCCCAGGGGGCCCTGAGCAGTCCTGAGGGTCCTCAAGCATCAATCCTGAGAGTCCCCAAGTATCGCTCCTGAGGGTCCCTAACCATCCGTCCTTGGGGTCCCTGAGTGTCACTCCTGAAGGTCCCTAAGCATCACTCCTGGGGGTCCCCGAACATTGCTCCTGAGGGTCCCTGAGCATCACTCCGAGGCTCCCTCAGCATCACTCCTGGGGGTCCCTAAGCCACAGGCTCCATCCCTTATTCCCAGCTGGGAGTGTTACTGGGTGATGTGGCCGCAACCCAGTGCTGGGCACACGAGGACGGGGCTGTCCCTGCAGCCCCCTCAGCGCCGCGGTGGTGCCCTCCCGTCTCCGCAGGGATGCTGAGATCGAGGACCTGAAGACGCAGCTGTCACGGATGCAGGAGGACTGGATCGAGGAGGAGTGCCACCGCGTGGAGGCCCAGCTGGCGCTGAAAGAGGCTCGCAAGGAGATCAAGCAGCTGAAGCAGGTCATCGACACAGTGAAGAACAACCTGCTGGAGAAGGACAAAGGCCTCCAGAAGTATTTCGTGGACATCAACATCCAGAACAAGAAGCTGGAGACGCTGCTGCACAGCATGGAGGTGGCACAGAACGGGGCGCTGAAGGAGGAGGGCGCCGGCGAGTCGGCCGGGGGGTCCCCGGCCCGATCCCTCACCCGCAGCTCCACCTACACCAAGCTGAGCGACCAGGGAGCCGGGGACCGCAACGTGGGGGGCTCGCAGACCATCTCGCTGGACGAGGGGGCCGACAGCGGCTTCGTGGGGATGGAGGAGGCTCCGGGCCACACGGACCCGCTGGAGGTGGGGGGTGAGCCCACCCGCCTGCCCCCCAGCAACACCTACGAGAAGGTGCTGGGACTGCGGAGCAGCGTGGAGGCGGGGGTGCAGGCCAGCTGCATGCAGGAGCGGGCCATCCAGACGGACTTCGTGCCCTGCCAGCCCGACCTGGACACCATCCTGGAGAAGGTGATGAAGTCCCAGGCTTGCAGCTTGGGCAGCCCCACCTCCGCCTGGGTCTCTGAAATGGAAGACACGATGCCCGTCCCCGAGCTCGCCAACCCCACCGGGACCACGGACCTGATGGTGGCCGAGCCCGACGCCGCGACGGCGGCTGCCGGTGCCGAGGGGGGTGTCCCCTGCAACCCGGCCGTGCGGCAGCCCCCCAGCGCCAGCCCCTCGGTGGCCATCGCCTGCGTGGCGGAGGAGGAGCTGACGGAGGTGACCGGCTGCGAGACCAACCCTTCCAAGAGCTACTGGAGCCGCCACTTCAT
>VZTA01023792.1:173578-188874 GCA_013398855.1 Mohoua ochrocephala | reverse complement strand
CTCGCTGCTGCGGGGCTGCTGCACCGCCGCCCTGCACTCCATCCGCAGGATGGGCTGTCGCCCCGTCGCCAGCCCCGGCCCCGGCGGCGCTGCCCAGCCCTGACCCCTCCGACGCCCTCCACCCGCCCCCACGGACCCGACTGCTGATTGTAAAGCCCCGGCGTGGCACTGGCGGGTGGGAAGGGGCCGAGGGATCTGTGGGTGCATCGAGGTGTGCTGCCCCCGCCCAGCTCCTTTGTCCTGGAGGAGGGAAAGAACCGTTGCTGGAAGAGGTGATGGCACCCAGCGTCACCCCCCCGCCGATGGACACCCCTGCCTGTGCCTCTGGCTGCGGGGGGCTGTGGGGCTGCACCCGCCAGGGGGGCTCTCCCTCCATCGCGCTTGCTTTTCGTTTGTCGCCGGGTTGTCCCCGGGGCCGGCCCTGCCGCGGGCGGGGGATGGCGAGGAGCCGCTGGCAGCGTGGAGCGCTGGGGATGCAGCGGTTCCTTGCTCCAGGTGCAGCGTCTGTCTGTGGGCAGGGGGATGGGGGGTTCCTGTCCAGACACAGGGATCAGCTCCGGAGCGGTTCGGTCCAGCCCCCCATTCCTTAGGAGATGCCTCCCCACACTGGGATGGAACTGGGCTGCAGCTTACGCACGGAGCCCCCCGAGGAAGCCGTGGGCTCTCCCTCCCCTTGCTTTGCACTATATTCACTTTTTTTTGGGTACAGACTGAAGCCCGGCTGTTGGGACTCTGGCTGCCGGGGAGCGGGGCCGGGGGCTCCTGCAGCTTTGGCAGCCGCGATGCCGGTGATCCCACCATGTGCTGGAGCTCGGATGCCTTTGCTGGGGTGCGGGCAGTGCCGTGCAGGCAGAGCCAAGCCCTTTGCCGCCCCGGCCCACCCAAACCCCTGCTTTGCTGGTGGCCTCCGGAAAAATGCCTTTTTTTTTGTTGTTGAAACACAAAGACAGCAAGGATTGCTCAGCGGGGCTGTCGGGGCGTGGGACTTGGTGCTCCCCCGGGCACGCCGCGCTCCCACCCCACGAATGTCTGTGGTTTCTTCGTGACTTGAACTAACAGTGTTTCCCCCCCAACCCCGACCCAAGCCCACTCCCCCACCCACGGGTGCCACCGGCCAGGTGCCCTGGCAGCCGGTGATGCTCCACACGCCGGTATCCAGTGGTCCCCAGAGGGGCACGTGCCACATCCTGCGTGCCCCACGCTCCCCTGCACCCCCCGTCCGCCGGCTCTGCCCGTGCTGGGGGGCAGTGGGGACAGCAGCTCTGCCACCAGCACAGCACCAGGTGCCGGGGGAAGGATTTGGGGAGCAGCAGTGTCCAGGCAGCCGGGGCAGATGTAAGCGGAGCTGGGATATTCGCCTCTCGTGCAATGTATTTGTGGATCTGTGTACACGTCTGTTAGACCATCCAAAGCTTTGCCAAGAAATAAATGTAACGATTATATTTGAAAGACAAATCTATATAATATATTTTTTAAATACAGAACTGAAAAAGCTGTAACCCCCCTCTTCTTGTTTCCCCTGTCCTGTACTCGCTCTCTGTGGTGGATGTAATAAATGTCGCTGGGTCTGTGTCTGCTTTGGCTGGAGCCAGCCCTTGGCATCCGCCCTGAGGGGGGTGGCCCAAGCAGGGACGTGGGGACAATGGGACCCTGGTACAGGACATCTGCCCCATCCCTGCTGAGGAGAGGAAGAACCACCCAGCAGACACCAGCCTCTGAAGGGATAAGGGGTTTTGTGCTAAAATAGCTCCTTCTGAGGTGCTGTGGGGTCCCCTCAGCAGGCCCTCCAGGCTACCAGCGTCAGCTCCCAGGACAGCAGCGATGGTGTCACAGGTCAGGGACGGAGTGGTCCATGGATGACTTCACCAGCCCTGATGAGAGCCTGAGCAGAGGGAAGGGAGGTCAGTGGGGGGAACCCGGGGGGCCCCGTGGGGTGCGGGGGGTCCCTGCGGCCTCTCGTTCTCACCGTTTGACCATGTGCTCGTAGATCACGGTGGGGATGATGGTCAGCGTCACCACATTCCCGGCCCCCGCCAGCACCTCCATGAGCTGCTTATCCTGCAGAGAGGGAGAGAGCAGGGGGCTCCGTGGGGTGCCCAGCTTTGCTCAGTATCCCCCTCCCTCCTGGATTCTCTGGCCACATCCTGGACTCCCCAGGCCTGTCCTGCACCACCGGGGCACAGCCCTACCTTCATGCCGATGACGTTCTGGCCGTTCACCTCGCAGATGCAGTGGTGGGTGAGGAGCCCGTTGCGGGCGGCCGAGCTGTCCTTGGCCAGCGACACAATCTTCCCCTTCTTCAGCACGATGCCGATGTGGCCGGTGCTGTCCTTGTGCACGGTCACGGTGCGCTGGAAAGGCCTGCGGGGAGAGCACCATCAGTGCTGCCACCGGCACTGCCACCGCCAGCGGTGCCACCGCCCGCTCACCTGTCCCGCACAACCATGACGATCTTTTCGGGGTTCGCCTTCTTCAGCGCCCGCTGTGCCTTGTCGCTGCTCCAGCCCGCGCAGTTCCTGCCGTCGATCTGCAGCACCTGGTCCCCGAAGCGCAGCCCCACCAGCGCTGCCGGCGAGTTGGCCTTCACCAGCTGCACGAAGATGCCCTGGAGACACGGTGGAGTGTCCAGGGACCAGTGGCCATGCCATGCACCATGCCATGCCACCTGCACCCTGCTGTGCTGCGCTGTGGCACGCTGTGACCTTTAATGCCACACGTTGCCGTGCCATGAGGCAGTGCCGTGTCATGCTGTGCTCTACTGTCATGCTTACGCCATGTCACATCATGTCCTGCCACACCGTCCCGTGCCGTGCCCAGCCCCATGCCAGCCCAGCCGCTCACCTGGTCGACGTTCTTCAGCTGCAGCCCCGTCTTGCCCCGCTCGTCCTTGCACAGGTGGATCTCCCGCACACCCGGCTTGATCTCTGCCCGCCGCAGCCCCGCGCTGTTCCCGCTCAGGGGGGCCACCAGCTGGCCTGGGGGGGGCCCAGCGGGGGTCAGTGCCTGTGGGGGAGCTGGGGGTCAGTGAGGATGGGGGAACACGGGGCCCTGTGCACCTCAACCCCTGGGAGTGCTGCATCCCTTTCCCAGGCGGGATGAGGAACCAGAGGGACCCCCATCATGGCATGGGGAGCCCACGTGGGGCAGGGAGAGCTGCCAGCCCAGACACCTACGGTGCTGTCCTCCGTGCCCAGGTTCTTCTGGATCTCCTCGCTGGACAGCGCCAGCCCCATGTAGTTCTCCAGCTCGGCCAGGTTGGGGTACAGCACAGGTGGCTCTGAGGGATATATCGAGGGTGGTCTCAGCTCCTGGGGTCCCCAACCCACAGCCATTGCCTTCTCCATCTCAGGAGCCCCCTGGGACCACAGGCCAGCAAAAAGAGACCCCAAAATCCCATCCCCAACCCATGCACTGAGTTCTGGTCTCAGCTGAGCCCCCCCCTCCCACAGAGAGCATCACTGCCCACCCAAACAGCCCCTACACAGGGTGAGCTGATCATGCCCCACCTTACCAGTGCCCGAGGTGAGCTTCGGCTTCTCTGTCACCACTGTGGTGGCGGGGGTCCTCACCCCAGCCGCTGCCTGTGCCTGCCAAGAGACAGGGTCTGCTCAACGCTGTGCCCCCCACCCTGGGGACCCTCTGAGGTGAGACCCCACAGGGACCCACTGGGGTCTGCTCATCCCCTGTAACACTGCTGTGCTGGCACTGACCTGCAGGACCTGGTGGCCCTTCATGTCCTCCAGGGAGGGGTAGAGTGTTGCCATCGCTGCTGCTGTCTGGGGACAGGGATGGGGCGGCTCAGGGACTGGGGTGCCTCTCTCCGAGCATCCCTCCCAGCCCCTGTGCCGGAGATGGGCTGTCACCTGGAATCTCCAGTGTGACTCAAGGTTATGTCACCAGGGCCACCATCACTTCCTGGTGGTGGGGACACGGGTGTGCCAGGCACCGACACCTGGGCATCACTCGGCTGGTGGCGGGTCCTGTTCCCCATGTTCACCTGCCCCACAGGGCCATCCCAACATCACCCAGACAGGGGAGTGGGATATCCATTGGGAATGGCCCCTTTTGCCCCTCATCAGACCCCTCTGCTCCCCATGTCCAGCTGGCCAGTGGGGCCATTCCAGCATTACCCAGAAACAGCAGTGAGATGTCCCATGGGAACAGCCCTTGTACACACCCTCAGCCCCCTCTGCACCTCATGTTGTGCCCAAGGCTGTGCCCCCCAAACCTACTCTGTGGCATCTCATGCCCCAAAAAGCATAATCCAAAACTCATGGTGTAGGGGCCAAATCCAGACCCAGCTCTGAGTCCTGCAGGAACCAGGCAGGATCGCACCCAAAGCCCAGGGATAGCAGCAGCATCCGACAGACAAGATCCCCCCCAAGTCCAACCCTGGACCCCTGGACTCACCTGCCAGCAGCTCCCAGATCCTTGTGACACCCTCTGCCTGGCCCATGGATTTTATAGCCAGGCCCAGCCCAGGGAGGGGCCAGGCAGCCTCAGCTGATTGCAGCCCCGTCAGGTAGGGCACAGGTGAGGAAGAGGAAGATGAAGACAACAATGGACAGAGCCCTGGCACTGCAGGGATGGGACAGGGATTGGGATGGGAACAGGGATGGCTTTCTGGAGGTTCGGACATCCTGAGGGAGCAGGGATGGGGCTGTACTCCCCCATGGTGGCCCCCCCCCCCTCACTGCATCACTTCTCCTGCCAGCCCCAGCACACGGCTTGGCCCCCCAGTTGGGCCCCCCCCTCATTATCCTTCCTGGGCTCCACAGGCCCTGCTGGGGGGCAAAGGGGGTTCCCCACCGTGACCCCCTGCGTGGGCGGTGGCTCCCGCTGACACCTCTCTGCCCAGGCGCGTGGGGCTGACGCGGCCGTGACCGGGATCCCGTGTCCCACACCCTTCCAGCCGTCACCTGGGACACGTGCCAGGCGTGGGAGTCCCACGCTGCAGGTGGAGAAACTGAGCCAGCACAGAGCTCAGCATGGGGTGGCTGTGGCATCCTGCTGCCATGGGCCATCACCATGTCACCTGGGGATCCAGCCCTCCAGCACCCACTGGTGACATTCTGCTGTCGGCACTGGGGATGCCATAGGCCACCGTGTCCCCAGGAGCCGGGCAGGGGGGTGCTGAGGGCGCTTGGGCAGACCTGGAGCTGGTGGCACCGGCCCAGAGCTCCCTGGCACGGGGCCAGGCCCACCGTGGAGCCGCAGCCAGGCACGTCCCGGCTCCCTGTGCCTCCGCTCCGGCGTGCCAGGCCAGGAGGAAGTGTTTTATTTACCGGTGTTATTTTTAGCTGGATGGTGCCCAGCTGCCTTGACCAGCCCAGGACAAGAACAGCCCGAGCGCCAGCGGCAGGGAGAGTCCTACACAGACAGAGAGGATTGTTCCCTGGACTCTGTTCGTTCCCTGAAACCCTCATCCCCACAGCTGGAAGGACCCATGCCCCACCTGCACTCATGGGCTCTGCAGGAGCTGTGAGGGGGCTGAGGGCCCAAGGGTAGGGGGCTTCCCCCAGCCTCCCCCCTGCCCTGGCTTAACCCCACCCAGAAGCCGCGGCACTGCCTGGCACCAGTTAATAATTAAAGCAAACAGCTTTGCAGGAAAAGAAACCCAAACTGGCCTCAAGCTTCCACCCAGAAACGGCCACAGCAAAGGACACAGCAGGGTGCTGGTGCCCCACAAGCTCCTGTTCTGCTTAATTGAGCAGCAATTAAGGGCAGTGCTAATTCCTGCACAGCCCTGTGCAAGCACCAGTGTTCCTGGATGCATCCCAGTGACAGAGCTGCTCCTGCCCCAGGGCCACTGCTCCCTCCAGGACCCATTACACACAAACTTTGCTTGGCAGCTGGGACAGGCTGTGTTGTTGACCGTGGCTGTGTTATCAGTCGTGGCACACTGATCAAAGGTTGTCAGCGGAGGAGCCGGGCACTGGCCCACAGTGGTGCCCGAGCAGGTCCCACACACACAGCACCCACAGCTGCAGCAGCGAAGCCCAAAGCAGGTGATGTGCTGTGCCCCATGTGCCACGTCCAGCTTTCAAAAAGGACTGAAATAAATCCAGGGAGATGTATGGACAGGGTTCCCTGGAGCTGCAGGGACCCTGGGAACATGCATCCATCTGCCCTTCATGCTTCCAGCCTGGGCTGAGTCACAGCCACAAGGGCACGAGGCTGTGAGGGCGACGCTTAATAGGTTATGGTGAGGCAATTATGCAAATTCCAGCAGGCCACCATCACCTCCCCACAGAGCACAGGAGCCTCAGGCATTCCACTGTGCTCCCAGAGCCGAGCACCTGAGCCTCACGCTAAGGCACAGCAGCACAGCACAACAACCCTGGCACAGCACCCCATGAGCCTGGCACAGCACCCACAGCACCCCATGAGCCTGGCACAGCACCCAAAGCACCCTACACAGCACCCCATGAGCCCAGCCCAGCCCCTGCTGTGCTGAGCGACAGACGGGCGAGGGAAAAACCTCCAGGACACAGGGCTGAGAAAAGCCAGCATAAAGCATTTTTATTGCGATAATAAACTGGATACCTTTGTGCGGCGGAGAAGGAAGTGACCGGCAGGAATTTCTGTTACCAACAGACTGGGCAGGGCAGAGGGAGGGGGCACAGGGGACAGCTATGCGTCCTGTGAGACCAGGCAAGCAGCGATGACCAGCATCAGGTGGCAGGAGAGAACGGGCAGGTGTGCTCAGAGCGGGGACAACGGGGGGCTGATGGTTCCTTTCCATGGGGAAGGAGGAGGACAGGGGCGTTTTTGTTGAGTTGAGCCCTCACCACCTCCCCTGCAGACAGCACCTTCCCTTTGTCCAGTTTTCCTTTTCTTTAAAGAAAGCTCCATGCTATGGGATTTTCAGGGCGTGGTGGAGCTCTGATGGAAACTCAACTCCCTAAAAGTGGTCTGGAGGGGAAGGCAGGCCCACCGTGAGATGGCAGGGTGAAGCAGGGGCAGAGCAGCCCTCCTTCCCCAGAGCAAACCCACAATGCCCGCAGTGATGCTCCCCGGGGAGCAGGGAAAGGCCAGGCTCCCTCGCTGTCCCATTCCAAGCAGAATTCCTATAAACAATCCTAGTGCTACCTTGCTCTCTGCATCCCTTCAGCCTCGACAACCTCACTCTGCTATGGCTTTTGCAGCAGCAGCAATTTCTGGTTTGAAAACACCATAAATCTGCACCAAAACGAGTAACTAACAGGATTCCTTTTGTTCAAATGACTCCTATCTAAGGTCAGCCCATCTGCGTGCTACTGGGAAAACGTAGTCTACACCTGGAACAAAAATAAGATTAAGAACTTGACCCAAAAAGAGTTGAGGTTTACGGCGTATAGTTTAAAAAGACATAAAAACACGATACAAGGAGGAAGAGTCAGACGCAAAGCTTAGTGACCAAAGGCATTCAATCAAGGTGTAAGGTTATACAATGAGTGTAGTGGACTATCAGGAAAAGCTCCGTACAAAGTCATGTGCACTCTTCTTGAAGCTGAGATTCTGGATTCCTCCATGTGCCAAACCTGCGGGGAGAGAGGAGAGGCAGCGTGACCGAGCTGCCTGCCCGCCGGAGGAGGAGGGAATGGGCCAGGGCACGGCAGCCTCCACACAAACCCCACCGGGCCCTCAGGGCAGCAGTCAAGCCTCCAGCACAGGGGGGAGCACAGCCCCACCCTGCCCACACCATGGGGACCCCACGCCCCAGAGCAGAGCCCCACAGAATCAGCTGGGTTGGAAGGGACCTTGAAGCTCATCCTGTTTCAGCGTCCTGGCGCAGGTAGGCACACCGTCCACTATCCCAGGTTGCTCCAAGCCCCAGCCAACCTAGCCTTGGACACTTCCAGGGATGGGGCAGCCACAGCTTCTCTGGACAGCCTGTGCCAGAGCCTCTCCACTCTCACAGGGAAGAATTTCTCCCTAATATCCAATCTAACCTTGGCCTCTGTCAGTGTGAAGCTGTTCTGCCTCACCCTCTCATGCCAGGCCCTTGTGCAAAGTCCCTCTCCAGGTCTCTTGGAGCCCCTTTAGGCTCTGGAAGGTGCTCCCAGGTTTCCCCAGAGCCTTCTCTTCTCCAGGCTGAGCAACTCCAACTCTCAGAAGTGCTCCAACCCTTGGGTCATACTCACAGCCTCCTGCCCACACCATCAGCCCCATGCCCTGGCAGCATGAGAGGCAGGAGGGGGTGTGGCAGCCGAGCCCCTTGGTGCAGCAACACCACTCAGAACCCAAGGCACAGACAATTGGCACCACAACACCTCCATGGCATGAACCCGCTCTGCCAGGCTGGGAGCTCTGCATGTACCACTGCAGTGATCTGAGCCCCAGCTCAACAGACTCCCAAGAGCGACTTTTACCCACAGCCAGAGACCTACCCCGTCCTTCTCATATTCCCCACTACTGCCCACTCCCCCCCTCTCGCCCCCATCCCACCTCTCCACACTGTCCCAAGATCAAACACCGGGGCCTTGAGCTGTCCCCAGTCCACACAGTCCTGCCAGAAGCTGTCCCTCCTTACCCGAGGACAGGGTGCTGGGATGGGTCATTCCAATTTCATGAGCTCCACGTCAAAAATTAGAGTGGCGTTTGGTGGGATGATCCCTGGGTGGCCAGTGGAGCCGTAGGCGTAATCTGGGGAGATGGTCATCTTTGCCCGCTGACCAACGCTCATCTGGGGCAGGGACAGAAACACAGGGATGTCAGGAGAGTGACAGAGGAGGGACACACACCTGTCCCCCCTGCTTTCCCTACACTGGGCAAGAGCAAGGACCCAGGCTGCACAAATCAGAGGAACGGGAAGAATGTCAGAGGGAAAAGGTAGGTAGCACGGGCTGGAAAAGGAGCAGGGCTTGCGATGTCCTTCACACAAGGGAAGGCAGGGAATGCCAGGCCGTTCCCTCCAGCCACACCAGCATCCTTGTGCTTGTGTTGCCAGCGTGGCACAGAGCGAGCAGCATCACGCGGGCAGGAGCCGAAGCTGTGCCGTGCCCACAGCGTGGGATCACAGCCCGGAGCTGTGCTGTGCCCACCAGCCCTCCCTCCGCGTGGGCTCCGGAGCCCGGGAGGCCTGAGCGCTCCCGCCGCGCTCCTTCAGAGCTGACTCAGTGCAGAAATGTCACCGCTGAGTCACCGACGTGCCGTAGGTGTTGCTGGGGCCTGGCCCGGCTCCATTCCTGCCAGCTGGCAGGTGGCAATGCAGAAGGTGATATTCACACCCACACCTCCCAGCGCCGAGGGGGTGGAACAGGGGAATAAAATTTAAAAAATAATAAAATAGGGAACGAGCTGCATGCACACTGATTCCTGCCCACGCTGCAGCTCCCGGCGCAGCACAGCCCGGCACGGGGAGCGTGAGGCGGAGGAGCTCCGGGCACCTGAGCGACTCCTTCCTCCCAGCCGCGGATCACCTCCTGCTTGCCCATCACAAACTTGAACGGCTTGTTCCTGTCGCGGGAGGAATCGAACTTCTTCCCATCCTCCAGCATACCTGGGGAGAGAGAGGGAGATGATGGTGATACAGGGACAGAGCCATGCGCGCCAACGTGAGATGCTGTGACCTGGCAGCCCGAGCAGGTGACAGTCACATGGCTCTGAGTCAAAGATGTGTCTCAGCTCGTCCTCCTTTTCCCTGGGAAACACCTGTACAGGAAGGGAAACCCCTGGGGCGTCACCCATCCTGGGGCAGGGAAGGATGACTTTTAACTGTTTTGGCCCAAAGAAGAGAAGCGCTCCTCTGGGCCAGGACCAAGGACTGACAGGGGAGCAGATGGATGGGGGAAGAAAACCTTGCCCACCTTGCGGCACTACTGACAGCCGCTTATCAGGCAGCAGGATCCGACCTTGTGCTTCCCATCTCACCAGAAAACACACCTCTCACTCCTCACCAGGCTTCCACCTTCAGGCACCCAAAACACTGATGACACTCCAGCGCCCCATCTGGAGGCTGTGACTGGCCTCCAGCCCTGCCTGTGCCCAGCTGTGTCCTGCTGATCTAAGCCAAATCCCTCCTGGACTCAGGAATGACGACGGAGAGAGGCAGCACCAAGTGCTGGATGCGTGTGCCTGGGGCAGCCCTCATTCCCCAGCACGGGCTGAGCCAGGCTGATATCCCCAGAGCTAAATATAACTCCCCAACATGAGCTAAGGAGGAATTTCCTCCCCTCCCTTGCTCCCTGCCTGACCTTCTTGGGGAATCTTGGAGCTGGCGCTGCCTTATAGGAGCAGTAACTCCACCAGGCAGCTCCTATAAGGCAGCTCCAGCTCTGCATTAACACAGCCAGTGCCCTGTACAATAAACCCTGTGTGATAAGAGCAAAATTAAACTCTCTTCCAAATGCTTTTCACTTCTTCACTTGCCAAAACAGGCCGAAAAACCTGTTATCCTGGCTGGAAACTGCTCTACAGTCTTGAAAAACCAAACTTCCTCAAGAAGGCATGGGGCAGATTGACTTCCCTTTGCCAGGGCATGTGTGCAAGGGAAAATGTGTCTGTGAAAAAGATGGGCCCCTGCTTGCACTGTGACCAGAGAGAATGGCACACAGGGACCAGCAGCCACGGTGATGGGGAATGCTGAACGGAAAGAAGGGAATAGGAGAAAATACATCACCTTTGCAGGGGCAACAAGCACCGAGACCTGTGGGCTCCTCTCAGGGAGAAGAATTAAGTTTTAATTTAACAGACAGCAAAAATCCCTTCTCCAGGGTGTCGAGCGTCAGCTCAGCCGGTCACGCTGTAGCCCTGGACTTTGGAATAGTAAATCTGGAATTCTCTCATTTCCTCCTTCCAGGATAAACCTCTTGTCGCTGAACCTGCTTCCAGCCCTGTCTGGCACTGCTCCTCGCTCCCGTCCGCCAGCCTTCCTCCCGCCTGGCAGCAGGGACACGGAGCGGGCCACGCCGGCTGGCACCAGCAGCGCTGCCTGGCCGCGGCCCCAGCTGACCCCGACTCAGCTCCAAGCCCTCCGGCGCTGCAACGAGCCGGGGTGGCTGAGGAAGGACAGAGGGGACAGCTCCCTGCCACCCTTCTCCCTGGACACCCACCAAAGAAAAACCCCGCGGGCCAAGCAGCACAACCCCCTGCCCGTCACAGCAAGCGGGGACTGCCGGGATGCTCCCGGGGCATCCACAGCCTGCAGAAGTGCATCCCGTTTGATGTCCTGACCAGGGGAACGCAGAGGCATCAGCAGCAGTGCAGGAGATGCTGCCGACCTTGCACAGGAGCGGACGGCGCTGCCCGGCCCCGCTGCCAAGCTCACCTGTCCCAATCCAGCCTCAGGAAGCGTTTCAGAGCTGGCGGCTCCCTGGCTGCAGAAGAGAGGCATTGATGGACTATGCTGGTTCCAGCAGCCCGAGGGATTGATCGCTCAGCTCTCCCGGACCAGGATGGAGAAGGTCATACGTGGGAACCTGTCCCTGCTCCCCAGCATGGGGCTGCCGTGCTCCCCCATCATGCCAGCGGGGAAAACAAAGAGGCTCCAATGCTTCGGAGACTGTATCCTCATCTCAGGCACTTCCTCTGCCCGCAAGCCTCCTGGGAGATTTCTCCAGCCCTGGACAAGTATGAGCAACCATTTCCTCATCCCTGCCATCCCTGAGCAAGGAGATAACGAGATCTTAAAGCTATTATGGAAGCAAAGCATCCTCTGGCAAAAGCAGCAGCCCCAGCAGAGCCCCAGGAGCAGCAGACAGCCCGTGGCACATCCCAGCTCATCCAAGCCCTTGACAGGGTTCCGTGCTTGTCACCCCCAGTCCTGCAAGGAAGGCAGAGCCCACAGAGGTGGATTATGGAGACCCACTTGCCCTGGCTCCCACCCGGACGGATTTGAGCCCCCAGAGATCCCAGCTGGGCTATACAGACCCCAAGGGATCTCAGGGAATCACAGTGAGGAAGAGCAGGGAGCACTATAGGCGAGGCTGCAGCAGCCATGGGATGGAGTGGGGGCTCTGGAGCGCAGCCCCAGCCCCAGCCGGGCAGCGTGGCCCTGCCAGGTCTCTGCCACACTTGGCAGGCAGGAGCTGGGAGACGCCGGCTGCAACGTGCGACTTGGCTCCGGGCCCCCCTGGGCGGGCAGAGGCGGCGGAGAGCAGTGCTGGAGCAGGCAGAGTCAGCCCTGGGACAAACCTGCCGGGTCGGGTTCTGCCGGGGGTGCGGAGCCCCACCTGCGCCCCCTCCATCCCCTCTGGGGTGCTGATCCTTGGCACGGCCATTGCCCAGGGGCTCCGGCACAGAGCCAGTCTCCCGAGGAGAGGCAGGAAGAGACCAGAGCAGTGGGGCAGGCACCTCTGCTCCAGCTGGGACAGGATGGAAAACCCTTCCCAGAAGCCCTGGAATACCCAGCATGCTCCAAACCTCTGCTCAGGGCAGGGATGCCTGGAGGAGGTTCAATCCTGCCTCCACCAGCACTCCCCATCACCCAAGCCCACCCCATCATCACCCACAGCTGGATGGGGAGAGGGCTCTGCCCACCATTCTTGAGGCCTGGCAGGACAGAGGAACCCAACGCAGGCAGGGAAGAGGCTGCAGGAGACGGCACTGAGCTCCCACAGCTGCCACAACCCGTAGACCGGCAGTCGCACGCCTTGGCAGGAAACATCTCACAACCGCAGGGCATTTGCTGAGCAGCAAAGAGCATCAAGGGCAGCACCCAGAGCATCGAGGGCAGCACCCAGAGCATCGAGGGCTGTGCACAGGTGCTAGGGAGGACAGCGGTCCCCTCGGTGCTATCCTGCTGGAGAAAGGCAGTTTTCTCCAGTATCCCTCTCGGCTCCAAGCCCACCTACCTCAAAGACCCCACTTGCTGAGTGTGCTCTGCTACTCAGGCAAAGCCGTTTGGCCAATCCATGTCAGACTTGCTCCTGTCCTGGCACTCCCCAGAATGACCACAGCCCCCCATTTTCCCTCCCAAAGTGCAGTGGGGTGCCCACAGTCTCCCCACACAGCAGGTCCCCCCAAAACCAGCACTGCAGGACCCCTAACTGCACAGCACCCCCCTTGGTTCCCTGCTCTGACTCGGGGGAGCTCAGCTCTGTTGGCCCCCAACCCACATCCTCTCCCCACTGATTCACTCCCACACTCCCTTCCATCCCATGCCAGTTGCTGCAAGCAATCCTGAACACACCGGGCACATCGGGGAACTTTATCCTTGATTTAGTTCCTTTAAGAGCCCTGCGTAGCAGCTTTCACATCAAAGGCTCTTTCAGACACCCCATGGCACGAACTCTCCACAAAAAGACCCGAGACCTGGAAGGAAGGAGGGCGAACAGGTCCGATTCCGCCAGCTCCCCCCATACATTTCCATCTCTGCAACCCCAGCATAAGCAACTGGCATCTCCAAGGAGGAAGCCCAGAGGTTGCTCTTCTCTCCACCTCTCTCCTCTGCACTGCCCTCTCGCACCAGGGCTGTCTGTCCATCCTGGGATGCTCTCAGCAGGGCTGTGCCCCACAGAGCACGAGCTTGGGCAAAGGCAGGAGCAGCAGTTTTTTTCCCCAAGTGGTTTTTACCCAAACCACTGTGCATCCATAACCCAGCGCAGGGAGAGCTGCCTCCCGCACGCCACGGGCTGGATCTCCCCAGCACTGGAGCAAAGGGCAGCTGGGGACGGAGCCAACGCGGGACTCTGGAAGAGTCCTGGAGCTCGGCACCTCCAGCACTGCACTCTGCCACCATCCCTGATGCTGCTCTGGGATTGGGGAGCGCCGCAACCGGGCCGGGAATCAAAGGTTTGTAAGGTTTCCCGTGAGCCAAGCCCCGCTCCCGTCTCTGGCAGGGCCGGCTGCAGGAACTGCGCTGCCGACGCAGGGAAATGGCATCAGGGCCTGGAGGTGTTTGATTCCTGCTGCCTGCCGAGGCGGGGGGGCAGGAGCTGCCTGCAGACGGAACGGGGGTGGGGATAAAGGACAAATGGAGACAATGATAACAAAAAAATAAAATAAAGGAAATTAGAGAACCGCTCCCAGGCGCAGCAGATCGCTGCTGCTGCTGGGGAGGGTCCGTTGTGAGCAAGTCACCACGTAGCACTTTGCCTGAAGCACCGTGACGTGGGGACAGGATGCTGGTGACCCCCAAGCAGCTCTGCCGGGGCGGGGGACGGAGCTGGGGAGAGCAGCCAAGCTCGAGCAGCGCCGCAGGAGGGGAGAGCCGGCGCAGGGAGCCAGAGGGCTGGCAGGCGGCAGGACTGGCCCACCGGGAGCCACTTGACTGCCTGCCAGCCTCTCTTTGTTCTTCCACCGGCGGAGGAAACGGGGCGGCCGGGCAGACCAAGCTGCTTCCTCTCCCTGCTGACGAGGGAACGGGAAGGACGGGGGAGATGGAGGAGCAGCAGATGGGCTGGATGCCCGCCGAGCCCTCCCGGCAGGCCGGGCGCCGCTCCGCAGAGAGGGGCACCCCCAGCCCCCCAAGGGGAGCACGGAGAGGCGGAAAGCGCTGGGGCGGGAAGGGGAATTGGGTATTAGCAAAAACAGTCACAAATGAGTCGTTAACTCATTTTTACCACCCCCCTGATGAGCCAACGCTGTACAAAAGGCAGCCGAGGGGGACAAGAGCCCCCGGGGTGACCCCCAAAGCATTTTTTGGGGTTCCAAGGTTGGTTTTTTTCCCCTTCAGCTCGCAGAAGGCTGCTGGAGGACATGACCCTCCCTGGCTTTGGGGCAGCCCCTCATCGAAGCACTACCCCGATCACCAAACAGCCCCCCTGGTTACTCGCACCGGGGTCCCCCCAAAAAACCCAGGATGCGGGTCTGGGGCGGCCCCACGGGTACCCCTGGCGTCACCCCACAAGGGAGAAGGGTCTGGGGCAGAACTGGGGAGGGGGATTGCACTCCTGCAGGGAGCTGTGCCAGGAGGGACCCCGCTCTGAAGAAGCAGACCCCAAAGCTCCCGGGGCGTGACTCGTGGAGCCCATGGAGGGCTCCGGGCTCGGCCGCCCCACAGCCCACGGGTCTCGGCTGCCCTGGGACCCCCAGGGCTCTACCCGGGGTGCCCCTGCCTGCACCCCGGGGTCCCCTCTGGGCCGTTCCCCGGTGCACCCCCAAAAAGAAGGCTGGATACTTGTGGGAAAGGCCCCTCCATTGAAAAAGCTGCGAGACAGACGGGGACAACGGGGCTCCCCATGGCCACGGGGCACCGACAGGACCTCCATCCCCACCCCGGGGCTCACCCGCGCCCCCCGGGAAAGGCCCCCATGGCGGCCCGGACCCCTCTTCCCCCGTGGAGCGCCGCGGCCCATCCGAGCCGCCGGGCCCGGGGTCCCCGCAGGCAGCCGGGGGCGGGGAGGGGCGGCAGGCCCCGCTCCCTCGGTGTC
>VZTA01023792.1:150468-173287 GCA_013398855.1 Mohoua ochrocephala | reverse complement strand
TCACTTCCATAAAGCCCGCCCGCCCCGCCATGGAGCCCGCCCGTCACTTCCATAGATCCCGCCCGACCTTCCATAGATCCCGCCCGCCACCGCCGCCCTGGCCGCCGCCATCTTCCGCCCCCCCGCCCCGCCGCCATCTCGGCACCGCGCCGTTGCCGTGGGAACGGGACCCCCGGGCGCGGGGCCCTGCGGGCTTTGCCCCTTTATCGCCATTTCCAGCCCGCACAGCTGCGGGGTGCGTGGCCCAGCACAGAATCACAGAACCAGTTAGGTTGGAAAAGGCTTCTGAGATCAGCGAGTTCAACCTATGACCCAACACCACCATGTCACCTAGAGCGGGGCACTGAGCGCCACGTCCAGTCTTTCCTTAAACACCTCCAGGGACGGTGACTCCACCACCTTCCTGGGCAGCCCATTCCAAGGTCTAATTACCCTTTCTGTGAAGGGATTTCACCTACTGTCCAACCTAAACTTCCCCTGGTGCATCTTAAGACCATGTGCTGTCGTCCTGTCCCTTGTGGTGCCGAACTGAACACAGTGAAGGCCGCGGTGCAGAGCCAGGGCTCCTCGGGAACCCCAACGGCAAAGGCCAACAGCGCCCTGGCCTGTGCCCTCCTCCCCAGTGTGGCCAGCGGGACCGGGGCAGTGCCCGTCCCCCGTGCTCGGTACTGCTGAGGCACCTCGAGTCCTGGGATCAGTCCTGGGCTCCTCACTTCAAGAAGGATGTTGAGGGTTGGAGCATGTCCTGAGAAGGGAACGGAGCTGGGAAAGGGTCTGGAGCACCAGGAGCCACTGAGGGAGCTGGGGGGGCTCAGCCTGGAGAAAAGGAGGCTCAGAGGGGATCTTCTTCCCTCTGGGACAGGATGGAAAACCCTTCCCAGAAGCCCTTCTCCCTGACAGGAGAGTGCAGCCAGGTGGGGGTCAGGCACTGCTGCCAGGGAACGAGGGACAGGACAAGAAAAAATGCCTCAAGTTGTGCCAGAGGAGGTGTAGGTTGGCTATTGAGGAAAATTTGTTCAAAAGGATGATCAGAGACCGGCACAGGCTGCGCAGGGCAGTGGACTCATCATCCCTGAAGGAATTTAAAAGACATGTGGATGTGGCACTTGGGGGCATGGTTTAATGGTGGCCTCGGTCATGCTGGGACTTGATGATCTTAAACGTCTTTTCCAACTCTAGCAATTGTGTGATTAATGCTGCTCCCCACGGTGCAGATGGAGGTCAGTGCTGGCCCCGCATCGACGGGACAGGCTCAGCAGAAGATACGCAGGTTTGAACCATCCCACACTCAAAAGGACTTTTTTTCTGGCAACAGCAGCAACTATTTTCTTTTTTGGTCAAAAAAAGAATCACTCCAGGCACAGGATTTTTGCCTCAAAGCGTCCTATTTCTTTACTTCAAGGAGGTGAACTTGAGCCTCCACAAGGGAACAGTGAAGTTCCAAGGACAGCCAAGAGACTAATAAAAAGCCAGGATTCTCAGCAAGTGCATTAAAATGGGACACAAGAGGAGGAGACTCCTAAAATAACAGATAATAGCATGAAACAAGTTTTAATTGCTTCTGTCCCTTGCTTGTATCTTTTAAATACTGAAATACCCAGGGTGTTTTTTTCTTGTTTGATGCCATAGCATTATGCTTTACGTTAAAGCTCCAACACACCAATGGTGCTGGAGGTCCCTGACTTTCCACATCAGCAGGGCAGATGTGTGAGGCCCTGAGTCAAGGTGAAAAACAACAGGGTAGAAAAAGGGGCATGTTCTCATCCCTACTTATTAATGCTGTCTTTGCCGAGAGCTGAGCCTGCTCTCCCAACGAGAACTAGTGATAAACAAGGATCTGAAAGGGGAAAATGCTGCTGGATGTAAGCCCACGCTGGAGCCCTCACCTCGCTGGCGCAGGCACGCTTGCACACGTCAGGCACAGCAGCTCTCGCTCTGGGTGGGGTGTTTTGGGTTTTTTTTTTAACTCCCTGGCATAAACTGCTCGTCTTAGCAGCAGCAAGGTCACTGCAACAAGCAAGGTTTCAACAGGGGCAAGGAGCTCAGCCAGGTTGGACCAACCCCTCACTGCTCAGGGTCCAGCTGGTCAGACCCAGGACAGGTTCAGGTCAGATTCTGGTGCCTAAACTCTGGAGAAAGCACAAAGCCTTGAAAACGAGTGAATTCTGCCCCAGTCGCTCCCTGCCCTCTGGATCATCCGGTGACAGAACTCACAAAGTCAGAAATGCCAAGAGGGACAAGCGTGACCATTCAGATTTAATACTGTAAAAAATAAAAGGGACATTATTTGAGCTACAGAAACATCACCCCAGGCAGCAGTGGGCTGGCAGGCACCACTCACACCAGCAGCTGCGGATTTGCTGGAGGGCAGGATGGATCCACAGAGGGATCTGGGCAGGCCGAATCGATGGTCCAAGGCCAGAGGTATGAGATTCAACAAGGACAAGTGCCAGGTCCTGCCCTCGGGTCACAGCAACCGCATGCAGTGCTCCAGGCTTGGGACAAGGCGACTGGAAATCTGGGAAGAGACCTGGGGGTGCTGGACAACAGCAGCTGAACATGAGCCAGCGTGTGCTCAGGTGGGCAAGAAGGCCAGTGGCACCTGGCTTGGATGAGCAATAGTGTGGCCAGCAGGACCAGGGCAGTGACCCTGCCCCCGTACTGTTCCTAAATCCAGAGGAGCCAGACTGGAAGCCAGGCAGTGGCAGAGTGCAGTGCATCCCAACACCCGACCAGGATGAGCCAGGTGATCCCAAGGAAGAGCCTTCACGCTCCAGAAAACTAAACAACAATAAAGGGAAAAAAAAAAAAGAGAAAAACGTGACGTTCTTCGTGCGTCAGAGAAGTGGTTTTGAGCCAGGGCTGCTGTGACCATCCTGACACCGCTCTCAAACACCATCGCCCCATTGATCGCAGCGCTGCACCGTGAGACTTCAGGCTTTGCATTAATTCCTCACACAACTGGGGAGCAATTTGCTCAAACCCTGCCCGTGTGCACCAGACTGGAGAGCTGCAAGGTCGGCCTACGGTCAGATCCAGCTCCAGCCCTAAAAATAACCGGCCTCCCTCTCTGCCTCTGCACAAGGCTGAGCCCAGCCCAGCACTACAGCCCTGGGATGGCTGATTTTCCCCTCTCCCTCCACTGCCCCCTCACTGTTGCCAGGAGAGATGTGGGGGTGCCAGCAGCTCTTGAAGATGCTGCTGTGGGAGATGTAGCTATGGGCTACGATTTCAAAGTTCAGCCCTTCTTGATATTCATTTGACACTTCTGCCATAACCTCCCAACCGGCCAAAACCCAGGACAAGCTGCCAACCCCTCCCAGCTGCTGGCCAGAGGCAGCACAGCCCATTCTCTCCTGTTTTCCCAGAAGTGACTCAGGTGACATGGCCCGGGCAGGTGGACAGAGCTGACTCCCACCCCCCTGCTACCAGGTGTTGTTTCTGCTCATGCATTAACCCACTGCTGGCTTCAACTTCACCTTTGTTCAAAGAAATTCTAAACCTTTCCCCGTGAAAGGGCAGTCTGAGCACAAAGACATCCACTATCTCAGCAGTATTTTCCCTAAAAACTGGTCAAAAATAGTTTCCTCTCAAAAACAACCCCCGTGTTTGCTGTGCTTGTGTTCCCACCAGGCTAAGTGACACCTCTGCACCCCGGTGTCTCTGTGCTGCCCTGGGGCCGGTGGGGGCTCTTCCTCCCAGCACTGCAGTCCGGAGGAAAGCATGGATCTGCCTCGCCCAGATCTGTCAGGACCTGCCAGGCCAACCCCTGGAAAAAGCTCTGGTGAGGTGGCAGGACTGGGGCTGCAGCAGGACCCCCTCCCCGTGCCTGCCAGCCGGGAGAGGGAGGGATTTGGGATACAAACCAGGCCTTTGGGACAGGGAACAGGAAGCAACAGGAAGCAATGGCTTTCCCCCACAGCAGCACATCCTGACAGTGCAGCAAATCTGTGTCTTGATGAACTCAGCCTCTCCAGCCTGGGGTTTATTCCCAGCTGCTGCACTCTACCTGACGTGGGTTAAAAGGAGCACAAGCACTCGTGAAACCCGGTGAGAAGTGAGGCAGGGGTAGGGCAATGAGTAATGGCTTCAGACTGCATGCATCCCTCATACTCCCCAGCTGCAGCTCTCCCAGGCTCTGTTCCAGCTCCCTTCCCAGAGAGGCTGGGACTCCCCAGCTGGCCGTGCCCCATCCCTTGCAGCACAGGATGGTGTGTGAGACACTCAGCCCCAGGCACCGTGTTCCTTACAGACTGGAAGGGGCTGTACCTGAACAGGTGCTACGGGAATTTCAGGGAGGCGGGCGTGGGATCACACCACGCCGCAGCAGAGCACCCCAGACAGCACAGAGCTTGGAGCAGCCTTGGGGAGGAAGCAGAGCTGGCCAGATGCGACCCTCAGATAAGGTGGTCACAGTGCTCCTTGCACAAGCTGAGCTACACAGCCCAGCCGCCTCCCCGGCCTCCAAACCACAGCCCAGCTACTGCGAGATCGAGATCTGTGAGAGGAAGCACAGACATTTGAGAGAAAACGTAATGTCCGAGTTTCTAACATCTCTTATTCTCTTGCTTAACTGCTTCAAGTCCTTGCCCTGCAGCAGAACCCTGGGGCAGCAGTGACCCTCTGCATGCAAGATCTGCCCCTAGTTCGAGCCTGGAGAAGAGCTGCTGGCACAACTGACTCCGTTTGTCCCACCACACCAGCCTCTCGGAGCACTGAGTCCCTCAAAATCCTCACCTCCCAGCGGAGTGTCCCAGCTGCCTCCTTGTGCTAGCACTCAAGGAATTTAAACGCAGCAAAGACCCTCCTGAGGTTTCTTCACAGACATTCACCATGGGACCAGCTTTTTGCCGTGTTTTCTCCTCAGGCTCTTGCTGACCAGGAAGCCGATAGCAGACTGCATCCCAGTCTCTTGCAAGGGAAATGATCAAAGAGGCATGGAATGGCTCCAACCAGGGGGGGAAAGGGAAACAACAGTTTGAAAGGGAAAGAAGTCCTGAGGAGACGCTATGAGCAGCAGCACGATGCAGCTCGTTCCAGCCAGCGTTTCATCTGCATTCCCTGGACACCCCTCCAAGTGTTGAAAAGGCCCAGAAACATCTCCACCACCAATATTTACAGTCATGCAATTTTGATCCAGTTTGAATGCATTTCTGATGGCTTTTGGCTACCTACCAAACTCTACCTTTGCCCCAGACTGCTGAACCCCTTTGCAGATAACCCCGTCTCTTGTGGCCACTCACCTGCGCAACAACCAGCAGGAAGGTCCGGAAGAAAAACCCCAGGGCATTGCCTGTAATCTGGCAGGGCATGGCCCAGCAACAGAGCGAGCCTTTGTGCAGAGAGCAGCCCTGGCTTCTCCTGCAGCCGAGACTCCAGGGAACGACCCCACCTCAGAAATGATACGCACCTCTGGCTGACAGCTAAACCACAGCTGCTGCTTATCTCCAAGGATGACTTAAACCCCGAGTGACGTGGTAAGCCCCCACGACAAAAATACCTGTTATTGGCTGGACATTGCTCCACTCGACGCCCACAAGCAAGCTGGTCAGCAGTTGGGGTGCTGTGGGGTGCTCCCCCAGCTGCTGGAATCTCAGTGGTCAGGGTGCAGTGCTTCCTACACACAACCCTCCCTTGGGCTCAGCCTGGATCCCGAGGTCCTGCTTGGCAGCGTTCTGTGTTCATGAGCCTTCAGGGTCTCTTGCAGAGCAGCTCTGAGGGATCAGAGCTGGCAGCCTCTGGCAGCCTCTTTTCTTGCTCCAACCCACTGTTTGAGGGCGGTGAGGCACTGGCACAGAGAAGTTGTTGATGCCCCATCCCTGGAATTGTTTGAGGCCAGATTGGGAGGGGTTTGGAACAACCTGGTCTAGTGGAAGGTGTCCCTGCCCACGGCAGGGTGTTGGAATGAGATAAGCATTAAGGTCCCTTCCAAACCACCGCTTTCTCTGATCCCACACCCACTCTTCCATCAGCCAGAGCTCCAAGGCAAAAGCTGATCAGTGAGCATCTGTGTCATTTGCTCCTCTTAGGCTTGTCTTGTCAACAGGGTCACATCTCTGGTGTTTGCCCTGATTCTCCTCAAGGCATATTTGCAGGAGATGAGAGGCTGCTAACGAATGAGACACAGATCTAACCGAGGCACAGTGCTCTGCTGAGCTCTGACATTGTCCTTTCCTGTTCTATTGAACCACAATCGAACGCTTCAAGTTCTGTAACATTAAAAAGTACAAATTGCATCAGGCTTAAAGTGACTGTAATGGAAGCAGTGAGGAGAGAGACTGAAAGACCAGAGCCCAGGGGATTTCTATAGATCAGCAGGGGAAGCACAAGGAACGTTTCAGCGTGCAGGAAAAGGGCTGATGGCAAAACCTCTCTTTTATTTGGATGTGGTTAACTTTAGTAACCACAGCGATCCTCAAGTATCTGGCAAGTTCCCAGAAGCAACCTACAGCACTGACTTCCCCCCAGCCCCAAACTGAGTTTGCTGTCTAGTGTGATACACCTCAGCATCAAACAAGACCAGAGTATCCTGTGGGATACAGGGTGAGGCCACATTGAGAGCAGACAGCTCATCTGGAGCAGTGTGTGGCCTTGGTGACGCTCGCTCTCCTACGAGCAGGCCTGTTCTGAGGCCATTCTGTCAGGACAGTGCAGACCAGGGCTGACCTCCCCTCTCAGCACAGGCCACCTTGGATGATGCTCAGGGCTAACAGGCTTGTGAGCACCTCAGGTTCTTGATCACACCCTGTTTTGGCTTTCCTGATCCCCGAGCACAGCAGGTGGGCTCTGTCCTGCACTCAGAAAATCCGCAGCACCTTCTGGAAAGACACAGAAAGCTCCCTTGCCCTGTGGGGCACACGGCCATCCCAGGCACCAGGCCTGGTCCAGAGATGGCTGTAAAAGGCTGGGAACTCCTCCAGAAGAGCCCTGCAGAGAATGAGGAGGGATGAGCACTGGGCACAGGGCTGCTGTGCAAGAGGCTGGGCTGAGGGACAGGCTGCAGCATCACACCGACAGCTGGGGAACCAGGAAACTGAGTCAAGGAATGCCTCAAATTCCCACTTCCCTCACCTCTTTTAGGGTGAGGGGGCAACCTGCCAGTTCTCTGGCCTGGCTGGGCTGGGGACAGCTCGCTGTGCCACTAACATCAGTCGAGATGACAGCTACCCTCGAGGGATGACAGACCTTCATTGTAATGGTACTAGGAAGCAGTGTACAAAATCAGGGGCACAATCCCAAAAAAGCAGCATTCCAGAAGGCATTGAATGCGTTTCCCTCATGCAGCAATTAGCAATAACTCCTCCACAGCCCATGCCACTGAAAAAGCACTGACGCTTCTCTGCCCACCAGGCTGGAGGGCCCAGCCTCTCCCCGCACACCCAGGGGAGCAGAGTATCTGCCTTCCCCGTGCCAGCCTGTTCCTGCCTCTCAGCTTCTGGTCCCAGTTTACTTTCTGCCTTTTACAGCCCACAGCGAGAGGCAGGTCCCTTGTATTCCAAACTGCAGGCGTGCAATCTAAAAAGCCTTGTCCCGCGGGGATGGCTGAGGCATTAAGCTTGCACCACCGAGGAGCACTTACTCACACAACATCTTATTTCCACAGCAGTCGTGTTTCTAAAATTACAAAGGCATTTCTCAGGGCTGCACGGTTTTGCGGTAGCTTTTGTTCCCTCGATGCTCTCAGCAGGTAGGACAGCTCTCTGTACAGCTCTGCCCGTTTCGCTTGAAAGTCAGCAACAACACCACAACGCGGAGCTTTGCTTTAACAATGTGTTCTCGAGCCTGAGTCATAAACACTTCAAACCACCCCCACAGCCTGCGGCTCGAGCCGGGCAGGCTCCGCGTGGGCGAGCGCACTCGCGAGGGTGAGCTGCACGTGTGAAATGCGCCTCTGCATGTGAGGAAGCGGCACCCTGGGACACTGAGCTTACCTCTCTGCAGACCACTCTCCTCTCTGGGAGAGCTCCTCGGGCTGACCTGTGCAGCTCAGCATCTTCGTGACGCCCGGCAGCATGACGGCGGCCGCGGCCACATCCTGCACGTGGCAGGGAGGCAGAGCCTTCCTTGTCCAGGGTGACGAAGATCCTGCCTTGCACATCAAGTGGCGTGCTGAAAATGGGGATGGGAGCTGGCTGGCGATTTGACAAGTGAAGGTACGGCATCTCTGAGGCCCCAGGGGGAGCTGATGGAGGGGAAATGACCTGCCCTGCAGGAGGAGTGTGGCCGGACCCTGCCCACAGAGGCAGGAACCCTGTCAGGGCTCACAGTGCAGCACATGCTCGGGGCAGTCGTTCCCAGGCTTTCTGCAGTCAAGTGGAGAAATCTGCTGCTCTTCAAAGGTCAAGCTGTGGCCGGATAAAGAGATCTCAGGGATGTGAGGAAGAAGTCCTTTGCCTGAGCTCCTGGAGCACTACTGGAGCATGCTGGAGCCAGCCCAGCACTCCTGCCTCAGCACCAGCTGCGAAGAACCAGCGTGTGAAACCCAGAGCAGGCAGGCAGAGTGGCAGCAATGGGCAGGGAGAGGGCAGTAGGAACAGGCAGGTCCTTGCCACAGGTCACTTCCCAACAAAAGCCCCTCTCTCCCAAAAAAGGCCTGGAACCCAGCTTGGACTCCTCATTCACAGAATTACAGAATGGTTTGGGTTGGAAGGGACCTTAAAGCTCATCTTGTTCCAACCCCCTGCCACAGGCAGGGACACCTTCCACTAGATCAAGTTGCTCCAAGCCCCATCCAGCCTGGCCTTGGACACTTCCAGGGATGGGGCAGCCCCAGCTTCTCTGGCAAACCTGTGCCAGAGACTCACCACTTTCACAGGGAAGAATTTCTTCTAAATATCCCATCTGACTCTGCCCTCTGTCAGTGTGAAGCCATTACCCCTTGTCCTGTCACTCCAGGCGCTTGTGCAAAGTCCCAGGACAAGGTCAGTGAGCATGGGGAGCGTGGATACCTCCACGTGGATACATGGATACATTTTCCTTTGTATTGGAAGATCTGCAATTTCCTGCCTCCTTCAGCATGTGAGCACCCGAGAGATCTCCCACAGCAGCGCAGACCTCACGTGGTGTTTTAACCCGGTGACAAGAAAGGTGCATTTCAGTTCCCTTCCACAGTCCTTTTGTAACCCAGAGCACCCACCAGTCTCGGCATCGCGAACCAAAAATTACTCCTTGATGAGGAGCGGCGGGAGCGCGGTTCCTTGGCGCTGGCTGTGTGGGAGCAGCGGCGTTCCCAAGGCAGCCGTGCTCACAGCTCGCAGTCAGCACTGCTGCAAGTGCTGGGCAAAGCAAAGCGCAGGGAGAAATTGGCTTCAGAGGACAGAAGGCACTGGAAAAGGCTGGCAGGGAGGGATGGCACCACCGCTCTGCCCGCTAATCGTCTGTTTGGCACATCTAATCCCATCGGGCAGCTCTTTAAAAGCAGATCCTGCCTCAGTCCCTGAGACTGGACTTCTCTGCGGCAGCCAAGGCAGAAGAACAGAGGCAAAACCCTCTCCCTGCTCCCAGTGGGAGCATTCAATCGGTGTTAGTGTCTCTGTACCACATCCTGTATCCAAGGGGAACGGAGCGCCCTTCTTGCAAGGTTCATTCCAATGTGTCATCTTCAGCTCAGCCTTGCCTTGTCCAGTGGGGGTTAATCTAAACCACCTGAATTTCACAGGCTGAGTCAGAACTTGGTTAATAAGGCACAGTACAAGTGAGTCAGTGGCATCTCTCCTCGCTGCTGTTTTACCGACATCTCAGATAACAAATATCAGTCACGCTGGACCACAGCCAGTGCGGTGGGATCCAAATCCCCATCTCCCATCAGCGTATCTTGGCATACATCTCTGTAAGAAAGCAAAATACATCTCTCCCCGTTCAAGAGGAAAGGGGAAACTCAAAAGGAAATATCAAATCCTGATTTTTATTTTTTTTTCCCTAGGCCATTTTGTACCCACTCACCACACAATTACATTTGGACAGACACAAGGTACTTTGGAAATTGTGCTCAGCACTTAATCCTCTGGCTCTTTGGCACTCATTTACTCCCCAGGTGCACAGAGCTGCATTTGCTGCTCACAGACTAGAAAGCAAAGAGCTGACCAGCAGTTACCTCTCCAAGCAGCTGAGGAGCTCTCGCTCCCTGCCTAAGTCAGTGCACAATTATCGCCGACACAGGGAAGCTTTATTCCTGCCCTGCTCAGCTCCTCCCCAAGCCTCTGTCGTGCCCTCGGTGCCTCACAGGAGGCAGCGTCACCCACTGGGGCTCGACAGGATGTCACAATTGCTAGAGCAGCACGGGGAGCTCACAGCCCGCCCCTGCATGACAGCAGGGCTCGGCTTGGTGCTGGAAAGGCAGATTTTGGTGAAAAGCACCAGTCCCAGTGTTAATGGCTGCTGTACTCTGGGGGACTTGCTGCAAGCAGCGAGCTCTCCAGTAACACCACGTGCCAAGGCCTGAAACCTCCCCAAGGGGCTGGAGTGAAAGGATGATGCCTCTTCCATCACTAACCGATCTTTCTCTATCAGTTGCTTAAAAATGTGTTTTGAAAGAAAAGGGAAATACTATCAACACAGCAACTACACCCCGAGTTCTGTTGCAGATACTCAGCAAAATGTTCAGAGAAACCAAAGCTCTGCAGCTTAAGAAACAAGGTCCCGTTGGAATTACTCACTGCAAAGAACTTCCCCAGAACCCTCTTCAGCACTGCAGAACCGTAAGATCTTCCCTGTCCAGTCAGCCCAGGGCCCAGGAATGTGTGATACCAACAGCTCCCACCCAAGCCATGCTGGCTGAGCAGGGCTTTCTCAGGGCACTGTGACCTGCCCAGGCAAGGAAGCCCCACTGAAAACAAATAAAGTAAAAAGAAGTCTAAAGCCAGCAAATGGGGATTTTTTTTTTTTGGCACAGAAGCAAGTGACAGCATTTGGATGTGTTCCACCAACAAGTCCTCCATAGGTTTACCTCTCCTTCACTGCTCTAGGCATGGCCAGAGGCTCTTGGGTTCCCCTTAGCACGGCCGCCTTCTCTTGGTGGAACAGGAGCCAGGACTTAACAGCCACCAAGATGGATGAGGCAGGAGAGAAGCTGTTGCCACCATAGGCCCCATAAGCCTTTAAAGAGTTAATTTAAGGAGGAGTCATGAAATGTACCTGAGTAAATAAGAACATCTGGAACCTATTCAGGAACTCCCAGCTCTGGGACTGACAGGCTCAGTACAGACAAGACAGAACAGTAAATAAGATAAGCATTTAGGAATGTAGAAAATAAGTCACAAAATGATAAATTAGTAAATCGAGAGGTGCTTGACACTGAGCCAAAGATGGGAGCCTGTGGCATCATTAGGATTGTGCTGCTCTGTGGAGACCTGTGTAATTGGGAAACATGGGACATGTTTGGAAAAACCGCTCAGAGGTAACTAGAAGGGATTTCACCTCCCATTTCTGTGGAATCCTGCAGGATTCTGGCAGCCCCATCACCTGGCCTGCACCTGCAGTGAGCTGCTCCTTCGGTTTGATGGTGTGTGTTTGTTTAGCTGTCCATCAGTGCTGCCTTGGGAGCCCACTCAGCACTCTGGAACCCATGGAAGTCCCCAAGTGACCCCCAGTGACACACTCCACCAGCTCCCAGGGCCATCGTGCCAGCCACGTGTGGTCGTGCCATGGGGCACAGCACGTGCACCACTCACCTGAGCGAGGAGGAGACTTGCAGCTCAACTCTCGGCAGACATCAAATAACTTCAGTCTTTTTTCCTTCCTGAGGTAAAAGGAAACTGCCCAAAGCACACCCCAAAGCTGGCAGGGCAGTGGTACCTCGTTCACAGGGATGTAGGTGAGGAGACCCAGCTGTGCAGGATTCAGTGACTGTGTGCCACGGCTGATTCTCCTCAGAGCGGGCAGAGCAGCGATGTGTGCATTCGTGTACCTGTGCCTGCAGGACAGCTACAGAAACACCCAGCTCAGAGAGGTCTGCTCTGAGTCTCCCAGCATGAGAGGAGCTGTCAGGCTGTTCTTTCATGAGGATGCAGCTGGGAAGCCAGGAAAGCACTCCTGGCAGCAGGCACAGCCGAGAAACGCAGGCTCCAGCTCCCAGCCCTGCCTGGAGTGGCTGTCAGACACCCTGCCTTGGAGGATGCCACGTTTACCACGCAAGCACCAATGGAAAGCCACAACCTGGTGAGAAAAGCAACTTCATTGCTTGATTAAATCTCTCATTTAAGAGCACCAGTCTCCATCTGATTCACCAACAAGGCCGTTCAGAAGCAGTAAAGGGCTGGCTCTCTCTTGCTTGCACAGCCCAGCAATCCTTCACGCAGGAACCTCGAGCAGCAAACTCCTGCACAGACAGCAGCTCCTGCCCGAGGATTAACACAGGTATCACAGCTCCTCCCCTCGTGGTGCTGGGCTTTGAAGAACCCCACAGCATCTTGTTTTACGTGACTGTGACACCAATCCCCTGAGCACATTTCCCAATCTAACTACAGAATCAGAAGAAACATCAATTCAAGGTCCTTTTTCTTGGTTACAAAGGATCTGCAAAGCAGTGCTGCTTTCAAAAGAAAACCTCCTAACTGGACTTCCAGAGAACATCCCAGGAGCTGACTGACATCCTTTCAATCACTCCTCTAAGTCAAGACACAGGGAGCTGAAGACCTATCCAAGAAGCAGAAGGTCGCTTTCTCCTTCTGGAAGGATGTAGGGTTGTCCAACAATGAGAAGCAAAGCCTAAATTAAATATAACTGATTATAACAAAAAGCAACAAGACAAAAGAAAAAAAAAAAGGCCTAAATTTCCAGTCATCCTCTAGTGCTGTTGTGCCCACTGGGATTTCTATCTCCATATCTTTTATGCTGCTTCCATTTATCTGCCAGTTGAGCTAGTTGAGTTTGGGGCCAAAACAAGCCAATCAAAACCTGCTGCTTCGTGCTGGTAATTTTGTTTTACCTGAACAGGCAGCTGAAGGTACAGCTACACCTAGAAATGGGTGTTCCTACACCAGGATCACTGAAAAACTGCGTGGCCCTGGGATAGCAGAACCTCCTGAGGTAAGCGGAGCACTGAGCACGTAAGAAACACAGACCAGGAAACATCCCACAGCAAAAGCAGCATTACAGAGGGGGAGGCAAAGTTCCCAGGAAATGGTGTGAAATGCTATCAGAAAACACAGGAACTAAACCTTAGCAACGAGGACATGTGAAAGGAAAGAAGAGGGAACAAAGAACTGCATACGAAAGAAAAAAATCCCAGGAAGTCCTGCAATTACCCTACAATTACAATTTAACAGGAAAACTGTTAAAATGCAGCATTTGGAGAAAACAGTTGGATACAGTGAAAGACATCAGCTCCAGATAGAACAGCACAGTCCTGAAACTGGGCTGTATCTTACCCAGAAATCGAAAAGAAGTTGGGTTTTCATGTGAGATGTGGAGCACTGTCTTAACCCTGGGGTGTGAAAGGCCAGGAAGACAAGGCATGACCCCCTTGTGGGAGAATGATCCATGTGAAAAAGGGAAATTTTCCAGGGAAACACTTCTCAGGCAAAGAAGGAGAAAAAAGACACTTTTGTGAGCATAAATATCAGTTTTAGAAAAGCCCCGCCTGGGCCTATGACTTTGTTAGAACACAGAAATGGAATGACAAAGGCAAGAGATTTTACTAGAGGAAGTCAAACTCACTAATCATCAAAAACTACAGGAGTGTCAGAAATGAGGATTTGCCTACTGCAGGGGCACACCATCAAATAGAATCAAGGAATCAAGGAGTGGTTTGGGTTGGAAGGGATGTTAAAGCTCATCTTGTTCCAACCCCCTGCCACAGGCAGGGACAGTTTCCACTGGATCAGGTTGCTCCAAGCCCTGTCCAACCTGACCTTGAACTCTTCCAGGGATGGGACTCTGCAAGTAACAAGGTGATTTTCTTTACAAAATCACGGTGTCTCTTTCCTTCACTCTTTTTTTCCTGTTCTGGTGTATCACCCCTTCTCGTTAATTAGCTCATCAGTTTTGCTTTATAGCTTATTTTATTTTATAGCGAAACACTTCACCAGCTCACAGGAGGAGACAGTTTAATATAGGAGATTATGCACGTATGTCACTTCCAGTTGGTTCCACGGGCTCTTTTGTCAGCTCTGGAAGAAGACAGATCTACCTTGGTCACTAATCCCACCTCAGCACTCCATCGGGCAGTGGGGCAGAGCTGACCAGCTCACCAGGATGTAAACACTGCTCATTACTTACGAAAACCAAGGAGAGAACCTGAAGCAGGAGGAGCCGGCAGCGGTGTCCCAGAGGTGCTCACGGACACACCGGAGCACAAGGTGCAGCTCCCAGCAGGAGTCGGCAGAGCTCCTCCAAGAAGCCTCCGAGGCAGAGCGGCTTTTCTGCAGCACTGCCACCCTCCGGCTCCAGGGAAAACTCCTTCTTACTGTCAGAGAAAAGTCTCTGAGCCCCTGGGTTTATCCCCCTTCCCTCCCAGCGGCAAGGAGAGAACTGGCAGCAAAGCTGGATGTGGAAGTCCCCATCGGTGAGCAGAATCTGCACAGCAAAGCCTTGGGATCAGCACGTGGAGGAGTTGCTGTCTGGCTGCCAACACTCCTTGAACTTGGGGGCACCAGCGTGGCCAGTTCATCCAAAGACCACGGACACCAGCTGGGCACCACCTCAGTGCTCCGATGCCCCTGGCTAACAAAGGCAGAGGCAGGAGACAAGTGACTTGCACCCTTTCTGTTAGATGAACTTCCTTTCTGGATCTAGGGGCAGATCCTGTCCAGCATTCTGGAAGATGTTGTGCCAAGTGCCCAAAACGGCACATGTGAAGATCAGGACACAAGAACTCCACAAGGCAGTTGTGACTCTGTTTAGCTCCGAAGGAAATTCCCTTTCTCAATTCTCTCTGCGCTGGTTCACACAAGTTACTCACTGGTCATAAGAAGTGATGCACAGGCAGGTGAACCCCAAGCTCTCCTGTCACAAAAAAATAATCTTTAAAAATGCTGCTGAGAGGTTGAACCTCATGTAGCAGAAGACAGCTCAGCCCAGGAAGTCTGCTCGCAGAGCAACCCAAAGAGGAGACACCCTCATGAACGTGATCCAAAATCTGAGACCAGATGGCAGCTGTTATTAGAAAGGGTCAAACACTGTTTTCCTGTTGGCGGGCTTTTAATGGCAATTTTCACAATAATTTACAAATTGGTTGTTACGCACACTCTATGTCCATTTAGTAAAGAAAGATGTGAGTTAATTCAGCTCTCAGCTGAGAAACTGCTGTAAAAATGCCCTTGCTGAGGGCTGCTCTCTGCTCCCGCTGGTTTGTGTTCTACAGGCAGCCAAGCGAGTTCCTCACGCTGAACCTGCCCAACCTGCCGGCCCTCCCCAGGCTGCTCCCCAGCTCCCTCTGCTCGCACCGAGGGGAGCACCTGGAAGTTTTGGAGGGGGGTGGAGTGACGGCGCAGCGGCCGCGGGGCTCAGGTGTGCCTAAGGCAGGATGGGGAGGGAGCGCTCCAGCCCTCGGCAGGGCAGCCTTTCCCGAGGACCCCGCTCCCAGCCCACGACTCAGCACAGCTCTGGGCTCTGCTCGGAAGCCCTGAACAAAGACAGAAGCAGCTGAGGGGCAGTGTCAAGTGCCCTGGCACAATATTCCATGGCAGCTATGCCAGCACTGCCAGTGCCTCGTGTCTGGGTGTAAGGAACTCACCCACAGGATTCTGTTCAAAGGAGGGAAAGAGATGGAGACCTGAGCCCAAAACACAAACAGAACAGACCAGTGCTGGAGAATTCCAGGAGTTCAGCTATGTTAGTCCTCAGCAGAGGAGAGGAAATACATCAAAGGGTACCACAGCCTTGAGTTTTTCCACCCAAGCTGTTGCAATCATCTCAATAATTCACCTCTCAGGACATAACTTGCTTTCCAGTAAGACAGACTCTGCCTTTTACTTCCAGTCACTTCAAGCTGATTCAGCTTTGTGCCTTCTTGGAAAGAAGAAGTCAGCAGCAGGGTTTTTCTCAGAGAAATGCAATACAGCAATTTAAACCTGCAGCCAGTCTGGCCTGTCGGGAAAAGCGAAGGCAGAGCAGGTGGGGACTGCAATGGATGCCCCAAGAGTTCTGCTGAGGGAAGAAAAGTCAGGGATTTCTCTCCAGAAAAGCATGGGAAGTGTTAAACCTTGCACCTCACACATGTCGGAGTTTTCCCCACACTGAGCTCTTTCACAAAGACTTCCCCCACAATGCTTTTACAGGAGTGTAACCATTATCCTGACAATCAGATCACCCATTCTCAGATAGTTTATATTTAATGTGTGAAAAAAAAAAAGGGAGTACTTTGCAGCAGTCCCTGGAGGGAAGAGAAGGAATTGTGGTGAGCAGTCCACTGACAGAAACTGCTCCCTGGAGTTCCCTTCCCCCTTGCCTTCCTCCCCTCTCCGAGTGCAGTAACTCAATCCACAAGGTAACTGAACTCTCCTGGGGGAATCTGGGGCACAACAGGCTGCAGCTCCTTTCCAAACGAATTGGTTTCGTTTATTTATTTTAAAGTCCACTGATCATCATCATCATCATCATCATCACAAAAAAACCCCATGGGAAATGCAACTAAAGAGAAAAAAAGTCCAACCAAGACCTAAGAACCCAGAGCTACGAGCAGATGCGGGCCTGCGTGGCACGGCGCCGGCGCACGCGCGGGAGGAGACGGCCCCGTGCGCCGCGGTTGTGTGGCCAGAGCTGGGGTCCTTTATGTCAACCGCTGAACGATGACAGCGTTGAGCAGGTTGGCTTCCTTCAGGGTCTGGTTCTCATCAGTCAGCTCTTTATTGGGGAAGGTGGTCATGAGGACGAAACTGGTGGCAGCCATCGCTGGCCGAGCATCTACTATGAAGAGCCGGATGTCACGGATCCTGTCCGAAGGGATCAAACACACAGGGTGGTGCCGTTACCGCACGGCCCGGACAAACGACTGCCGTCCCCAGAGCGTGCAGCCCTGCAGCGCTGCGTTTGTATTCCAGCTCTCACCACACGCCACACCAGGCTATTCTGATCCAACCTGCCCCCGTTTAGTGACAGAGCAGCAGCTGCTTTCTGGGCTACAGACTCAGCTCAGTGTTCTCTGTCTGTGTTGTCTCTGTTTCAGTTGTCAAACTGAAAGGCTCCGAACCCTTCGCGACGAACAATTAACAAACTGACACTTGCTAAGCTCGTCACACGCAGCAGAACCCAGAGGATTTCAGCTCCTGGGAGCAGCCACACAGTGACACAGGATCCATTTCCTGAACTAAGTCACAGACAAGAGGTTTTTGTAACTTTTTGCCCTGAGCTTGACCCTTATAGAAACTGGAGGAATGAGTATAAATTATGAGATCAGGAAGGTGAGAAGGATTTCAAGAGAGCAGTCGAATGAAGCAGTGGCATATCTAAGCCAACTTTGCTCGTCAAAAGGAGCAGAACTGTGGTAAGAGCATCCCTTGGTGCTCCATTCAGCACAGGGAATAGCCCCACAGAAAAGTCTAAATTGAGTCAGAATAACTGAACCAGGTTCCTAATTATCTGCCAGTTTCCAAAGCCTTTAGAAGAGATTCAGTTTTTTATAGGAAACATCAAGGAAAGTTCTGCTGGTAACACTTACACCCCAAGGTGTCAGATCACTGGCTGTAATCTATCCCAATTTGGAAAGCAAATCCTACCCAACAGTTAGCAACTGCCTTAAAAACACCACAACAATTTTATTCCCTTTCACCTGTATAAAAGGATCCCCAGAGCTCCCTCTGGCAGGCTATCCAGGATTTTAACACCTGCTCCCCCTGTGCCCTGTCCTGCAGTGCCATTTAGGCCTTGCCTGCGTTCCCTGCTGCGCTCGTACCTGTGACTGTGGTTGAACTTCTGGACCAGGCGCCCGCCGTCAGCGAGCCGGATCTGGATGTTGGTGACGGGCTCAGACTCATCGATCACGATGGCAGAACTGGCTTTGGCTTCGTTCTCTGCCTGCTGGGCTGGCGAGCTGGTGCCCATCACCTGGGGCGCGGTGCTGCCAACAGGGAGACGCAAGGTGAGCTGTTAGAAACCGAACTCACCTGGCTGCAGGGTACCAGCATCAGGCAGCGAGCTCACTGCCTGCCAGGCCCAGCTACCAGGGCTCCTCCACAGGAGACACCAAGCGAGCTGGAAGTAAGAATTTTTGAGTCAGCCAGTCAGCAGGAGCTTGTCTAGAAGTTCACCTCTACCATCCCCTTTGGTACCATGGGTCTGCACACCCACAAGGCAACAGGGGAAAGTGTGACTTGGAAACACTGCTCCTACGCAACATACCATGGAGGTTCCAGACCAGGGATCTGCCTCCTGCCAGGGAGAGGCTGGGCCACCTCACAGTACACGTCAGTGAGCCTTGTTTCCTTAGAGGAACACCTCCCATCCCACAGGCACCCAGTGCCTTTCTTTCAGAAGGATGAATCAGAAGGCTTCACCTCGCAAGGCTCGAGTGACTCTCTCATATTACACGTAGTGTCACCATCTTCTCACCTGCCCAGCTTTTGTCCTTCTCCAGTAAAAGCTCTGAAGACACTTTTAGGTTTCACATAATCTTCATCACGGTGATCTTCCATGTCCAGGTTCACCTGCCCGCCCCGCGCTAACCTGCGCAGCTCAGCCGGGACTTCCCTGCAAAGAGAGGGTCCTAAGGCAGCTGCCTGAAGCAGCAAGGCAGGAAGGTGTGGACAAAAGGCCCAAGACCTCTGGAATTTCAGGAATCACAGAGAGCCTTTGCTTAACTGACAGGGCAGATGCACACCTCCCCACTGACAGACACAAATTAAAGGTTATTTCTCCCTGGCCCTCACCTGCAGTGACACAGCGCATCAGAAATTCTCACCGCAAATATGAACATGCTTGTTTACTTCAAGCTCTCGAGGCCCCACATAAACCAAACCCTGAACCAAATGTTCCATATTAAGAGTAACTAATTTCTTGCAAGAAAGCTCAGGTGAAATGTGCCATGGATTCAGAAGCCTGGATTCCACAAACACTTGTGTTTCAGAAAACAGCTGTTGCTTTTCTCCCCTCTCACTACATACCCTCTGCGGATATCATCGAGGAACTGGGCATTGGACGGATCCTGGTAGCTTCTCAGCTCTCCACTATCCAGACTAAATCCACTCTTCCAGAGCTTCAGTACAACATGCACCTGCAGCAGCCCCAAAAGAACAATCAGCCTCACTGAGCATCTTGGTGACAAAAAAAACCAGACACGAAGTGAAAAGTTCCTGACAGGCAGAGGAGCTTCAAGGTGCAGAAAACATTCCAGCCAGGTTTCTCTGGGCTAAGGGAAAAACCCAAAGCACTGGCTTTTATGCAATGGTCAGGTGTCAATTCTACTTAGAAGGTGGCACCACAGTCCCGTTTTGGATAAATGTGGCTGAAGAGCCAGGAATGTGCTGGGCGAGGAGCCTAAACCAGGCTCCCACCACGGCCTAGAAGCAAGTCTGTTCACAAACCAAGACAAGGGAATCTTGCACTGATGCTGTCAGCTCCAGTCTATGGATATATATTATTATAATGGATAAAGAAGAGTTAATTTGCCAATGCTCTTTGCACACTATTTTTCCCAATCTGCGCTTCTAAGAAAGGCTCAGATTCTTAATTAAAAGATCACCAGAAAACTGCTTACCCAAGACCCAATCATCTATTATTTGCTACTCAGAAATCCCACAGGAAGCAGGATTTACTGTATTCCTGTCCTTGTGAATTTCTATCAAGCTTTGTAACTCTCGGGGCTGGCAAGCTCAGTAGCTGGAGCAGAGAAATCCCTGGGGTGACAGCTACAAACCCGAGCAGAGATACTCACATCCTGAGAAGAGTTCTGTCTCCTCTCTCCTGCCACATAAGCCGACTCCTCCTCCGGAGTAGCCCCAAGGCGATACCCTCCCCCTGCAAAAGGCTGTGAGAGAGAGGCAGGGTTACAGACCCACAGAGACCCAAGAGAGCTGCTTCCCTGTCCCCAGCACCCCTGTGGGTGAACAGGGGCTTCAAGGCATCAGCAACATCTGCCCTGCAGGCAGTGACAGCTTCAGCAAGTTAAAGTGTGGCACAACAGAGCGGCTTCTCTTGCCGCTGTGACACACAAAATGGAGCTGCACTGAGAGAGGAGCCCAGACTTAGCTGATAATTCCAGGGCTCCTCAGTACCAAACAGCTGGCACGGGGGAGCCTTAACTGAAACGGGGAACAGAAGGAAGAACTCATCCCTCCTCACCTTTGGCTTGCTCGTCTCGCCACCGCTCTTGGCCGTCCGATCGACCGCCACCGCGCCGTGTTCCTTGGCTCCCTTGAACAGATCCTCCACCAGCTCGTTGGGGCTCTTCTTCCTCGGAGGACCCACGATCTGCTGGCCACTCCTCTCCGAGCCGCCGGCATAAAACCTGACAGAAAGCACCCGGCTCCTGGTCAGCCCTGCCTGCTGCCTGTGCGGGACCCAGGGGGTGGGACCAGGGCTCACTGTGCTTGTGCAGCTCAGTGAAACCCCTTGGATCTACAATCCCTGGCTATCACCAGTGTGTCTCCCACTGCAGCCACGTGCAAGCTCCTGTACTGCAGAGACTTTCTCTTCATGTCAATTGCTGTAAATTACCCGTGGATCAATAGCAATAAAGCCGTAACAACGCTCAGACCTGGGAAGAACAGCCCAGAGGGACAAGGCCAGTTTTAAACACCGGTACCAGCTCGATTACCCAGCTGAGCGAGGCTCCCAGCAAATCTCTGACCTGTCAGAGCAACATCCAGCTGGAATTCTGAGGGAAGGCACACGTTCATGCCACACAAAGGACGGATCTCAACTGGAAGCAATGGATGCACAGTCAGTGAAGTGCAATTAAGCACTTCTGGAAGATTGGGTTTATTAGCTTCCAGATGGCTTGTAACACACAGAGTGAGCTCCCAGCTGCCTGCAGACCACGGCCCATCCAGGCTGAGCCACCCCTTCAGATGCATCAGTTCCGTTCCATTTACCTTGCCTGTCAACCTTAAGGGTATATAACTACTTAGAGCTGACATTGGAGGAGACTGTCCTGCTAATACTCCACCTTCCCCCTGGAAAGGGGCCCTACATTTTTATTTCTGCCTTCACACTCCATTACTTTACCCTTAAGCAACACTTTAAAAAAAAAAAGAACCCAAAACCAAAACCTCGACCAAAATAAACCCCCAAACCCCCAAGCAGTAAGAAAACCAATCCCTGCATAATTCCCACATTCCCATTCCCTATGGACACAAATGAGGATCTGGGCTGTTTTCTATTCTTACCCCAGGGCTTCCACATCCCACTTTAGGTGTTCTCTGAGTGCTGAGAGCTGGTGCTTACACAGCTGAGCACGTGCTTGTGCACAGGCTTTGCACTGCCAAACCTGCCCTGCCAAACCTCGAGATGTTTCATTACAGGAACTTCATATCCACGTGACCCTGTTTTTTTTCAAAAAAGCTGCACACGAGCAGCAAGTCCTCCCCAAAGGTGAGGGACAAACACCCAGCGTTGGAGCCTTCAGCTGCAAACTTACCGCTGTCCCCTCCTCCTCATCATCCTCCTCCTGCGCGTGCACCAGGTCTCTGAACGAGGTTACTCGATGGTCACTGCAAAAATCCAGCAAGAAGGGTGTCAGCCTCCAGACACATTCCCAGCTGGAACATTCCACGCTGACACAGGCTCCTCCTGCAAGGTGGGCTCTGTTCACCGACACCTGACCCGAGAGCTCTTTTCCTTCAAGACGCAGCCAGTAATTCCTCTTTAGAACTGGGCAGCGTTCCCTTACTTCAAACGGATTTGGAAAGGTAAAATTCACTTTTTCTGTTCTGTGAAATGCTCGGCTTGATCAGCTCACTTGTCACACAAAATGAGAAAATAGTCTTCCTGCAGAGATATGATCTGCTCAAACGAAAGGTCACCAACAGACTGGTTCTAATGTCAAAAGATAAATCAAGCTTTTCCTGAGCAATGAGGCAAGTTCTCCTAGCTGATCTCTGGCTTACTTGTGCAATAACACCCGTGCTTGTGATGTACAAACACTTCGGTTTTCACCATTTCCAGAGAGCCACACAAAGTGAGGCAAACCTAAACAAAGAGCTGCTTCTCCTGAAAATTAACACAATCAGTGCTTTAGAGAGTTTGTGTTTTGTCAGGTTTCCAGCATGGAGCTGAAGCTCCCTCCTCACCTGGCTCCAGTGCCTCTGGATATGGAGCTGGGTGTGGGCTGGGGAAGGGTCAGGATGTCCTCATCACCCCCGTCCTCATAAAAACTGGCGAGTGCAATCTGGAAAGGAAAACCACCAAAGCTCCTCAGGAAAAACACACACAAACAACCCAGCTGAAGCCATCTGTCACGTTGGACCTCCTAAGGCACCTCACGCTAAAGACACTTCATGTCATTTCCCCTGTCGCAGGTCCTGGCAAAGACAAGGCCTCAGGAGGTTGTGCTGTTTGGCTGTGTCATGGCAGGACACTCACTGCTGCAGGGACGTCACCCTCCCTGTCAGGGAAGGTCAGGGCCCTTCTTCTGCAGCACCCATACAGGGGTTATGCCAAAACTACTGTTCTGAAACAGCAGCTTTTGTGCCATCCGTGAGCAGACTCGGAGTTTAACACGGCCAGTTTGAGGAGGAGCAGGGACAGGAGCAGGTCAGAATGGCGGTTGACTCCCCCTCAGTTTGTTTGTTGACAGCGCCAACAGCGCAGCGCTGACAACCTGACCAGCATTCCAGGAAAACCTACACAACCCCGGCAAACCCCAGACCCACCGTCCCTCAGCTCGCGATAGAAAGTGAACGAGAGAACCAGGAGGGGCCTCAGTCCCAGCCGGCCCACGGCCCCG
>VZTA01023792.1:130776-146580 GCA_013398855.1 Mohoua ochrocephala | reverse complement strand
GTGTCAAACCGTCCCCGGGGGTGCAGAGCATCCCCAGCACCGGGGATAGGCAGAGCCGAGTTGAGCCCTGCCGAGCCACTGCCGAATGTATCGGGGGCTTTGGGCGGGAGAGGTTTGGGAACTGGAGGGGTTTTGGGGGGCAGGCGGGGTTTTGGGACAAGAAGGGGTTGGGAGGCTGCGCCGGTCTACAGGGCTGCACATCCCTGCCCAGAACACTGGCTCCTGGCAGGCTCCTGGCTGTGAACCCCAATTCCTCGCAGAGCCCCAGTGATCCTGGCTGGTGTGGAACAGAGCCAGGGTGTTAATGTTTAACAGCACTCAGGAGTTTTTCCTGCCAGGAGTTCCCCTTGGCTCCCTCTGCAACTCTCTGGCCTCCAGGCAGCTGCAGCACCTCCTGCAAATGACAGAACAGGAGGCAAATTTATCAAATCATAGAATCGCAGAACCGTTTGGGTTGCAAAAGCCCTCTGAAATCCTCGTGTCCAACCATTAACCCAGCACTGCCGAGGCCACCACTGAACCAGGTCCCCAAGTGCCACATCTACATGTCATTTCAATCCCTCCAGGGGTGGTGACTCCACCGCTGCCCTGGGCAGCCTGCTCATTTTTGAGATTTGCCCCTTGTTCATTTTGAGCCGGGTTTCCTCCCTCCTGGTGCTTGCACATTGTCTCGGCCACATCCCAGGATATCTCTCAGCTGCAAATTGGGGGATACTGGGGCTTCTCTGCCTCTGAGGCAGTCCTTGCCTCGCCCCATCCCTCATCCCTGAACCCTCCTGTCTCTGTGCTCAGATGTGGGTGCCCAGGTGGGTCAGGGCTTCAAGCTGCAGCAGCCCCAGGACAAGGTGTCAGTGGCAGTGGGGGAGACGCTCACCCTGAACTGCACCACGTCTGGACTCGCTGACCCGGGTCCTGTGAAGTGGCTGAAGGGCTTGGGCAGTGGGAACAAGACCATCTATGACCAGAGATGGGAGGATCCCTCCCCTCATGTGACAAGAGCAGTGGCTGGGTCCGACACAGACTTCACCATCCACATCAGGAACTTTCAGCCTGATGATGTCGGCACCTACTACTGCATGAAGTTCGTCAAGCAGCCGACTGGTAAGGATGAGGTGTTTCAGCGTGGAAGTGGCACAGAAGTGTCCGTGCCTGGTGAGTGCAGCCCAGCGGGACGCTGCTCCCAGGGACCCCATCCCACAGCCCCCACCCTGCCCACAGCGAGGTCCTGCTCTGCCCCACACCCACCACCCTCTGCTCTGCCTCTGTCTCCGCAGAGACAGCCCTGGTTCCTGGCATGGTGGCTGCATCTGTGGTGCTCTGCTTCCTCCTCCTCCTCCTCGGCCTAGTCGTTGCCCTCTGCATGTACAGGAGGAAGCGCCAAGGCGGGGCGGGCAGCCCGTGCCCGGCCAGGACAGTGGCCGTGGGCAGCTTCTTGTCTGTCCCTCTGCGGTGCTGTGCAGACACCCCCGGCACCCCCAGGTTTGTACTCAGCACCTCTTCCTTCTGCACCCTTAAATGAGTAAATTGTCTTATCCATCTGCTTTATCCTGGCTTCCTTTCCTGTCTGGAGCAGTCATTTGCCTAAAGAGGAGGTCCTTTACTCACAGGTTCACTGTTCTGTTGTTTCTCTCTGTGTTTCACGGAAGCACATGGCAGGGAGCTCCCTGCAGCCCCTCACCGTGTGTCTGAGCCCAGCCCAGGCGTGCAGACAGCACTTTGTCCCCATTCTCTGCCTTCAACAGGGTCATCCTGCTGAAATTTGGGAGGGTAATTGAGGGCTGTGCTGGGTGGGGAGGGGACCCGGCTTCCTTTAGTTCCAGTGGCCATCCTTATCCTTCCCCCCGCAGTGAAGTCCTGGACGCAGAGATCTCCCACCTGCCCGGCCAGGTAAGAGTGAGCTGTGAGTATGGGGAAGCACATCCCATGCTGATGCCCCAGCTTGCAGGAGCTCTGCAAGACTCTGGGGCCGGGGTGGGGACATCGGGTGGGCAGCAGCTGCCTGCACGTGGTCCCTGCACACTCTGCCCCATAGCACGGGGCCACCTCTGCAGCTGTGGCATCACCAGCCTGGCTTGAACCTGGTTCTTAGGGTTGTCCTGTGCAGGGCCAGGAGGTGGTCTCGATGGTCCTTGTGGGCCACTTCCAGCTCTGGACACTCTACGGTTTAGGGTTATTTTTGTGAGCTTTTCCTTGAGGCATTCCCCATTTGTGGGCACTTTTGCAGCAGAGCAGCAAGGAGGAGAACAACATCCACTACGCCGACCTGCAGCCCCTGCCCCCGGCCCCGTGGCACGGCAGGAGCCCGGGCACAGCCCCCACCGAGTACGCCAGCCTCAGGGTAGCTGCCAAGTGATGCGTGGCACCGCTGCCTGCGTGGCCAGGCCGTGTCAGGGAGGAAGCAGGGACGTTTCTGCAGGGCACAATAAAGAAGAAGTGGAGCTGTTTGCATGGCGCACCCCAGTCTCAGCTCAGCTCGCCAGCGCAGGGGAGCTCTCCCAGGACCTGGAAGCCATCTCGACCACAGGATCAGACCACGAGGCCAAGCACCTCTGCCTTGTGCAAGCTGTTTGGTGCTGATGACACCAGGAGGACCTCACACACGCCTGTGTCCACCAGCATGGGCCTCCACTGGCCCCTTCTTGGCTCACAGGTCCATAATTTGTGTTATCTTGTCACCACCCTCATTAAAGCCAGCAAAGAGCCGTGCTGTCCAGTCTGCTGTGCTCAGAGCAAGAGCAATAGTACCAGTCCCTCAGGGTCCTGGGGGGATGTGTGCTCCCCACAGCCCCCCGTGCTACTGCTGAGCCCCCTGGGCAGCTCCCACCTCCCACCTGCCTCAGGCAGCTCCCCCAGCCAGGGAACCTGCCCAGTCCCCTGAAACCTGCATCTCCTGGCAAGGCAGGGGGAAGCTCTCAGGAGCAGCCCCTGGTGCTGCTGCTCCAGGCTGAGGCCCAGCCCTCGCCCACCTTTCCCTGCCCTCCTCAAGGGGCTCATGGTGCTGCTAAGGCCAGGGCATGGTGCTGGTACCAGCCGGCCCTTCTGCCCTGTCCCCTGGTCAGTGCACATCTCCAGCTCCAGTCCCAGCCAGTCTGTGCACATCTGCTCCGTGCACATCTTCTGCTCCTGCACATCTGCTCCTGCACATCTGCTCCTGCACATCTGCTCCGTGCCCAACCTCTGCTCAATGCCCATCTGCCCCACGCACATTCCCTGCTTCGTGCCCACGTGTTCGGTGCCCACGTCCGAGGGAAGTGGGCCAGAGGCAGGAAGCCAGAGGGCAGAGGTGGCGCTGGCAGGAAGCTGTGGATCACGCTCCGCACTGGGCACTGCTGCAGCCCCCAGCAACGCCCGGTCACCACACACCGCCCCCCAACCACCCATCTCCCCAGCCGCAGCAGCTGAGCTCCCACCACGTGTGGCCTCAGAAGCCCCCTTGGCAGAAGGAACTGAGGCCAAAACAAGGCTTTCCAGGCAGAGGAACCTGCTGCTGGCACCGCTGCCTGTGACCTTGAAAACTGATACTGTCACCAGTTTGCAGCTTTATCTCCTTTTTTTCTGTGAAATGAGAAAAAGGAAGTGAAACAAGACAGTGTGACCCAGGGGAGTGGGGCTGGCAGGGAGATCCTTGAGGGGACAGAATTGTCACAGCGGGGAGAAAAGCAACTACGGAAATTAATTTGCACGACTGAATAAGAGTTCCCTGCTCTGGGGATGTGAAGTGGGGACAGTTTGGGGTCAGTTCTTTCTCAGAAACAGCCTGGGGACACTCGGCACCCTGTGGGCACGGTGGTGGTGGTCAGTTTGCCGGGTCAGGGGTCCAGCACCTGGTCTCAGCCTGGCTCCCTCAGTGGGGGGCTGTGGGGTGGGGGTGCTGGGATGAAGCTTGTCCCAGCATCGCTTCCTGAGCGGAGCCGTGACCGTGCCATGGATCATTTCCCAGCTGAGGCAGTGGCTGCTCTGAGCAGGACATGGGTTGCCCGGGCTCTGCGCAGGGACAACATCAAAACTGGCAGAAAATCTCACAGCAAGGCTGTGAACACGAGTATGTAAAATACGTGGGTGAGACCGAAACCGGGGATAGACCTCGAGGACCAGGGGAAATGAAATTCAAGAGGATTTAGGGCTTTTTAAGCACCGGGGTGAATCAGGAGAGGGGAAATCCAGTTTGATAGGAGCATATGCAAAGCAGGTAGTGAGCGGAGCCCCAGCAGAGTGCTCTGCACCTAGGAAAGGGCCCAGGTCTGCGGCTTACTGCCCAGGGGAGGGATTTGGTGGTTATTAAAGGAAAATCCTTTAAGCCACCAGCCCGGGGTGTGCCGGCAGTGAAAGCACAAACAAGCGCCCGGGCACGGACACAAGGTAGGAGCGTGCCGGGGGGCAGAGCCTTGCTCGGGGGGCAGAGCCTTGCTCAGGGGGCAGCACCAGGCAGTGCAGGGGTCATGGATTCACTGCTCATCCGTGCCGTTTTCCTGGTGCTGCTGGTTGTCACATCCCATAAGTGACTCGCTCAGTGGGGTGCGTGTGGGAGGTTGGGAGCTGCCATGGCTGGGGGGGGCACAGGGCAGTGCTGGGGTTGGGGCTGGCACCCACAGGGCTCCTCCTGCCACGGCTGGGAACTTCAGTGCGGAGCTGAGGTGGTGCCTGGATGGGTGCTGGGAGTGTTGGTGTCCCAGGGGGAGAGGACACGCTGGCTCCAAGCAGGTTTTGGGCTGTGCATGGACACTCTGGGGTGCTGCCGTGCCAGGTTTAGCTGGGCTGTTCCTCAGCATGGTGTGTGAGCCTGGTGCCAGCACCTCATGTAATGGCAAAGCCAAGGAAAAGGGCTGGGGAGGCTGATCTGGGCTGCACTGTGATGGGTTTCTGGGCAGCCAGGGGATGCTCAGGGGCTGCTCTGGCATCTGATCCGCTCCTGATGCCAGGAGGTGGGAAACATCTCCTGGAGGTGCCAAGGGGAGCGGGCTGGCAGGGCCTGCCGGGCAGTGGTGTGTGCCATGGTGTGCCGGGGGGGCCAGAGTGGGAAGTGTGGGCTGTGCCAGGAGCCGAGGGGGAGCATGAGCCTCCAGCAGAAAACACAGAGTAAGAGAGAGCAATTAGCCTGGAGAGTGGCTGATGGAAAGGGTTGGTCCCGGACGTGAGGGGAGGGGAGCAATGATTTAATTAACCCGAAGAAGAGCATGGTCTCAGCTAGCGTGTGGACTGGCTGAAACAGGGGGATGCAGGTGTCTGCTTCGTGTTCTGGGGGACAGGAGAGGGCTGGCTGCACTTGTGGGAAGTGGGACAATAGTGAGCTGTGCTGGAGCCAGGGCTGGGCAAGGAGGAAAGGGGAGTGACAGGGATCAATGCCTTGTGCCCTGTCCTGGGGTGCTCCGGCTCAGTGTTGAGAAGCAGAGACACTCCCGTGTCTGTCTCAGGGGTGGGTGCCCAGGGGATGTTGTGTCTCCAGGAGCAGTCATCACTCCAGCTGGTCTCCTCCAGTGTCTGACAGTGCAGCAGCTCCAGCCAAGGGTCTGGTTTGTGGCTGTCTCTGTCCAAGACACCTTTGTGTCCCTGCTCTGCCCCCATCCCTGTCCTAGCTACCGTGAGACCGTGGTGGCCACAAGTCCATCCCCAGGGAGAGACAGGCCAGTCCCTTTGCACATCAGCATCACCCAAACAGCCACAGGTCTGAGAGCATCCGATGCCACAGGGACCCTACAGGGCCCCCACGACACCACAGGCATCCAGTGATGGCATGGGGACCCCGTGATGCCATGGGGACCCCATGATACCAAGGGGACCAGGCAATGCCATGGGGACATTGTGCCCGGATGCCAGCAGGAAGCAGCAGGAGAAGCTGGAGGAGCAGCTGGGTGCTTTGAGGCGGTTGGAGGGAGTGAGAGGGTCTCGGAGACACTTTGATTGTCCCTCAAAAATGCCTCATGGGTCTTGCTTGTGCCTGCTGGCTGCCCTGGGCTGGGCTCCTGCCAGAAGAGAGAACAGGAGGGAGAAGTCCTGGGATGCTGCACGGTTGGAACCTGCTCCCTCCAATTCCAAACCTGTTAGCTCACCCCTTTGCAGCTCCCTGTTTCTCAGGCTTTTCCTTGGAAAGGAACGAAGCCAGAGCAAAACGGTGACATGCTTTACACTGGTCCTGATTTATTTCACATCTTACTATTGAGTCTTATTCCCTGGTTTCACGGTTGTTGTGGATTTTCACCAAAGGGGATAAACAGGTCTGGGATTTGGGGTTGTCATAGGAACTGTTTCTGTGCCATAGCCTCACTGCCAGCCTCATCCCCTCCTGGGTTCCCGATAGAGTGAGGGCTCTCGCCAGCACAGCAGGGGTATCTCCAGGCCCCCAGGCACAGCCCCGGTGACAGCCGGGGTACGGGGCAGCCACCCCACGACACCGGGACACCCAGGATGTTCAGGGAGGAGATGGACTCCCAGGCACTACCCAGCCATGCCCACGAAGCAAACTGGGACCCCCAGGCTGCAGACCAGGGTTTTAAGTTGAGAAGAGCTGGAGGTGTTTGGAGGATGCTGCTTGTCCCTGTGGATTCTCTGGTGTCTAGTAGGAGGTTGTGCTATTGCAGTTATTGCTACTGGGAACCTCTCTGGCCAACCTGGAATAATTTTCATTAAATCCCTAGAGCTGAAGGGGTGTGGGGTGGATGGGGGGCTGTCCCATGACCATTCCTCATCTTTTCAATTGCAGGGGGAGGGGGCAGGCAGTGAAATTGAGAAGTGTCACGCACATCCTTTGTGCCCAACACTCCTTTGGCCCGTGCGGTCCTTCGCTGCGGGACGCCGTGAGGCCAAGACTCTGGCAGTGATTAAAGAGGGGTTTCCAGGGCCGTGGGACAAGCAGGAACATCCAGTGCTTAAGAAAGACTCACTTTGTGCTTGCAGTGTTGAACGGGACATTGCTCAGGGACAATCACCCTCTGGAGCCAGCACGGGGAGGGCGGATCAAGCTGCAGTGCTGGGTGCTGCCAGTTGCCCGAGTGAGGGTCCCAGGGTGGGCGGGATGGGGGTCCTGCACTGGGGTTCCCGGGGCTCTTCATGCTGGATCAGCTGTTGGAGTCGTTCTGGAGCGGTCCTGGTCCTCCCCACATCCACATGTACATCGTACCCGAAGTGAGCCGTGCACGCTCCTGGGGATGCTCCAGGTGGTTTTGTCCAGCGAGAAGAGCTCAGGGTAGGGAAACCCTTTGGGGAGCTCCCTGTCCCGAGGGCAGGCCGTTGTGGGGTCCCTGGCGCTCCCTGCTCCTCCCGGCACCGAGCGACCTTAAAGTGTGGCTGTGCTTGGCCGTGGCCCCAGCGCTGGCTGCCCCGAGCCCGGCACAAGTGTCCCTCTGCAGAGAAGTGCAGGGAAAAGGAAAAATATTGAGAGAGGCAGGAGAAGGGGGAAAGCAGGCGCTGCGGGAGGGAGCACAGCACGGGCTGAAAGCTCCCTCTCAGCGGGCTTTTGTTCACCCTGGACGTGCCCAGCGATGCTGCCAGCCCGGAGGGGCTGTGCTGGCGCCGGAGGCTCCAGGCGATCCCGGAGCTCCGCAGCCTGCCCGGCGCCTCGTCCCAGCGACGTGCCCGTGGGCAGGGAGCAGCTGCCTCCAGCGGGGACCCCCATCACCCCGCTGGGCTCGGCCCCTCGCCGCCGGCCCTGGGGTGGGCAGTGCTCGGACCCACAACGCGCTCCCGAAAATAATTCCTTCCGACAGATCCATTTCTTCCACATGGTTCAGGCTTAATTTTATAATGGTATCAGTAGCTATGGCAACGCGTAAAAATAACGGATCCCCGAGCCCGGCAAATTCCCCGTAAACAGCTCCCGTCTCCCGGAGCCCGGCTGGGTGGGCATCACCCCTTGCCCACGGCTACCGCGTCCACTGCGGTTTGCGGTTGGGCCGGGATTCACGCGATGACTAATTAGCGGCGTTAACTGCTTACGCCTTGGGATGATGATTCCATCCGCTAATCCTTGGGGCTAGGCTGGGCTAATTGGGTGGATATCATTAACGCTGGCGGTCAGGAGCTGCCTTTACAGGGCTGCATCACAGCGAAGGCTGGAGCACCCCTCTGGCAGCCCAGACCCAGCACAGGGCTGGCAGCAGGGCACGGCTCAGCCCCGCAGTGTCAGGGGGCCACCAGCCCCATTGGCTCCCACAGCCCGCCCCAGAGCCGTCGCTGCTGCACATCCACGCGTGTGCACACGAGAGAACGTGCACACGAGTGCAAGCAGGCACACGCAGATCAGGTTTCCCGGCACGCAGGACCCCCCCTCAGCAGACACCAGCCGGTGCCGGCGTCTGCCGCGGCTCAGAGATCTCTGGTCACCACCGCGAGTGGATAATCCCAGGCAATATTTTCTAAACCTGTTAGACATCACACAGACCCTCTAAATCCCTGATGCCCCTCCGAGGCTCCAGCGGGATGGCAGCACTTGGCAGCTCGGATTTGCAGCTCCTTATCAGGACCAGCCCCTTGGAGCGATGCATGGTGGATCCTGCTGAGCCAGAATTAATCCCCCCGCTTTCTGTTGCCTTTCAACTTCAAAAAAAAAAAAAAAAAAAAAAAGGACAAACCACACAACCCCCTTGGAGAAGCGTTTTTCTCCATCCAGCCTCCAGCAGCAGGGCCAGAATAACCCCAGCCCCATGCGCTGGGTCAGGCACTGTGGGTGGATGTGTTTGGTCTCAACAGAGCCACAACAAAGACACAACAAGTCTGGAGAGCCTTGGGGCTGCTGTGGGGACCAACATGGGGACAGTGACCACAGGGACAGCCTGGCAGCAGGGCTGGGAATGGCCCTGAGGGCTGGTCAGCATCCCCTTCCAAGGGCTGGGTCTGGCTGTTTCAGGGGGTGCATCCCCCCCTGCATCCCAGCAGCCGTGAGGCATCGGATCTGGCACTTTCACAAATGATCCCGTGAAGCCCCCACTGCTGGACCCACCATCTCCCTTTGCAGTAAGGGGTGACATGGGGTTGTACCAGGTCTCCTACACCTCGTGTGCCCTCCATGGGGTATCTCCCCGGCTCCAGCAGAGTGAGTGCCCAGGTGCCAGGGTCCCACAGCACACATCCCACCTCTGAGCCTGGATTTTAGCACTTCACAGCAAGGGCTCTGCCAAGCAGGAAGCAAGGGGCTGAGCTGGCTGAACATGATCAATCCCTCACGTTAGCAGTTTTATTTCCATCCGCAGCTGCCGCAGGACTCTCAGGCAGCGCAGCCTCGATGAGCTCCAGCCGCCGGCCCGGCAGCACAGCGTTATCTGCTGCTGCAGCCTCGGATGCGCTTTCATGATAACGATTTGCCATCAACAAAGAACTTGGAGAGGATGCAGAAAAAAAAACAACTGGCATTAGAAGCTGAGATGATATCGCTCTCCCCTCGGCCGAGCTCTAAGCTCCACCACAGTCCTGGTGCCACCGCCAAGGGGAGACCAAGGTCTTCTCCAGCATGGCTCTGTGGGGCTGGCTGTGTGCTGGAGGATCTGGGTGCTGGCACTGCCACCACACCCCCATGAGCCAGTACAGTGCAGACCTTCCACCTCCAGAGGGGGGAGGGAGGCTTTAGTTCAAACATTTCCCAGGAGCCCATCAATGATTAATACCCAGCTCTGAAACGTCCCTGCATGGCTGGAGCTCTTTGCCTGCCCCTGCCTGCCCTCCCCCCACTCCCTGCCGCTTCCTCCTCCACAGCACTTCTGCTCCTGGGGCTGGGGAAGGGTCCCAGGATGGGCACCAAGGCTCCCTGTGGCTCTGGAGCCCGTCGGAGCTGGGGTGAGCCCAGTCGTGCCCCAGACAGACAGCACGGATGTCTCCCACAGTTTTGCAACCACTGGCACAAAGGGTGCAGCATTGGGGCCACCCAGCGTCCCTGATGAGCTGCCCTGAGCGGGGGCCTCGTCCCTGTCATCAGTTAAGGCTGGAACAGCCCTCTAAGATCATCGAGTCCAACCATTCCCCCAGCACGGCCAAGCCCACGACTAACCCGTGTCCCCAAGTGCCACATCCACGTGTTTTTTGAACGCTTCCAGGGATGGTCACTGCACCACTTCCTGCGCAGCTTGGTCCCGGGGCTGTGCACGTGTTGCAGACCCACAGCAGAGAGCAAACCCTTCTCTGGGGCAAAGGGCAGGCTCCTGTCTGCCAGCAAACACCAGCACAGCCCTGCCAGCGCTCACGGCACGTCAGCGGGCACAGGCCCCGCCAGCCCTGTCCTTCCCAGCCGGCACTGCCGCCGGGTTTTCCCAGCCTGTCAGCACTTTTACCCTAAAACCCCTCACCTCAGGTCAGCCGGGGCCGTTTCCAGGCCAGGCACAGGATATAAACCACCTTTCCTGCTGTGACACAGCCGTGAGGAATTCCCCCAGAGTGTGAGTGTGCTGGGCCGCATTAAGGAAGCCCAGCCGAGTCACCCGGTTTGCAGCATCCCACAGGGCACCGCTGCCGGGTGGGAGCAGCCCGGGAGCACGGCCCGGCCCTGGCACGGGTGAGCTGCGCTGCGGATACAGTCCCTGCTGTAGCCCGTGGGTTTTCCTTCTTGCTTGGCAGGCAGCGGTGGACATTCTGGCGGTGGTGGGTGGTCTCACAGTGTCTGGGCTTTGCTGCCACTGCTGAAGCCCAGGGCGACAGCGTGTGAATGCCATGAGGGCGCTCAGAGCATCGCTCCAACCCAGCAAAGCCCAGCGTGGGCAGGGAGTGCTCTATCCCTCCCTCATCCCCCCCTGAAAGTCATTTCAGGGGCTTGGAGGGAACCAGCTGATCCTGGCAGCGCTGGGGATTAATTCAGTGGCAGAGGGACACTAAAATGAGGTGGGCTGTGATTTGGAGCCCTGCTCCCTAAGGAGGGGGCAGAGACAAGCAGCGGGCCTGGCCAGTGTGCACAGAGGGGCCTCCTCAGAAAATCCCCCATGCCAAGGAGCACCTCACGTTCACCCCACCCAACCCCCCACACCATCTGCACCAACTGGGCCTGAGAGAGCTGAAATAACTCAGCTGTAACTCCCAAACCACCCAATAAAAGCTTGGCTAAAACAATTACAGGCAGCTCCCATGAGCCCCCTCAAAAGGTGAGGGGCAAAGCCCATGCCCAGGCTGCTCACAGAGCACCCTGCCCAGCCCACCCCCACCTTTCTCCTGGCAATCACAGCCCTAACGAGGCCCCTGCAGCTCATCACCTTCTCCAGGGCCTCTCCCATATAAGGGGGTGATGGGGTGCACCCCTTCCCCAGCTGCAGGTGTTCATGGTGCTGGATGCTGTCCCAGGAGTATGAGACAGGTAGGATACATCCCCCTGCTTCTTAAATCCCTTTTTGGGGGGCTGTGGGTGTCCCTTCCCTGGGTCACAGTCCATGAAAACCATCCCCATGTTACCATATTGCTTGTTATAAGTTAACATGAGACGAACTAATTTAAGCTTCCCCTGTACTGGATGTCTCGGATTAAATTGGCAAGGTACCTAATGAAGCTGCAGCTCCATTTGTTGTGCTGGAAGCCCTAAATATCAGCAGTGTAATTGGTGCTCCCCGTTTCAGGAGACATTTGTGTGTTTCTCTCCCAGATGAAAGCCCTCCTTGGGTACTGACTGAAGACTAAGACGTGGGGGGCAGGGGCTGTAGGATATGTCCACCTGGATCTTAAGGCGGAGGGGTTTTGAAATTTGTTTTTGAAGCTGCAGGATGGATGGGGTGAACCTGCTGCTCTCTGGCTGCATGGAGGCCCCACTGTCTTGTGAGTGCCAGAACAGACCTTGTGTGGGCCTGGTGCTCTGATGTGGTCCCACAGGGTGTTTTGTTGTGGTGAGCTGTGAAAGTAGCACCTCTCAGGGTGCTGGGGCTGGGCTGGGAGGTGTTTGGGGCTGGGACTGGGCCAGGATGGCTCTGAATTTCCTCAGGGTAGTGAGTCCCTGCAGCTCCATGTGCTCGGTGCTGTGTTATTTGGGTTTATCAAGGAATCTTTGAGGTTGGAAAAGACCTCTAAGATCATTGAGTCATTATTGTGGAGGGCTCCACAATAGTGCTGGCTGCTTGCTGGTGCTTGGGCATGGCTCTGTGCCCGCAGCCCCAAAACAGCACCTCTGGATGCTGAATTTGGGGTATTTTCCAGGCTGATGTCCAAAGTATCGGTGTTTTTTTCCGTTTATCCCTAAGCTGGTTTGGGTTTTGAAGGGTGGACTGAGCCCTCTGGGACAAGTGCTGTGTCCTGGCGTGATGTGGCCACTCAGGCTATTGGTACTTCTCCCACTGTGCCATCCCATGCTGGAGTGGGGATCGTGAGGGACAAAGTCCCGGGCAGGGAAAGACTGCAGTCACGTCCATCAGTGAAATGGGATTCATTAACAGGCCCGGGTTTGGCCCTGCAGGGCAGAGACTGGAACCTCTCCCATCTCCATCCCCTGTGAATCCCCTCCAGCCAAGTGAGCCACCGCTGTTCCCGGGGGCCATCGGGGCTGGGAGAGGATCAGACAGGCAGCTGATTAAGGGATGAAAGAACAGTCTGGGCAAAACCAGTGCTGCAAGACTTTCCACTGGGATCACCCTGGCAAGGCTGTAATTGTTCCCGTTGGATGCTGCCAGGCTCTGACAAGAGATGGGGTGCTGTTGCCCTGGCTAGGGGTCCCTGTGTGTGGAAGGATCCCCACCTCCTCCCGGGGAGGGAGCGGGTCCTGCTGTCCACGCAGAGCTGCCCAGCTAGGAACAAGGGAATGCAAAAAGCACGTTGAGCCTGTGGTCCTGGCTGGGAATAGGGAAGGGGAGCAGACCCCTGCCTGCCCAGCCCCCAAACCTACGAGGGTGGCTGAGCCTGGCCCAGCCCCGCCACAGGGAGCTTGTGCCTTCCCCAAACAGGTGCTAGCAGCGTGATGCGAGTTCCTCACTGTGCCTCAAAGCTGTGAAAATCAACTTATTCTTGAAAAGCTCTCCTGAAACGCTGCCCTGTCCTCATGCTGGCTGCTGCCCAGCTCCTGGTGCCAGGGAGAGCCGAGCTCCGGAATCCTCCGGGGTCTCCGGAATCCTCCCTGCCAGAGCAGGGGTTTTGAGCTGAAGCGTGGAGATGCTGCAGAGCGAGCGCAGCCTGGGTGCCCGCTGGCAGCACAGAGAGCCTGGCAGTGCTGCCCGCCCTGCCAAGCAGCGCCACAGCCTCCTGCTCGCCGTGGGTGTTCTGTGCAGAAGGATGATGATGATGGCGGAGTTGCGCTCCCAAAATTTGCGTCGTCTCAGGCACGCAAGGAGCCAAATCCTCCTCTCCCCCGGGATCCCTGCGCAAAGCAGGGCAGGGGCTGCCCTCTCCGGGTGTATCCTCGGAACCTCTCGCGTTGGAGCCGGGCCCCTGTGATGCCGAGTGGAAGGGCCATGGGTGGGAGGGGAGGGAGGCAGCTGAGCCTGCCCATATGCTTCCTAATGGGGAGCAATAGCAGCGCTTCCCGGGAAGCTCGCGCCGCACCATCTGCTCTGCGCGGTACCTTCTCTCGCAGAGCTTTTTTAAGCTCCAACTTCCCGAGCGCTCTGCGGTGGCTGCTGCTTGTGTGCAGGCTGGCTCTGCTCTGTAATCGCCTCAGAACAGGTTGTCTGAACCTTCAACGCCGAGCAGAACAGCCCAGACAGGCTGAAGCCAACCAGGCCTCCAGGAACTGTGATTCCGTGTAAAAATAACCAGGAAAGGCGGCTGTGAACGCCTGCAGTGTGTCCCTGGTATCCTCCCTGCTGCTGGGCACCCGCTTGCCCCGAGGGTCCCTGCTCTGGACTTGGGCTGGGTGGGGTGCACTGCCCACGGTGGTGTAGCTGCAGGGTTTCCACAAACCACTGCTAATCCCATGGAATATCCTGGGCTGAAAGTGACCCACAAGGATTATTGAGTCCAACTCCTGTCCTGGCACAGGACACCCCAAGAATCCCACCCTGTGCCTGAGAGCGTTGTCCAAACGCTTTTTGAGCTCTGGCAGGCTTGGGGCTGTGACCACAGTCCTGGGGAGCCTGTTCAGTGCCCAACCACCCTCTGAGAGAACAACCTTTACCCAATACCCAACCTCAAACTTCCCTGACAGGGCTTCAAGCAGTTCCCTCAGGTCTCATCACTGATCACCAGAGAGCAGAGCTCAGCACCTGTCCCTTCCCCTTCCTCTTGTGAGGTGCCTGTGGACTGTAGTGATGTGTCCCCATGTCCCATCCCTGTGCAAAGAAGTTATTGCTATGTGCAAAAGGCCAAATCCGAGGGCTCCTCTGGATCCCTGCTCCTTGCTGGCCACTCTGGCCAGTACTGTGAAGGGAAATGATGGCTGTGCTGGGCTTCCCAGGACCAATGCTGGCCACAAGTGTTTTTCCAGTGGGAGCAGTACTGGCCACAGCCCTCAAGCGCAGCCTCCAGCTGCCAGGGGATCCCAGAGGGAGGTGAGTGCAGAAGCCGGGGGAGCTGGTCCCGGCTCCCAGCAGTGCTAAATTAAGGCTGGATGTGCCCCATGGGCGTAGCTGGGGCTGAGGGGGAGGCTGGCGGGGCCGGGGATGCGCGGGCGGACGCCGTGCGCAGATTGATGGTGCCAAGTCACTTCAGATATCTTGGCTGTGTTTGTGCGAGGCTCTAAATAAAACCGACAGCCCCGGCGGCTGCCTGGGGAGGGAGGGGAGGAGGGGGGAGCTGGCAGCGGGTCCTCCAGTACGGCACCCAGTGCTGTCCTTGGGGACCCGGCCCAGCGTGGGAGAGCGGTCGGTGTGATCTGTGCTGCTGGGGCTGCTGCAGGTGATGCTGAGTGGGCTGGGAGCTCCCGCTCTGCAGCGTCTACCCATCCCTGGGTGGGGAGAGGGGACAGTGGGGTGCTGCTGGGAGCTGCCAGCATTGCACCTGGCATCCCAGGTGCCCGGCCTGGCCTGGCTGAAGTGCCCCTGGGCGGTGGGAGACTGTCACAGGTGCAGGCAGGGGAGAATGTGTCCTTGCAAGTCCCCTGGGAAGGACTTTTTGTCAGGGAGAAGCAGGGCTGTGCGGGGACACGAATCCTATGGATGCTGACACCCCGACACCCTCCTCTTCCTCCTCAGCCCTGTCTACCATTACAGCTGCCTTGTCCTCAGGCTCTCCCTTCTCTCTGCTGCAGGCTCCCGCTGAGGGGACATCACAGGGATGTCCCCATTCTCCCAGCGTGCTGTGCAGGAATTTCCTCTCCCTCCCCATCCACGCTGCCTGTCCATGCTGCACCCGTGTTCCCTCCTGGCCCTGCCCCTCGTGGGCCAAGCTGACCTGTCCCTGTGGCACCGGCAAAACACCATCCGTGCTACTGTCGCAGTTCAGCCCTGCGCGGTCCCTTGGGAGGTCCCTGGGCATTTGGGACCCCCAAGGCTGGCTGCTGCTTGTGCCTCTGCCACGGGCTGTCCTGGCTCAGCCCCACGTGGCCCCTGGGTGTTCAGGGCCCCCAAAGCTGTGTGCTCCTGCACCCCAGGGATGCTGGGCTGCGTACTGTGGCCGTGCCGAAGCGGTGACTACACTGGCAGCCTGTGGCGAGTGAGGGGACCCCCAAACCCATCCCCGCAGCCCTGGCTGGGGCCACGGAGCCACCCTCCCTCTGCCCCGGCCGAGAGGGACCGGGCACCCCGGGGCTCCTGGCGGCCGGTCCCGGGGGTCCTCTCCCAGCCCACCTTAAGGCAGCCGCACACCCGGTTGACCGGAGGACTCTGCCCCGGGGCGGGCGGGGCTGGCTTCGCCCCCGCCACAGGGGGAAGCGGCGCTAACCCGGGGCTGCTGGGAGCCGGAGGGGGTCTCGAAGCTGAGGCCAGCTCCGTCCCCGGTACCACGGCAACGGAGGCGGCGCGGCGGCGGGGGGGAGGCGGCTCCGCG
>VZTA01023792.1:111507-130700 GCA_013398855.1 Mohoua ochrocephala | reverse complement strand
GTGTCGGTGCGTGCGTGTGCGCTGCCCGCCCGCCGCGGGGGGGGAAAGGGGGGAGCCCGGCCTCCTTCCTCATTTTGGGGCTGAGAAGAGCGATTTCCTTCGCCAGCTGCAGTTCTGCGCTTTTTGGTGGTGTTTTTTTTTTTTTTTTTTTTAAACCTTTTTTTTTTTTTTTTTTTTTNATCAAACCCAGCCGCCGAGCCGGGCGCGGGGCCGCGCTGTGAAGCCGCGGGCTCCGCTCCCCGCACCGATGGAGCCGCATCCCCGGGATCCCGGCCGCACCGCCTGGGCACTGCCCTGCCTGCTGCTGCTCGCCCTGCCCGGTAAGCCATGGCTCCTGCCTGCTTCCCTGCTCTTCTCCTTGCCCTGGTCCCTCCTTTCCCTCCCACCCTGCTGCCCTGCTCTGCTCTGTCCTTCCCTTTCTCACGCTGCTCCTCTCCTCTGCTTTGCCCTGTTTTCCCCCTTTTTTCCATCCCGTTCCCGTCCTCTCTGCCCTGTTTTCCACCTTTCCCTCCCTCCTAGCTCCTCTCCCTGCTCTGCCCTGTTTTTCCCCCTTTTCCCGCTCTGCTCCTCTCTTCTGCCCTGTTCCCCCCCCACTTCCCTCCCTGCCCTGTCCTCCGTTTTCCCCCCGTGCTCGCCTCTCCCCGCTCCCGCACACCTCCGGTACCGACATGACGCCGCCTCTCCGCGCACGGTTGCTTTGACCTTTCCCGCGGTGACCTAGAGAGCGGCGATGGCCGAGGGGCTCCCGCCGAGCCCTCGCCCGGCGGTTCTTCTCAAACCAAACTTCAAGGCAGGCAGGCAGACATTCCCCTTCCCAGCGAGGCAGGGAATTCGGCAGGGGCATGAAGAGGCATGTTGTTCCCACCCATTTGCGAGCACCCCCTGCCAGCTATGGGTGAGGCAAATCTCAGCAAGCAGCCCGAATTCCCACTTGGAGATGGTAGTGGAGAAGGCATGGGGAGGCTCTGGTGAGGGCTGCCTGTCTTCTCTGCCAGGAACTTGTTTTTCTTGCTACCCCACTGTGGGCTCTTTCTCTACTCGACTGTTGGGCACTGAAGCGGTGGGATTGCAACACCTCCGGGCACCCTGTGTCACCTCAGGATCAGGGTGCCCCAGGCCTGGAACCTCATGGTTCCAGCAGTCCCATAGAAAAGCTGAGAGACACAGCAAAGGGCCAGTCAAAGTGTGCCGCCCTTGGCTGTTTCTGTTCCCTTACCGGCAGCGGGAAGTCTCTCATCCCACCAGGAACGAAGCCCTGTGGTGACTGCTGCTTTCAAGGATGTTTCCTTTCTAGGGTGTTTCGTTTTGGGTGATTTCGAAGGAATCGCTCTCCTCCCTGCCAAGGGAGGGACGGGGTTTTTGAGGCAAACCTGCGGCAATGGTGATGCATCGGGAGCATCTCGCTGCTGAGCTTTTTGCTCTGTTCCAATCCCACCCCTTCCAGCCAGATCCCACTACAAATGGCCCAGCCCAGGTTCCGCAGGGGAAACCCCCGTTCTCCCAAGCCCATTGAAATATTTACCATCAAAGCTTTACTTGGGCAAAGAGTTGGATGCAAACTTGGGCAGAAAGCAAATGCTTTCAGCACAACACTCCTCGCTTTGAGTCGCCTGATCACAACTGAGAAGTGTTGGCCCCAAACTGAAAACTCCGGCTGCTGAGAGCCAAGAAGGCTTTGGCGGTGAGCGCGGCTTCCCAGTGAGCCACTGCGATTTCCTGCACGAAAGAATAGCTCCAGCAAAGCTCCTGAACTTAATTAAATGTGGTCTTGGAGTAAGAACCCCATTTCTTTGAGCTGGCCATGGGAAAAGAACCACCCCAGGGTGAAAAGCCCTGGGTCGCGAAGTGGTTCGCATCCCTGATTTGAGGTGCAAACGTGCACATCTTTTTTTTCCATATGGTGAATCCCTCCTGGGCCATGGCTCAAACTAAGCTGAACTCCAGCAGAGTTGGCCCAGGCTCCCACTGCCGGCTGTTCTGCAGCTTCTGCAGAAGCGAAGGGGAAAAGGAAAGGTCCTGGAGGAGACCTTCCTGTGAGGCAAAGGCAGCAAGATGTGGGAAACCAAACAGCAAAGCCCCATGGAGAAACTGCCCTGCAGAGCCCTTCCGTGCCTGTGCGTCTCCACAGAGGGTTTCAGCTGTGGAGAGGCTTCCCGGAGCCTCTTCCAAAGGGGAATTCGGTTTGCTCCTGGGGCTTTGGCTCTTAGGATGAATTTCTGCTGATGCTGGAGGAGGGGAGCTGGGAAATGGTGGCTGTGTGTGAGCCGAGGCTTCCTCTGATGTCACAGATGTAAAACGCAGCCTTTACTACAACCCTCCCTGAGCGCCCCGGGGTCTGCTCGGGGCTCGGCAGCTATCCCCAGGGCTCTCCCTGTCTTCCCTAAACAGCAGATTCCAGGCCTTTTATAGGCAGCACCTGTTAGTTTCTGCCCCTGGCAGCCCTGCTGCAGGTGAAATTCCAGCAGGATTATTTTGGGGTTCCCTTGCCCACTGGGCCTGTTCCTTCAGTGAGTGACCGTGGGGCTTTGGATGCCGGTGACCAGCTGCACGTTGTTTCTGGAGCACACAGCCATCCCAGAGCTCCTTACCCAGCTCCTTCAGAGGAAAAAAAATCTATTTTTACCAGGAAGCATCCAAGCAGCCTCTCCTGAATTAAACCCCGGCCTCTCGCAATCTGTTCAATATCAAATACTTCAAAAGGTGGAATATAGAAAAAAATGTGTCACCAACATGGAAAGCTTGCGCTGCAGCGAGAGCTGGGATTATTTTGCTCCCAAATTAAACTGAATAACGGGAAGGAGGCAGGCTCTGCCAGATCGTGCTCCTGCCTCTGCTCCGGGCTGGAAGTGCTCCGGGTCTGCACTGCGAGGGTGCTCCCACCTACGTGGGAACTGTCAGGTGATGCTTTTCAGGGCTCTAAAACCCTTGGCTAATTCTGGAGTGTAGGATAGAACAGATTACAGGGTCAGAGCACCTAAATTCCCCATGATCTTGGGGGCAAGAGGATCGCGTTCCAATTCCAGGTGGTTTGAAATCCAAGTCTAAGAAAGAAAGTGTCATCAGGCAGCAGGAAAGAAGCAGGGAAACAGTGAGAAATTGTGGTGTCCCAAGTGTTTGTGGCATGACCCCCCAACATCCCACTTCTGGTGCACAAGCATGTCGTGAGCTGCTGGGAGGGAGCTTGGCTGGGCTCCCAGTCCCGCTGCGTGAGCACCTCAAAAGGGGAAGGAGGAGGGGAGGTCGCCTGCATGTGAGGAGAAGCTGTGTTCGGGGAGAAAGAGGAAAGGAGCTTTGGTGGAAACTTTGCATTTTCTAACTTGTGTATTCTGGGGTTTTCTGNGGGTTGGGGTCGTTCTGAGCAGGGAGGGGTCAGGTTGGTCCTGGTGTGGGGTGTTGGATGCAGGCAGGAGGTGGAGAAGCCAGGTCTGACGGGGACTCCTGCTTCTCGGCCAGGAGGTGCGAGCTGGTCTTTGTTGGGGCGTTCCTGTGGCGGATCATGGCTGGAGCTTGTGTGTCATAGATCCGAAATCCCTGACAGGGTGATCTGAGCGGAGCTGGGTGAGGGTCTCTGATGTAGCAGAGCAGAACACGTGTGAAAATACCCCAAAGCCCCATTTTAATCCCATCTGAGAGATTTCCTGGAGCCTCACGGTGTGTTCTGCCGTGACCAAGAGCTGCCAGTGAAGCCTCCGGACAGGCAGCGCTGCCGGCAGCGTGAAGCCCTTTTTTCCCCTCATTCCTCTGGGAGCAGTAGCAATCAGGAAAGCACCTTGCATCCTATCCCTGGACAACAGCATGCTCCGTGCCTGCTAATCCCTGGGCACGAGAGGCAGGCAGGGTGCTCGCACGCTGCTGCCCCGGTGAGGAGGGAATGCGGGCTCGGTGACGTGGAATGCATACAGACCATCCGCGTTTGGCTGCAAATGTGGACCCTGGGAGACAGCCCTGCTGCTTGAAGGGATAAATCCCTGCGGTCCCAGGAAGGCAGGACCCTTGTGCCAAGGCTGTGGGGGGCTCTTGCTGCACACCAGGCATGGCAGCCACAGGCAGGGCACCCAGCCACGCTCGGCTCAATGTCCCAGTGCTTCTCTGGATGTTTCTCTGAGACCCATCACTGCAACCAAGAAGTGAGCTTTGGGGTTGAGCGGTGCCCACCCTGACGCTCTTTGGTGTTGGGGTCAGCTCTGTGGCCCCAAAGCAGGTACTTCCCCAGCTCTCCCCCTCAGCACGCCTCGTGGGGAGATGGGCAGATGGAGAGAGGGAGGATGAAGAGGAGGTGCTCGGCTCGCTCGGGTTGGGCTGTGCAGGGCGGTGCAGGCAGTTCTACCCAGTGCAGGGCACCCTCAAGGGGACATGGGGGTAACCACTCCATAGAAGTTGCTTTTACAGAGGATTGTAGAGGGGAGCAGCGAGTAACACACTCATCACAGGGCACGGAGTGTGCGGTGGGGAGCGGGCCTGGCCCTGGGCTCCTGCTCCTGTGGCCACGCAGGAGACATGTCCCTTGCTGTACTGAGTGCCGCCCACTAATGAGCTTTGTTTGCCCAGTTTGGTGGAGCCACTTTGGCGTTGTGGCCCCCCTGGGTATGTGGAAGGGCTGGGGGTCTGTGTGGTTGCTGGCTGGGAGTGTCGGTCTCTCTGCCTGTGGCAGCCCAGTCCCTGCCTGTGTCACGCCCATGTGCGGTGGTTTGGCAAGAGATGGATGATGTGATGATGCTTCTGTGCTTGTGAACTTCCTCTGTGCTTCTCAGCCATTGCTTGCAAAAGGTCTGTCAGCAGCAGGAGATGGAGAAGTTCAGGAGATGCCACAGAATCAGATCCAGTGGTGTTGGCCCTGCGTCAGCACCGTTTTCAGCACATGGAGTGCACGAGGCCTCTGCTCCAGGGCTGCTCCCCACAGTTTGGGTGTCACCTGAGAAGCATGGGGTTGCCTCGCAGGTGCCCAGAGCACCACAGCTCAGGTGCAGGACCAAGGTTCAGAGTGAGTGACTCATCTGGACGTGACACAAACCAACCCCGTCCCTCTGTGCTTGTTTTGTGGGAAAAACTTGTTCTGGTGTCGAATGCTGCTGCCGCGTTAACCCTGACATGCCTTCAAAGGAAAGCACCAAGGCCTGAAGGTTTTGGCTGAAGATGCTGTGGACTGATGCCCTGGGCAAAAAGCCTTTAACTGGGGCAGTCTGGAGAAACCGATCCTGGTAATTCTGGCCATAGAGATTGAGTAATTCCACACACGGTGGAACAGAGAACATCTGTGGGTACAGCACATACCACTGTGAGTCAAGAGGGATTAACAGCTGCCAAAAATCAGCTCTGGTCTCTGTGAGAGCCAGCTGTGGCCAGAGGGGTCAGAGCAGCCTGTCCTACGGCAGGCCCTCCTGGGAGCATCCAGCCAGATATTATCCTGCTGTGTCCCAAGGGAAGCCTTGGCAGGAGTTGCTGTCCTGGGTTTCCCTGAAAGGAGGCTGTAGCCAGGTGGAGGTCATCCTCCTCTCCCAAATAACAAGCAACAGGACAGGAGAAAATGGCTTCAAGTTGTACCAGGAGAGGTTTAGTTTGGATATTGGGGAAAAGTTCTTCACTGGAAAGGTAAGAGATCTGTACAGGGCAGTGGTGGGGTCACCATCCCTGGAGGGATTTAAAAGATGTGTGGATGTGGCACTTGGGGTCATGGTTTGTCTGGAGGCTTGGCAGTACTGGCGAATGGTTGGACTTGGTGATCTTAGGGCTTTTCCAGCCTAAAAGGTTCTGTCATTCCATGATTCTGGTGTGAGAGGTGTGGGTGCTGGTCCATGTGCTCCCCATGCTGCTCAGCGTTACCTGCTCAAACACTCTGTGTGACCATGACACTGCTTCTGGGGGCCGCAGCCACCTGTTACCAGCAGGTGGATCTAAGTGGTTCCTCCACTTCTTTCCCTATGTGGCTTTAAAAAAATGTTCCTTCAAGCAGTGACCAGGATTGAAATCTTTCATGAATTTGGTTGCAATGACTATATTGGCATAGGTAGCACCGACAAAATTAACCCCTGGGTAACCCATGGACGTGTGGTGGGGGTTATCTGGGATGTCGCTGTCTGTCCGTGCAGGGAGGGGTGGCACAGGTGACTGGATTAGGGACCAGTGGCGTGGAGATGCTCTGAAGGGGACGGCTCCCGGTGGTTGCTGCTGAGCAGGAACGGTGCCTGCTTGGCTGGCATTGGTGGGGGGGGTTGGCTGTGCTCTGCTAGGATCACCGGGGCTGGGATTCCCTACGGAAATGGGACAGATTCAGGACAGAAAATGCAGTGTCATGGTGGTAATGGGAGGCAGCTCTTTGGAGCACGTCGTTTTGTGCCCTTCTTTCTCCTGGCTGACAAAGCCAGGTGGCTGTGGGAGGCAGCCCGGCGTGTCGGACGCATGGGCAGCTGGGATGTGCTCCATGATTTAGCCGTACGGAGCACAGCACAGTCACCAAGCAAAGCTGCCGAGCCCTGTGGGCAGAGCACTGTGCCCGTGGCCACAGCCCTGTCACCTGTGGTCACTGCTAACCGAGTGGGGTGCTCAGCCTGTCCCAGGGCTGGGAGAGCAGTGGGGAGTCTGGATGTGCGGTGCCAGGTGAGACTTAGTCTCTTTTTTCTCCAGGTGTGGGTGCCCAGGTGGGTCAGGGCTTCAAGCTGCAGCAGCCCCAGGACAAGGTGTCAGTGGCAGTGGGGGAGACGCTCACCCTGAACTGCACCATAACCGGACTCGCTGACGCTGGTCCTGTGAGGTGGCTGAAGGGCTTGGGCAGTGGGAACAAGATCGTCTATGACCAGAGAGGCTCCTTACCCCGTGTGACGAGAGCAGTGGTTGGGTCCGACACAGACTTCACCATCCGCATCACGAACGTTCAGCTTGAGGACATGGGCACCTACTACTGCGTGAAGTTTGTCAGGAACCTCGGGGGTGTGGAGGAGGTGTTTCAGCGTGGAAATGGCACAGAGGTGTCTGTGCAAGGTGAGTGGGGCTCCCGGAGCAGCTCCTGCTGGGAACCAGCCCAGTGGGGTCTGCTCAGGGGGAGCAGGGATGGGGGCAGGGGCTCGGGGGCTGGTCCACGAGAGGATCCCCTGGGCCATCCCTGTGCCCTTGTAGAAGACCCTGCTCCTGGCAGACCCAGGGTTGGGCGGGGGGCAGAGCCTGGTCTGATGGCCCCGTGCTTCTCCCCACAGCCAGACCCAGCCCCCCGCTCGTGTCCGGGCCCAAGCAGAGAGTGACGTCGGGGCAGCCGGTGCCTTTCACCTGCACGACCGGAGGGTTCTTTCCCAAAGAAATTGATGTGAAATGGTTCAAGAACGGGAATCCCATGTCAGCTATGCAGCCCAACCTCACCGAACAGCCGGTGAAATCCTACAACGCGTCCAGCACAGTGATGGTGACCCTGCAGAAGGATGATGTCAGCTCGGAGCTCGTCTGTGAGGTGAAGCACTCCACGCTGCGGGCCCCGCTGAAGGGGACGTACCAGCTCAGCAGAGCCCTGCGAGGTGAGGGCTGGGGGACTCGCACTGGGGTGTCCTGCTCCTGTGGGGCTGGGGGCCCTGGGAGGAGGACAGGGCATCCTGGGGCAGGCACGGGGTGCCCTGTGGGCAGCAGAGCCGGGGACACCAAACACCGAGCTCTGCCTCTCTTCCCAGTTCCCCCCAGTGTCGAAGTGCGCGCTGAGCCAAGCGCCGTTGAGGCGAACAAGACCGTGACCTTCACCTGCCACATGAAAGAGTTTTACCCGGCAAACATGTCTGTTTCCTGGCTGGAGAACGGGATTGAGATGAAGATGGAGAACGTCCCTCGGCCACAGAAGCTCCCCCAGGGCTTGTTCGAGATGAGAAGCCAGGTGGAGGTGCAAGCGACAGAGGAGAAAAACGGGTCCACGATCACCTGCGTGGTGGTGCATGATGCCCAGGCCCCTGTCAACGACTCAGCCATCCTGTGTATCTCCAACCCGGCCCAGGGGGGACTGAGCAAGGGGTTCCAGATGGATAAGGGTGCGTCAGAGCTGCTGGGATGGGGTGCCTGCCAGGGTGGCTGTGTGGTGTCACCTCTGAGGAAGCTCAAAGCCTCATCAAAATGTGGTTGAAGGACCAAATCTCCACATCAGGGGGCTGGGGGATGTGACAGTGGCAGGCACCGAGCTGTCCTCCTCGGTGCTTCATGCATCACTGGGCCGATCCCAGCTGTGAGGCTGCAGGGACTGGGAGGTACCGTGTTCTTGGGCCATGGTGACCTTTTCATTGATGTTTCAGACGATATGCTCATCTACATCGTGGTGGGCGTGGTCTGCACCGTGCTGGCCCTGCTGGTGGCTGCCATTCTGTACCTCATCCGGACGAAGCAGATCAAGGGTAAGGGAGCCGGGTGTGTGGCAGGGAGGCACCTGCTCCCAACCCCATTTTTCCTCTCTTTCCCATGGGTTTCACATTGTCCCATTGGACAGTAACTCCTGGCAGTGCAGCTGCAGGTCCTGCCCAGTGGGGAGATGGATAGAGCTGCCCAGGTTGTTTGCAGGCTACAGGGAAAGCTCTGCCCGGTCTGACCCCCACCCTGCACCTCCTGTGCTCCCCCAGGAACAGTCCTGAAAGAAACTGATTGAAACTCCAGGGAATTGCAGGCACTTGCCTCTGAGAAAAGATGTGTCCTTGTCCTTGAAGCAGTCTCTGCGTGTGTTCTCTGTGCCCAGGGAAATGGGGCGTTTGTCTTATTTCCTGAATTATTTCTTTCCTAAACTACTTCTCTTCCAGCAGGTAAAAGCTCGCCATCTGCCAGGTGAGTGCAGATCTCTTCTACTCACTGGGTAACCTGTGGGAGCTCTGAGCTGGACACCTCCAGCCCACAGAGTCCCTCGGGACTGGGACAGAGCTGTATCCCCAAAACTTGTGAAAGGGAAGGCAGAGGCACAGGCTCTGCCCCTCTGCCCAGCTGGGGCTCCATGCCCTGCGGGATTTTTGGCTTGTGGTGGGGCTGAGCAGGCTGGTGGGAGCTGGTCTCTGGCCAGCAGAGAGGCAGCTGGACCAGCACATGAGCCAATGCTCAGGACCTGTCTTGCTGGGTGCAGCTGCAAGGACCTTGGCTGGCATCTGACCTCCCCAGCTGCTCCATCACTAGGGAAGAGGCAACAGGACACACTCCCTCCGTCTGACTGTTTTTGTCCTTCCTTCCAGGTTACATGAGCCAGAGAAGAGCAGCGAGGCCACGACCCAGGTGGGTCATCCTGGAACTGGGGAGGGAAAGTGGCTGGGAGCCACTGGAGATGGGAGTGGAGGGTGGTGGTTCTCCAGTGAAACATCTCGGTGTCTCCAGTGGAGGGTGGTGGTTCTCCAGTGAAACATCTCGGTGTCTCCAGTGGAGGGGGGTGGTTCTCCAGTGAAACATCTCGGTGTCTCCACTCTGTGGCTGGAGGTGGAAGAGAATCTTCCCCAGGAAGACGGTAGCCACTGCCCAGAATCTTTTCTGCCTTCACCCTCCTTCCTCCTCCTCCTCCTCCTCCTCCTCCTCTTTCTTCTCCTCCTCCCAGTAAAGTCTGGATTGGTGCTGCCTGGAGAACCAGCTGTGCAATAGCCAGCCAGGCTATTTGTGGAGTTATTTTGCATTTGGTGACGCAGCTACGAGCAAAGTCGTGATCAGCAGCAATCTGTCCATCCCACCTAGGCTCTGCCAGCTCCTGTGTGGGCATCACTGGGCATTCTGGCCCTGCTAGGATGGAGTGGCTTCAGTGATGGCTCTGGAATGGTGGCAGTGGCTCTGAAGCCAGAACAGGGTGGCAGGGTGGCTCGTGATTTGAAGCTGTATGCATGGCTGCAGCGTGGTGGCTGCTGGCACTGGTCCCCCATACAAGCAGGGACTGAGGTGGCCCGGGCCAAGCTGTAGTGGGATTGGCTCCAGAGCAGGGCTGTGGGTACAGGGGGATCTTCCCAGACGAGGAACTCTTGGTGCCTCACACAGGAATCCGACCCCAACAACCTGACCTACGCGGACCTGAACTTCGACAAGGAGAGGAAGACCATCCGCCGGATGGTGGAGATGAGCCAGCAGTCGGAGTACGCCTGCATCCAGACCAACCAGGCGCCCAACAGCGACGACAACCTCACCTACGCCGACCTGGACATGGTGCACCTCAGCAAGGCGCCCAAGCGGCCGGCCCCGCGCCCCGAGGAGGCCGGCTCTGAGTATGCCAGCGTCCAGATCACCAGGAAGTGAGCAGTGGCTGCTGGGACCCCCCGTCCTGCGGGGACCTGCTCTGCTCCTCCTATGACTGTTCTCTTGGAAGCACTGGGAGCGATGTGAAGATGCGCTGCGGTACCTGTGTTTTAGGATGGAAATGGAGCCCACAATACTTGTGGGCGTCTTCTCCCATCCAGAGAGACATGATTTTTGGGGGCAGTTTGGTCTTGGGGCTGCCAGCTCCATCCCTTCAGGACCCCCATCGGGGGTTGCTCGACCTCAGTGTGCCGGCTTTGCCTGCAAGCAGATTCAGCCAGCGGAGCAGCAGCTCCTTGGGAAGCTCCGCCTGGGCTGAGGGGACAGGTACAGTGCCTCCACACCAGCTCTCATGGGGATGCCACTGCCTGGCTCACGGCTCCCCAGGACCAGCAGGGCCCCCACACTGCCTTCTGGGGCTCTGCCACCACGCCTGGACACCAAACTCTGGCTTTAAAGGAAGGACCGAAGTGTCTGCCTCTCTTCCCAAGTGTCCCTTCTGCGGGACCTCTGTCTCGCCCCAAGGCCAAGAGGCTGGAAGGCCATTTGTACTAGTTCGAAAGCAAACCGGTGAGAGACTCGAAATCAGAACTACAATTTAATAGGAAAATGAAAAATAAATGCAGTAGTACAGAAACGCTGACAAGAGTCAGAATACAATCTGACACCCTGTCGGGCAGGGTGGTGGTAGCAGTCCGATTAAATGGTGGCTGCAGTCCTCCCGAAGTTGTAGATGTGGTCCTGTTGAAGCGGGAGGGTCCTGTAGAGGGGTCTGGTCCTCCTCTGAAGGTCCAACGGTGGTTATGTAGCTCTTGTCCTCTGGGAACCCAGTAGGTAAGGGCTGCTCGTGGTGTTCCAAACCTCAGATTAGATCCAGGCAGGAATGCTTGGTTCCTCCCCCCTGGGCAGAGCATCTCACAATGGGGTGGTGTAATTTTATGAGTCACGTGGTGGGGCTAGGTGGCCCATTACCAGAAAGATCTCCCTCCGGAGGGAGCTATCAGGGATGTGTCATGGAAGGGATAAAGAACCCTGCCCCACCTGTATTTAACGGCTGGCTCATTAACAGAAGATACCCCTCGGGGGGAGTTACCAGGGATGTGTTAAGGAAGAGATAAAGAACCCTGCCCCACCTGGTTTTAACAGATGGTGATAGAAGACATACTTCTGGTTACATCTTACATTGTAACCTGAGACACCACTGAGCCGAGGCCCCTCACCCTGCCGTCCAGGGGAGCTCCAGGTCTTGCTCTCCAGCACGGAGCATCCTCCTCCTCATCATCATCTTCCTGTGCACAGCCTTGCCCTGCACTGGGACCCACCAGTGCTGCCCCGGGCTTGTACAAAGCGTGCGAGGCCCCCCCCAGCCTGGCTCCCCCCGGGAGCTCCCCGCAGGTACCGTGTAACATGTTTTGACTGTTTGACATGTAACTGTTAATTTTTAGAGCTGAAACCCCCAATGTTTTGTGTTGTACGTGGGTGTACTGCTGTGTACTTAACACTAGAATAAGATGTGCAAAATTAAGACCGAGGCCTCAGTAAAGAACCCCCCAAACCCTACAGAGTTTATAGGAGACTGATACGTGCCCCCCCAGCTTTGCTTTGGGGGCCAGGCAGGCTCCCCCCAGCCCCACCCATGGGGACAAGTGTCTTCCATGTGCCCCCTACCTGGAGTCTCAGCTTGTGTTGGCTCCTGCAGCAGTGGAAATGCAGGGGGCTGGGGGCACCTGGGGTCCTTGGGGGTGCTTTGGGAGCAATGTGACTGCTTGTACAGACTTTTTTTTGGGTTGCTTTTTTTTTTTTTTTTTCTTTTTGCTTGCAAGATATTTTTATAATAAAAGTGAAAAGTCCTGTGCTGCTCCCGCACATCAGCGTGTCCCTGTGCTCAGGGAGGTCACCTTGTCACCCGCACTGGGGCTGCAGGGTGGGGTTGGGAGGGTCTGTGTGTCCTGCAGAGAGGAGGAGAGTGCCCTGCACTTGCTCAGCTGGGATGTCACCCAGGATATGGCTCCAGAGGTGTGCGGGGTCCCACGCTGCTTTTGGCACCCATGGCACAGGAAGGATACCACCACATGCTGCCTGCAGGTCTCACAGCCAGCACCCCAGGCCCACTTGGGCACCCCAGTTTGGGGTGCTTGCTCTGCCCTGCAGAGGACGCTCAGCACCCGGCATGGCTTCAGCTTCGTTGGCATCTGCCTTTTATTGACTGCAGGGGGGAGTTGGGTGTCGGGGCATGGGGCTGACCCTGCCTCTGGAGTGGTTCTTGGAGGGGGAGCCCAGGGGCACCAGGTGGCTGCTGGGATGAGTGGGACACTGTGAGAGGCTCGGGGAGGGGAGTGGGGGCTGGGCTCAGCACCGCTTGAGCACCCGGTGATGGTGCTGTGGTCCCACCAGCCACCTCTGCCCATGGCCATGGCAGCCACCTCCCTGATCCTGCCCTGGCTCATCCTTCCCGCTGCTCGGAGGCCACTGCCCTGTACCTCAGCCGTGATGGTTTCCAGACCCTGCTGTGCTCCGGCAGCCACGGGAGGATGGAGGATACGTGTCCCCAGCACTACGCCCCCGGGAACCCTGGGCTGGGCCTCTGCCAGCAGCCAGAGGAGTGGCACTGTCCCCTCCGTGCACAGGATGGGCAGGTGAACCAGAGAGGGACAACTGGGGATGGGACCCATGGTCCCCTGGGGGAATGAGGCAGGGGTGACACCAGCCACACCGGGCTGGGCAGGAGACAGGGCTGGGGGTGGTGGCACAGTCGTCGGGGTGGCAGTGTGGGGACCGTGGTCCTGCCAGCCCACGCCTGGCTCTATAGGTCCGAGACCTCCCCTGAGTAGGCGCTGGGGTCCTCGTCCGACCGCGTGATCACCTTGAACTGCCGCCGCAGGAAGCCCCCGTAGCGCTTCTGATTGTCCCACTTGAGCTTGGGCCGGATGCGGCGCATGAAGCCCCCGTAGCGCTTGTGCAGCTGCGCCAGCTCCTGGCCCTCGGCCCCGGCCCCCGTGGGCTCTTCGTCCCCGTCACCTGCCGGCCCCGGGTAGTCTTCGGGGGCCGCTCGCTCCCCTGGCTTGCGGCTGAAGCCCCCGAACTTCTTGCTGAGGCCGCCCTTGGTGTGAGCGTTCTCGCGGAGCAGGGACAGCAGCTTCCCCTTGGACATCATCTTCATGAAGCCCCCGTAGCGCTTGGCCGGCGCCAGCGGTAGCTCCGCAGGGCCCAGATCCTGCTCCGGCTCTGCCTCGCCCTCCTCCGCCTCCTGTGGGGACGGGTCTGTCCCTTCGGCCAGGGCCACCAGCGGGGCCAGGAGCGCCAGCGCCTTCCTGCACATCTCCCACTCAGGGCCGGGTGACAAGGAGCCCTGGCATTCCCACAGGCACATCTGCAAGACAGCGGCCGCAGCGGCCCCAGGTGCTCAGGGTGACCTCCTGCCTTCCTCCCACCCCATCCTGGGCGTGTCCCCACCCCAAGCCCAGGGGTCCATGCCCACCGTGCTGCTCAGCTCAGTGAAGAGGCAAAGTTTGCACCCTGGGGTGCCCATGACCGCCACACCAGCTGGCACCCAGCTCTGCCACCCCGCACCTGTGACACTCCACTGCTGTGGCTCCCTGGCTCATGTCCGTGTGGGGCTGGCACTCACCAGGGGCCGGACGCTGCTCTCGGCGCCACGCGTCTGGGCTGTGCAGAGGGAGCACTGGGTGACACAGTCGGCAGATGCCACCGCAGACAGAGACAGGCAGAGTGCCAGTGCTAGTGCCCGCCGTGCCATCTCGCTCACAGACGCTGCCTGGAGAGGAGAAGACAGCACAGAGCCTGTCACCGTCCCTGTGCCAGCTCTGGGGGGCCCATCGCCACTCCACAGGCACTGGGCACCTACCACCTCCACCTGTGAGCTGCTCCTGGGGACATACACAGGGATCTGTGCCTGTGCCCGTTCCCATGTGACTCACCTCCGGGTGCTGCTCCTGGCAAGGACACCACAAGATGTGATCCCTTACCCTGGCTGCAGCCTGGTCCTTGGCACAAGCCCTGAGCCATAGCCAGTCCCTGGGGCCACCAAGTCGCTGTGGGCAGGACCACCATTGCATCCCATCTCATCTCATCCCTATTCCACCCTATCTATCCTCTCCATCTCTCTTACCATACCATCAGAAAGAAAAGTCCCTTTTTTCCCCAGCGCTGGGTTTCTCTGTGATTGCCACGTCTGCGTGGCGCAGGTGGATGAATCACCGGCTCTTCCCCTTGGCCTTGGGGAAAAGAACCACAGCAAACGGAGCTGCGGTGGGAAGTGGATGGGGTGATGCCATGGCCCAGTACGGACTCACCCCAGGCTGCTGTACCCCACACCAGTGCAGCCTCCTCTCCCCTCCCTCCCGCCCACTAAGTCTGCTGGGCTGGTGCATCAGGAGAAAGGGGGAAAAAGGAGGATTTCGGGTTCAAGCCTACCTGCCAACCACGATCGCTGTCCTCCAGCTGTCTGGGAGCCGTGACGGAGCCTTTGGCCTCTGCGGACGAGGACACTGTGCTCAGCTGGGAGAGGGGCTCTGCAGGTGGCAGTGCTAAACCTGAGCCCAGGTGAGGCTGGAGGGGCCAGTGCCAACCCCGGCTGCAGTGTCACGGGGTCACGGTGCCACGGGGACCATGATGGTCCCGGAGTAAGAGCCAGCCCCAAAGGGGTGCACTGGCTGCAAGCCCCTGCCTCCCTCTGTTGCTGCTTTTATCTAGGGTGGGAAGGCATGACCCAGAGGGATCTGTTACACATTAATGACGCATATTAGAGACTATTGTGTTCTCCAGCAGTAGCTGCTAATGTACTGTAATTGGTACTGATGAAGAAATGTTAATGCCACAGTATTAATTCATGCTAGATTAAAATTTAATTTGAATTATCTGCACCATCGTGTGTCGAGCTGTCTGCATTCCTCGGCTGCACGGCCACCAGCTCCGCGCATCCTCCCGGTGCCCTGGCAGCGCGGCAGGGAACAGGGTGGCAGCTGCCCAGGATGGCAGGGGCTCGGTGGCACCTCAGCCAGCACTCGCCACTGAGACACGGGGACGGTCTCTTATTGCCTCAGGGCCACCGAGACAGCACGGAGGAGCGAGGACACGCCAGCCGCACAGGTAGGTGCCAGCTGCAGCACGAGGGGGAATAAAGCTCCCAAAAAGAGCTGATAACTGCTTCCCAGGAGCCCCACCGGCAACCTTTTCCCTCCCTTTCCCCACCCGCTTCCCCTCCCTTGCTCCTCTGCTGCCGGTATCCCCAGAGCAGCGCGCAGGGACGGCACCGGGAATGTTCCCATGCTGGGAGCAAGCTGCCGGTGTGTCTGACACGGCACAGTTCAGACCTCTGGCATTCTGGACACGGGGTGTCCCATCCCTGTCACCCTGCTGCAGACAGAGGATTTCAAGGCACTCGGCGGAGCTGCAGTTCTCTGGGCACGGCGTGGCCAAGGACATCCTGGGACACCCCACTGCAAACGTACCGTGTCCAGGTGGTGCCACAAATGTCCCGGCAGTGCTCTGCCTGCTCCTGAGGCTGGGATAAGGAGGACTGGCAAAACGGGGGCAGGAAAAGGGGAAGAAAACAAAGGGCTTTGGACAAAAAAGGAAAGCAGCAGCGGGGAGGAAAAAGCGAAAAGAACACAAAGGGAGGAAGAAGAAAAGCAGAGTTTGAGCTCAATCCTGCATTACCTGGAGGAGCCCAAGGCTCCGGAACCATCCCTCCTGCAGGAGCACCTTGGAAGGATCATGGCAGGGTCTGGCAATGCCAGCATTGAGTCCCAGCCCCTGTGGCCACTCTCAGCACGTTCTACCTGTGCCAGGTACGTGCCGCTGTCCCTTCCTCCCCTGTCCCATTTCCACCTGAGTCTTCAAAGACCAGGCTTTGCTTTGAAAAAACCCCAAGCACCCCAGGGGCCAATTACAGACCTGGTGACCGAAGGAGGGAGGAGGAATCGGGACCGTGTGTGCCGGAGAGCAAAGACTGGCCCCATCTTTATTAACCTGTAATTATACCTAATGAAGGACGTGAACAGCTCTCCCAGACTGCGCAGATCCCTCCTCCCACACAGGTCCAACTCCACAGGTTTGGATCCTGCACGTATTTCTGGTGGAGAAGAAAAATCAACCTTCCAGCAGCTCCTTTCCTCACTTCTAAAAATTTCCTGGAAACACCGTCAAGACAAGGCTCCTCAAAAAAGCCGGTAACTTTTGGAATAGAATCACTCGGAACTCAGCACTGCAGCCACCACTGCTGCTTGAGCCAAGAAGGGGGAGAGAGAACTCCCCCACACCCTCTCTGCCCCTCCAAGCCCTGGGTGATCCTGCTGCCAGGATGGCATCAGCACGGAAATGAACCCCAGCAGAGCTCTGGACAGCTGTTCACGGGCTCTGAAACTGCTCAAGGAACGAGAGGGACCTGCACCCATGTGGAAACCCCCCAAAACAACACAAGTCCAACCACGAGCCGCTCCCAGCGCTGCGGCTCAGGAGGTGTTTTTAAACTGTCGCTTTTTGGGGGGCAAGAGAGAGCCCCTGTTTGTGCCCACGCAATGGAAGGGGGATGACAACCCCGGCAGCCCTACCTGCCGCTGCTCCCCGTCCCGCCGAGCACCCGCTTCGCCAAGTCAGGACGGGTCGTGGCCGATGGGTGTCCCTCCACGGGCGTCAGGCTGTGCCAGTCATCGGTGGCAGGGCCACGCTGGCAGGTGGCCCCACGGTGCTGCCCGGGTTGCCCACCGGACTCGCCGCCGGCTGGCTCCCACCCCGCTTTTATGGCCACGGAGTCTCCTCCTGCGGCGGGGCCCGGCTGTGCGCGGCGGCAGAGCCAATCGGGGCGAGGGAAGCTGTGAATAATCAGCCCCGCAGCATCCCCGCCACCTCTCGAGCAGGCTCGCCCGCACAACCGAGGCCTCCCCGCAGCCCCCCGGCCGCCCCGGGAATCGGGGTGCACATCCCACCGCTGCGGCTGCATCACTCGGAGACTTCCAATCGCGCCCAGCTTTGGACCTCGGGGCCGAGACGCGTGCCCCAAACAAGGAAGGTGGCAGGGGACTGGGATGGGGTCTGTCCGTCTTCCCACACAGCTGCCTCCCAGAGGGGTTTGGCTGCTGGGGGTCTGAATCCCCTGGACACCAAATTCAAATCCTGTCCAAGAAGGGTGGGGGGAAAAGGTGAAGCCCTGACCCACTCCCACCCTGCTCCCCAGGTTGGGGAGAGGGTCTGTCTTCGTGGAGATGCTGGGGAGAGAAGTGAGCCGATCCAAAGCTGCTGGGAAGGGAGAGAGGGTCTTCGTGCCCCAGGAAAGGGATGTCCCAACCCACCCAGCCCGGCTGCTGTCAGGTGAACAAGCCTTTGAATAGAAACCCCCCCAAACTCTGCAACACCAGGGCTCACACCCACGGGGCTTCCCCCCAGCCCCACATCCCCCTGACCCCCCTCCTCATGAGGGCAAACACAGAGATCAGCCAAAGGGGCAGGGGGAGCTGGGTGGGGGGACAAAGACACTCCCCACTCTCCCCACTCAGCCCTGATTCCTGTTCTCACACATTCCCAAGTGTGATTTGGGGCTAAAGGAGAACAGCACTGGGGCAATGACAGGCAATCCCCGAGCCCCTGCACCACTGTCCCACTGCACCATGTCACAACAGACGTGTGGGGTGGGGGTCCAAGGCGCAGACCCCACAGGACATCCTGTCCCGGCCCCCACACCTCGGTGGGTGCAGACACATCCCCTGCGTCGCTGGCAGCGCAGCCAGTCCTCTTGCCTTGAAGATGGAGCTATTTTTATCGGAGCTCAAGAGGGATGTTTCCCAGCAACCTGCCGTTCTCCCAGCTCGAACACCAGCTGCTGGACCTGGTGCCCCCTTGCTCAGCCCTCCCAGCACTGGTGAGGGAAGTGGGGGCCATCGATACGGCTGGGACCCTCTGCTGGGCACCCAGCAGCCACGGCAGCCTGTGCCTGAGGTCCTCCATCAGGCCTGGTGGTCAGCTCCACTGGCATCCACCTGCTCCCTGAAAAGCAGGCGGGACCCCACGGTTTTTTGTTCGGAGGTGGATTTTAACTCATCTAGGCTGGGGCTGTGCCAGCACGGAGGGACCAAGGGAGCAGGGCATGGGGTGGGGGGGCAAGGGCAGAGCATCCTGCATCCCCCTCAGGGCCAACGGAGGAACCCATCGCTGGTGCTGCAGCGAGGGGGGATGGAGCTCAGGCCCCGCAGGGGCAGAGGGCGGCCACAGCCCCGCCTCGCTGTGTCGGGGTGTGCTGGGCTGTGCAGGCACAGAACAAAGCTGAGAAGAACAAAACGCATCTGCAAAGGACCACAACACCCTGGGCGAGGGGCTATGGGCAGCCCTCGGGCAGTTTAACCCTTGCTGCTGGGGCTGATGGCCGTGAGGGCACCACAGACGCGGTGGGGTGGAGCATTTCTACACCAAACCCATTATTTTTATATGAATATGTATATATGTATATATGCACCCAGCGGCCTGGGGTGCAGCCAGCTCCCCGCACAGGGTAATTGCACACGAGGGAGATGTGTTAGAGATGGAGCAAATCCCAAGGACGCAGAGGGAAATGTCGTTTGCAATAAGGTTCCTTCCCTTTGCTCCGGGTGGGAGGTCGAGTTACTCCTGTCCCCAGAGCAAAGTGCCACGGATCTACTGAGCTGGGTAAGAGGGTCCTCCATCGGTCCAGGGCGTGGAGGGTGACAGGGTCCCCCGGGAGAGGAGCTGGAAGCCAGCCCACCCACCAGCAACTCAACTTAATATTCATCTGTCTCTTCCTAATGGGAAAGTGTCTCTGAGTCACACTGACATTTCCCTGGGACAATGGTAATTAAGTACCTGGCTAAGTGAAATGTGCGGTAATAGAAAAGTTAACTTTTCCTAACTACATGAGTGAAAGGCGCGTTCGGCGAGGAGGGGGCCGAGCGTGCCAGGCACCCGCGGAAGCAGGTGGGAGTTAATGTCAGCTCACGTCACACGGTGCTGCCACTCTG
>VZTA01023792.1:91086-108665 GCA_013398855.1 Mohoua ochrocephala | reverse complement strand
CAGCGGCGCCCGGCTGGCGGTGAAGCGGATCCGCTGCGATGCTCCCGAGAACGTGGAGCTGGCGCTGGCCGAGTTCTGGGCCCTGACGAGCCTCCGGCGGCAGCACCCCAACGTGGTGCGGTTCGAGGAGTGCGTCCTGCAGCGGCACGGCCTGGGGCAGCGCATGAGCCACGGCAACAAGCGCAGCCAGCTCTACCTGCGCCTCGTCGAGACCTCCCTCAAAGGTACCGGCACCCCTGGGGCATCCCCGGCACGGCCCCAGCGCCCTCCTGGGGCACCTCCCGGGCTGCCCTCCCACGCCCAGGGCCTCCAGGGTCCCTGTCCCTGACACCCGTGTCACCCATCCCTACCCCTGAGCACCTGGATCTGCCACCTCCCCGCTGTCTCGGTGACCCCCACACCCAGATCCTCCTGCCCCACCCCCAGGGTACAGCCCTCTGAGCCCCCTGGCCGCTGGGATGCCCCATGCAGGACATCCCGGTGTTGTCTCCCTTCCCCATGGACACCCTTCCGCAGTACCCGCACCTCAAGCACTGCTGCTGCCCTCGCTTGCTCCCCATCACCCTATTGCTCAAATCCCTTGTGGGCAGTGCCTGTGCTCAAGAGTCCCCAAAGCTCTCCCTAACTCTCACAATGCCCTCCTCCCCACCTTGTCTCACTGCTTCTCCAGCGCAACCACCCCTGGGCTCTCCCCACTGTGCACCCATCACCCCTGCAGTCTTGGGGTTCCCTCTGGGGTATCTGCTCTAGGCTTGCTCCCGTCACCCACCTCTGTCCTGTCCCTGCAGTGCTCCCCCACAGGGTCTCTCTGCTGTCCCTCTTTGCTGCCACCCGCCCTGAACACACCTGGGGGACCCTTGTCCTGGACCCTGTCCCCCCCATGCTGTGCCACCCCCTCCACTCTCCCTTTCCTGGATGCCGCTCCCAGGAAACCATTCCCTAAACCCCACCCAGGCCTTACAGCAATGCCAGTGGGGTCCCTCCATGTGCCTGCAGTCCCACCCCCAGTCCTGAGGGGCCCTGTTGTCACCTCCAGGCTCAGACCCAGCCCCTGGGGGACATTGCTGTGTGCTGGACCTTTGGCCAGCACTGACCTCCTCCTCCCTTACTCCCCAAATCCTGAGGCTCCATCTGCTACCCTGACCCGTGCCACAGCCCACACACATCCCTCGGGGACCTTCACAGCCTGTGCCCCAGTGACACCAAGGGGACATCTCCCCCTCTCTGCCTGATGCACTGTCCCATCTCTGAGCACCCCGAGGCTGCCGCCTGTTACGGCTCAAGCTCTCACAGCTTTAGGACTGTCCCCATGTCCCCCCCCATTGCTGGCTTTATGGGTACAGCCCTGGAAGCACTAATGCCTGTAGCCTGGGCTGATACCCCCATTTTCCCCGGGGTCCCCCAGCAGCATCGTGGGGCTGTCAGGGGTCACCTTCTCCTGTCACAGCCGATGACTGTGATGGTAACATCTCCAAAATGCTCCCTCCCTTAGCTCCCTTGGCTGCTTGTCAGACCCAGCTTTGCCAATGTGCCGTGAAGGTGTGGAAAAATACTGGAGCCCTGTGCCCCCCAGCCTGCTGTGAGCAGAGACCGCTCACCCCAATCCTTCCTTCCCCAAACTTGTGTGCCAGGATTCCTGTCGGCTCCTCGGGGAGCTCAGTCTCCCCGTGCCCCCCAGCTGAGCCCCCAGTGTAGGCAGCCCCCAGACCCTGTGCCAGGCACAGAGTTCATGCAAAGCTCCTGAGGTCCGTCCTCTGAGCAAACCTATGGCTCCGACTGTCCCTGCCTTGCCCGTCCCCTCTGTATCCCTGGTAGGGGGACATGTCCAGACCTGCCTGGCTCTCCCCGTGCATCCCAGCTTCTGCTCTTCCTTCACACAACCAGCCAAGGGAGGCTCCCTGAGAAGGGCAGTGTCCAAATTCCTGTACGGCCAGGGCACACAGCTCCCTGGGAGAGGAGCCAACTCTTCCCTTTGGGTGTGTGTCCAGCTGTAGCAGGTATGGGGGGTTCTGCCCCCCTCTGTCATGTTGCACACCCCGAGGAGAGGTGACTTGGCTTGGGGAAAGCTCTTGGGTAGCTGGAGGTGCCCCAGGTGGGGAAGGAGACCCATAGATGCCCCATCTCTAGGTGGGGGTTGAGCCTCCTGAATTCCTAGCCATGGGGAGGACTTTGCCTGCCCTGGTCCTACTGCAGCCCCTCAGAGAGGAGCAGAGCTGGGCTCTGCATCCCCAGCCTGGACAGGAGCAGTTTGACTCCCCAAACCAAGCTGGAGCACATTCTCCCTTCCATCTGCCTGGCTGCCCTCGGGGCTGTGTTGTGCCGGGCAGCCTGTGCTCGCTGCCTTCCCAACCCTTGGGTCTGATAGACGTGGATAAATATTTTCAAAACAAAAGCTGGAGCTGGATGAGCCCCGCAGGTCTCCCGCTCTCCTTCCCTGCCGGCGGCAGCCGCGCTGGAGCCGCGGCGGTGGCCGTGGAGCTGTGCTGCCGTGCCATTCTGCACGACCGCAGCTGGGCTATTTACGGGCCAGCGCAGATGCTGTGCCAACGTGCCGGGGCTCAGGGCACGGCGAGGATTAATCTGAGACTTTCCGAATCGGGAGCACAACCGCCGGGATACCAGGCGGGGTTTGGTCTCAGCTACGGCGCGCGGAGCCTGAACCTTTATCATTTTAACGAGATGTGGAGTCATTAAATTTAAGGACAGGGTGTGAAAAGGAAGGTGAAAGCTCGGCGCAGAGCTGGAGGAGAGGCACATACCCGTGCAATGTGCTCGGAGCCCTGACACAGGAGCACCTCCAGGGCTTGTGCACATCACGTGCCCCTCTTGCTCCTAACCCAGAGCAGGGGCAGAGCTGCCTTAAATGAACAGGTGTGAGGTGTTGCTTCCTGTTCCTCTCATGTCGTCTGTGGGGCCACCAACCTGCCGCCAGCACTCAGCCTCGCTCGTGGGCTGAGTTGTGTTGCCATCATTCCACCTGCCCAGAATTCCCATGCTGCCAGCTCCCGTGCTCCCAGCCTCCTTGCACGGAGGGAGTCGGAGGTTACATGTGGTGGTGGGCACTGGGATGCTGCTTCTGCTCTCACTGGGTTTTTTTCCCTGTGAAGCTAAGCAAATTAGCACACAGCTAATGAGCTCCCAGGATGGGGTGGGGGAGGGGTGTGTGTGCTGCTGGAAGGATGGAGTGTGAGTGTGTGCCATCCTGTGTTTGGGCAGGGAGCACATGGGGATGCTGGCTTGGTGATAGAGAACAGGTCCAGCCTGTCATTGGCATCTCCTCAGCTCTTGACTGCTTGTCTTCAGTTTGCTAACGTCTCATCTTTAGGGAGCGTCTTGCCAGCTCTTTATGTTTAAAGCTGTTTGTTTTGAAGGCAGGAAGATGATTTAACAACTAAAACACTTTCAGATTATAGGAAGAAAATGAGGAAATATTACTTTTGGCTTAAGCCTCTACTTGCAACGCTCCACCCAAAGTGAAATGCCTGGTGCTCACAGCTACTGCTGGATCCCCGTCGTCTTTCCTGCTCTTGCTGAGGTTCAGGGGCCAGGTTTTAAATCAGAGCCTTCCTTATGCTAAAAACAAACCTTGGCTTGTCAGAGCTACCATGACCTGGCTGCTGCTGAGCCAGTGTTTGAGCCTCTTCCTCTGGGAAGGGGCTGCCAGCAGCGCTGTGTGGATGCTCCCACCTGGCTGTGTGTGAGGGATGCGGGGCTCTGCCGTGCTCCCTGTCACCGTTTGATTCCTGGCAGAGAAGAGCCAGACCCTCCTGCTCCCTGGGTTGGGGCTGTATGGCTGCAGGGGGGAGCAGGAAAGCCGAACCCTGTGTCCTGCTCTGATGTCACTGGGGTTTAACAAATCACAGCGGTGGCAGCCGTGTGAGCTGGGGCTGTCCTGGCTGTGCCGAGGTCTCTGCTCCCAGGACAAGCAGCCTCTCCTTCACTTTCCATGCTGTCGTGCCAAAGGTGGCTTGCACCAGAGAAGCTGCTTTTCCTGGTCAGCATTTTGGTCTCCAGAGCCAAGATGTCCTGTGCTTGTCCCAGCTGGCCCTTGGGCTTTCACGCTGAGCCCCCTCCCAGCCAGGTGAGACCCCCAAAGCACACCCTGTGTATCTCCACCCTGTTCTTCTCATCCCCCAGATCCAGCCTTCGGACCTAATCTCAGCAAAAGATTGCCGAGGATAGGGAGGTGCAGCCAAATCCTTCTGTTGTGCAGATTTCCATTGCCATAGCAGTAGCCATGGATACAGACTGTTTGTGCAAATAACCAATATTCCCACCCACACCGATTGCTGACCAGTGCAGCCCAGGGCTGGGTGTCCCTGGTAGTCCTTGGCTTCACCTGCTGCTGGAAGTTTTTTGCTTCCCCAGATGCTCTCTAGGGGTTTGCTCAAACAAAACCCAACTTTGTCAAATGGGTGGAGTTATTTAACTGCGTTCAAAAACACTCGAGTTCGGCTGCGGGACTTTTTATCTGTGGCAGAGGTGAGTGGTGTCCTCCAGCTTCTCTCTTATGGAGCTTGTGGATAAAAGAAATCTGTTTCTAGAGCAAAACAATGCTCTGGTGGTGTGTGCAGGCTCTGCCCATCACCTGGGTGCTCTCTGGAGGAGACTTGGGGTCTGACAGTGGGGTTTGCATTCCTGGCATCAGCTAATGAGATGGGTCTGTTGCCAATGCTCCCTGGGGCATCCTGGCATCCCTGGGGAGCACCAGTGGCAGACCTGGCCCCATTAGCTGATATGATGGTGGTGTGTTCTTCACATGTCTAATTGATGTGCAAGAGAGTCCTTCCCTAGGCAGGAGTTTTATGGAGTAAAGCCTAGGTTTGATGGACCAGCCCTGAGATGCTCTGAGCTTCAAGGGCTCACTTTGATGTCTGGTGAAGGAAGAAGCTGTTTGGGGTGGAATATTGAGTAGTAGGAGCAGTTATAGTCACAAGCATGGCTCAGATTAAACTCAGCAAACATTGTTTGTGGCTTGGACCTCCAGTTTCCTCTCATTAAAGACTCGTTGGCACTTAGTGAAAGCTGGATGAAGTGGCAGAGTTTCCCCAGCACAAATGCAATCCTTAAATGCACAAATTTGGTCTGGGAAGACCCAGTGGGCCATAGGGCTTGGACGCTGGTGTGGCCACTCTTGGCAAGACTGTGCTGGCACAGTGTTAAGGGCTGTGATTTACTCCCCGTGTGCAGTTCCAGTAAAGTGTATGGAATGAGCCAGTCTTTGCCTCCTGCAGCAGAGCTCAGGTGGGAGAGGAGGCATTCACAGAACTGTTTTTTTTTTCCTGTAGAACTCACAGCTAATTGTGCTTTTAGCCTCTGCTGCTTTGGCTGTCAGAGCCTGGGGAGAATGGCCTGATGGTAGGACTGAAGAAGATGGGTTCTCTGCACTTTGCTGGGAGGAGGTCCCTGAGCTGCTTCCCAGCAGTGGTTTGGATAAACATGGTGCTGGTGTGTTGTGCTCAACAGGATCCCAAAGCACTTGAAGCCACAGCAGTGCCAGCATCACTGGCGCCTTGCAGTGCAGTAGGTCCCGGTCACATTCCCAAAGCCTTTGCTATCCACATGAACCAGACCTGTTGTTCCTCAGCCACCCCGGGTTAGTGTGGACTTTGTAATGTGCCTGAAAAACCCACTCTTTTATCCCTTTTGGTCAGGTGAAAGGATCCTGGGCTATGCAGAGGAGCCTTGCTACCTGTGGTTTGTCATGGAGTTCTGCGAGGGGGGAGACCTCAACCAGTACGTGCTGTCCCGAAGGCCCGACCCAGCCACCAACAAGAGCTTCATGCTGCAGCTGACCAGCGCCATTGCCTTCCTGCACAAGAACCACATTGTCCACCGGGACCTGAAGCCAGACAACATCCTGATAACTGAGAAATCTGGCACCCCTGTGCTCAAGGTGGCCGACTTCGGGCTGAGCAAGGTCTGCGCTGGCCTGACTGCTCGGGGCAAGGAGGGTGGGCACGAGAACAAAAATGTGAATGTGAACAAGTACTGGCTGTCCTCGGCCTGTGGCTCTGATTTCTACATGGCGCCTGAGGTCTGGGAGGGACACTACACTGCCAAGGCTGACATCTTCGCCCTCGGCATCATCATCTGGGCCATGATTGAGAGGATCACTTTCATTGATGCCGAGACCAAGAAGGAGCTGCTGGGGACTTACATCAAGCAGGGGACCGAGATTGTGCCCGTTGGGGAAGCGCTGCTAGAAAACCCAAAGATGGAGCTGCACATCCCTCAGAAACGCAGGACTTCCATGTCTGAGGGGATCAAGCAGCTCTTGAAAGACATGTTGGCTGCTAACCCGCAGGATCGACCTGATGCCTTTGAGCTTGAAACCAGAATGGACCAGGTTACATGTGCTGCTTAAATTCAGGGCAGGGCACTGCTGTGCTTTGCAGCTGGGTAAGTGATTCGCACTTTTTGTCTTATTTCTGTGGCTCTACTGCCCCAATAGTGCACTTTGTAGTGACACAAAGGAGTCTTTTATGTTTCTAGAGCTATTTCTATAGTGACTCATCAGAGCACTGCTTCTGAGGTTGTTTTCACCTATTCTACTGCAAAAATAAAAAGTAGAGGTGAGAGATAGAATTAGCAGCTGCACATCCTGTCACTGCCCGAGGGCCCAGTGGAGCTGGAAGGGCTGGGCAGGAGCCTTGCTCCTCAGAGGTCCTGGTCAGTGGCTGAGACAGGCTGGGGCACAGCAGAGAGAGACCTGCAAGCACTTGGTATAAGCTTTGGGGACATCTGTCTCTCTCAGGGGCAGGGAGGGATCTGCCACTTCTGTCTCTTCTGCTGTGTGATATAATTTCCACGGTCTGTGCTGGGAGCAGCTCCCTGTCTAGCACCATCCCCCTCCCCTGTGACACTTGGAAAGGACACCTCGGGGCTCAGCTGGCTCGGTGAGCAGGCACCAAGTGGCACATCTGTCTTGGCACAAAACTCTTTGCTTTCACCTACAAGGCACATGGGTCCATCTTGTGGCTCTGTTTCATTTCCCTATTAAAGGCAGGACTTCCCTCTGGTGTGAACGTCAGTGGCCCAAACCCGGGAGATGCTTTGGTCTCCAGCATCTGTGTTTGTGGACCTGTGTCTGCTCAGGAAGGAAGCTTAAAAACAGCTCTGCTCAGGCTGAGCTCAGCTCTGTCCAAGCAGAGCCCCCTCCCTTCTCCTCCCTGCTAAACAGTCTCAAGCTCAGAGGTCCTGATCCTGAGGCCTGGGTGGTCACACATGGTCTGAAAGGGCCCCCCAGGGATGTGGGGTAGCTGGCAGTGTCACTAACCAGCAACACGGAAGGACTGGGAGGTGTTGCCTACATGGCAAAGCTGCCTGTAAACAGGAGCTGTTACTAGGGATTCTCCCAGCCAAGCATTTCAATGAAACTGAAGAATTGCACATTACCAGGGCTGAGGCTGACGTCTTTCCAGCCCACATCCTTTCCCAGGCTCCTGCAGAGCTGCCTGCCCATCGCTAGTCCCAGGAGATCTCTGACAGCCTGCCTGTGTCAGGTGCTGCATCACAGCCCTCGCCTCACCCCAAAACCACACAGAGCCGGCTGGAGCAGAGCTGACCATGGATGCAAGAGGGCAAAGAGGGAGGAAACCGTTTCCCTGGCCAGCACTCACCAGCCCTCAGCTGATGGCTGTGTGCCTGGCCGGCTCTGAGAGCAAGCCCCCAGCAGCAGGGGGTGGGGAAGGTGGAGGCATTTCCGCAGGTTTTGCTAAAACCCTTCATTGCTGCCACCTGAGGGTTCCTGATCTTATGGAAAAGGATGTGGTGGTGCCTGACCATCCTCTCTCTGTGTGCCCAGGTACACTCTGTGCTATATGCAGAGAAATAGGGAAATGGAAATGAAAAGACCCATTGGCTGGGTCTTGTTCTTCTCTGTTGGTTTGTCCAAACTGGTCCGCAGACCATCCCCTCCACACTCTTCCACGCACAATTATTTTTAACCCCCATCTCAGGTGCGAGTAACTGATTCAAGCACTGCTGCCTGGGGCTGAATACTGGTCCCAGTGCAAGTGTGGGCTGGGGATTAGGGTGGGGGAGTGAATCTGGGGAAATGTGAGCTCTTAAGATGGGTGTGCTCCAGCCCCGGGGAAGAGCCGGCTCCCCGCCTTGTGCCCCGGGGCGAGGCGCGGGGCCGGTGGGGATGTGGGAGCAGCTCTGCCGCACGTGGAGGGTCAGGCCGGGCTCTGCCATCTGCGCTGCTGGCTCCGTGCTGACACGATGCTGCTGCGTTATGCAACCAGCCCCTGCCCTCGGGGGAAAATTCATCCTGCGCAGATCTGCGGAATAGTACATGAAGGGATAACAAACACCGAGGGGACAGTCCTACCCCGCGGCTGTTTGCTCAAACCCAGCTGCCTTCTGCAGCCCCCCCCCCACTCCCCGCTCCATCCGTGAGTCTGCACCGATCGCTCCGTCGTGACACAGCTGCAGCAGCCAGGGATGCTCTTACATAACCCAACCTGGCACATGGAGCGTGGTCGCCTGGCCCAGATAGAGCCCAGCACCAGCCATATGTTCCCTGCAAACCCGGAGTATTCGTCCGCCTCACTCGTGGGGCAGCCAGAATATTTGGTGGGCTTTGCTCTGTGGTGGTTTTCCTGGTGTTAGTTGTGCATTCAAATCAGCCTTCTTCTGGCTGCTATTAAATGCAAATCTCAAATTGGAAACCTGCTTGAGAAGCTTAAAATGGGATTTAGAGCAGGGCCTGAATTCTGCTCTCAGGTAACTTTAGTTGACCGAGAAACTCACGTAACCTCTTCCAACTTATTTGTGGCACTGGCGTGTAGCTTTGCTATGCTGGGTCATGCAGCGGGTTCTTCCCCAGGACAGTTCAGACCTGCTCAGCCTTGGTTCATGTCATAACCTGGAAAACTGTGACCCTCCCCGACCCAGGGAATCGGATTTTTGCTTATTCTTTGCTATGCCACTGACCTCTTCAGATTTCGCTTCATGTCTCAGCAGCTTCGCCTTTAGTTCTGCCACAGATGCTGCACGCACCTGACAGCTTCATGCTCTGTTACCCTTCCAAAATGCAGATAGGAAGTGTCAGTTCTCAGACAGGAAAGTGTTTTTGGCTTGGTTTGTGCTGGACACTGGGCTGCCTGAGGTGGAGATGACTCGTTGTCTCCTTGCTTTTCCACTGCTGGAGGCCCTGGGGCAATAGTTCCAGGAGAGGTGGGCAGCATTTCCCTGGAAAAAACAAAGGTATTCTCTTTTCAGTTTGAACGCTGCTTCCCTACCTTCTGCAAATGTTCAGATAAAGCCAAGTTTATCTACAACTCTCTAGAGTTGTTGGCAAAAGCTGCCTTTTGGGCAAAGAGGACAAAAGCCTTTCTGGGACAATTAGGGAGTGGCTGTGTTGTGCTGGGTATCTGCTGATGGGTCTCTGACTGTGTGATAACCCTGCACTGACTGCACTGCACACTGCGGAGTATTTCACCCCTCCTTCCCAGTACTGGAAAGCTGGGACAACTCTCCTTTCCTGCAATGTGAACATCATATTTCTTTCTACGTCACTTTTGTAGCTGCCGTCCAGATTCTCTGGAGCTGGTGAGGGGCCTCCCGGAGATGCTGCTCCAGTGGGATCCTCTGATGGGGTGGGTTTGTGCAACCCTCAGACAGGTTGCAGAGGCACGAGGTACAGTGGCAGTGCAGCCTTTTGCTGCTCACTGCAGTGACACAGGGGCCTTGGCCACAGAAACACAAGGGGCGAGTGCAGCATCACCCACCACTGACACTTAAGAAACTTCATAGTTCTGATTCACGCAGGACATCAAACTACAATGGTTGTGATCAGTGTGGAAGGCAGCTTGTTCTGGTAGATTGTATTCCATGATATTTTCACTGTGGATAAAACAGTTGGTCTGATTTTGGGTGGATGCTCAAGATGAATGGCTCAAGAATCTGTGCAGGCTGCAGCATCTCGGGGGCTGTCACGAGCAGGAAGGTGTTCAATAGCTGTGGCCAGCCTGGTTCTCTCCAGCACTCCTCTGTCACTGGATTTGATTGTTCCAGTTTCAGCTGAACGTGGCTGTTTGCATTTGCATTGTTCTGCTCTTTGCATTTCCAACGTGCACCAGGAGCTGATGCTGAACAAGCTCATCTGCTCACCCTGCATGATGGGGTCTGTCCTGGCCAGAGCTCTCTGGTGCTGTGCCCAGCCGCTCCCAGCACTGCTGATAAACTGCTGCCCTGTGGAATTTCGGAGCTCGAGGACAGACAGGGATCAGGGACGCAGCAGCAGCTTTGAGAGCTGTCAGTGAACAGGGCTGCTGCATCAAGTTAGATCTTGTCTGTTAGTATCACTCAGCTCAAGTTTTACTCACTGGCCAGTCAAAGTACAGCAATTTCATTCCTATAACAATGTTGGTTTTGACTTTGGACTGTTTTCAGTGTGGTTTGTGGATCTTGGCAAGGACAAAAGCCACAGGACAGTAAAAGCAGGGTCAGTTCCTCTTCTCAGCCATAACAGCGAATGCAGCATCACAGGGGCCACCCCACAGAGTGGTGACACCCTTCTGGGCAGTGTTGATTCTACCTGGGGTGAAATGAAACCCTGAGGGTGACCTGGACCATGTCACCTCTGGACAATTGTATTAGTGTTTGTGTTTGCTCACTGTCACCCCTGCTTTGCCTTCTGGGGGAGGTCGCTGCAGTTGGATTTAAGGATGCACCCAAGGAATGCATCACAAGTCTAGGTACAGAGCATGAGGAAAGGCTCAGGAGATAAATCAGGCACTCAGCCCCCTTCCCTCGCGCTCTGTGTTCCCACACAGGGGCAGAGGACACGGTTAACACGAGGAGGTGATGGGTTATCTCTCCCTCCTCTGCGCTGAGCCCTCTCTGCCCTGCAGACTCCTCTGTGTGACCCCCACATTGGTGTCATCCTGCGCGCTGGGTGAGGGCTCCATGGGCTGCTGGTTCACATCCTGCTGATGCCGAATGAACATTCGAGCTGATTAAAACTATAAGTGGCATCAGTGGAGGGATTAAAAGCTCTTGAACAAGCCCCTGCAACAACGTGCGTCAGTGGGGTGAGCTCTCCTGTCTCAGAGCAGTGAGCTCAGGGCTGCTCAAGCAAGCGCCTTCCCTGAAAATGCTCCTACTCCAGGGAAGCACAAACAGGAACACTGCCCTACTTGCTAACGAAGCTGCATAATAGGAGAAATCTTCCAGAAAAATCCTTGTGTGTTTGCTCTGACCCGCTGTCTGTGTGCCTCTCGCCTCCTCAAACAGAAAGGCTTTATTCCGATGGCCGTCTGCAAAAGTGGCATCCCTTGGTTAACCTCTCCTGAAAAGGAGCGTGCCCACGACCCTGCCTTCTGCTCTGAGCAGCCTCGTCCTTTAGAAATGTGTTCCTCAGGCAAGGATTTCTTTAATGAGATTTCCTAGGGCTAAAGGATTGGAGTAATTTGCTGGGCAGTGGCATTTTTTCTGCAGCGGGTCCTTCCCACTGTTCCCTTGGTGTCTCTGCAGAGCCCCTCACCCATCCCTGGTGGGGTGGGACCTGCCCCTGCTGAATGGGGGAGTTAAATCCACCCCCCACATTTTTTTTCCGTGTAACTGTCTGAGTTTAGAGCTCACGGACCACCCCTGCTGCTTCCCACCACAACCGCTGCCCTTGGCTCTGCTGGTGCCTCCTTGAGTTTGGGACATCCTGAAGGATGTATTTTTGGTACAGAAGTGACATCACGTGTACGTGTGCTGTTCTTCTGCTGTCCACAGGGAATTTTCTGGGTTGCAAACAAATTGTGTGGAAAACGCTGGTAGCTTATGTGCAGAGTTGAGCATTCCCATGTCCCTGAGCTCGGAGGACGGGAGGGTGCCAGGGCTGTGGATGAATGGGTGCAGCACCTCTGCTGCTACGGGGACCGTGGGGGTTGTTGTGTGTTGAGGCTTTGGCCAAAGCAGGGATTGGTGCAGCAAACGCCTGCCTGTTCTACCCTACAATCCCTGGCACTGAGCATCCTTGTGGGCTGAGCTGTGAACCCATCCTGCACTGCTTCCAGTCGCACCAACCTGGACGTTACCCACCTTTTGCAAAGCCCCTTGTGATGCCCGAGCTGCTGCTGACACAGGGGGCGAGCGGTGCAGGGCAGCTCCGGGGCTGCAGCTTGTTCCACCTTTCCTGGTGGAGAACGGGGAGCCAGCACTCACACACACATCACATGGACTCTCAAGGCCAGGCTCTGCCATGGGAACACTTGTCCTTGTTCCAGCAGGACTGTCGCTGCAGGGAGCTGTGTGGGATGGGGCTGTGTTGTGGGGGTGTGGGGAGATGCTCAGCCCCAGCCAGCCCCTCCCAGCTCAGCCCCCGCCCTGGGGCAGCTGGATGTGTGCTGTCCTTGGCAGTGTGCTCTATGCACTGCTGTCTGAGTCCCTCTGGGAAAAAACTGACTGTAAACTGAGCCCAGTTCCTATCTGGATCAATAGCAAAAGCACTGGGCAGTAGAGAGATGTGGCAGCACCCGTTTGGGACTAACTGGGATCAGTGGGCAGGCGGCGGGAGTGGTGTCTTACACCCCTTCCGTCCAGCAGCCAGTGCCTGGAGTTACAGTGTAGTAACTGGGACAAACCACTGACAAACCTGACCTCTCTTTCTCCTCTCTTGTTTTTTCTTGCAGGTTTATTTACCAGGGACCCATAATCTCCATTATTTACGTGCAACAAGGAAGTCAAAGATAAGGGAAGATGACGAAACAGAAGATCCCCGGTCTGCAGGATCTCTGGCAATGTGAAATCTTTGGGTGTTACTTTTTTGTGTTGGGAAGGGGTGTTGTGGGGGTGTGGGAGGGGGCTGCAGGGACCTGTGGAAGAACACAAGCTGGCAGCTGTCACATTCAGGAGACTTTGAAACGAGATCCAGAGAGCAGAGCTGCCCTTGCCCAGCCCTCCCCGTGTCTCCTGTGCTGCCGTTTGACTCAGTAGATGTTTCTAGGGACGTGGTTCCATAAGGAAGTGGGAATCAGCATCCTGATGGTGAGGTGTGCTGCCAGGCACCAACTCCGAGTCCAGCTGGGCACAGTTTTGGGTTCAAAGCTATTGATTTTGCCTAGGGAAAACGGGAGCAAAGTGGTGGCTAGGTTTGCATCGGGAGTGCAGTGCTTTAGGAAAAACGAGTCTCTTGGACCACATGTTGCAAGCAGCTAAATAACTTCACAGCCAGGCAGCTCCTGAATAGGTGGTGCTGCCCAGGCTGTGAGCAGTTGACATTAGGATAGAGTAGGATAAACAAGCTGGAAAGCCATTTGGCAAAGCAGGTCTTCCCAAGCTGGATTTCACTATCATCTTTGTTGCTGTCTTTCTGTACAGAGGGGACTGGGGAGGTGCTGAGTACATTTTCAGGTCAACGTCATCTGAGTACAAGAGAAAACAGAAAGCAGTCCACTGCTCTGATCCATTTAATGCCAAACTTCAGTCGATAGGAACAATGCTGGGGAGAGAAGGAGGTTTGGCCTTAATGGCTCATGGGCTGGATTCTGTCCTCCCACAGGACATTTTTCCCTGCTAGCTAATGATCTCCAGGAAGCAAAAGGCAATGCTGCTGTTCAGGGTGGCTTACAGTACCGTACAGCTCAGGTCAGGAGATCGGAACCTCAGGCTGAGCAGTTTATACTCAATTTCCTTGCCTATATTTAAAGCAAAACTCCTCTTCTGGGGCTGCCCTGTGTTGATGATCTTTAGACTTTGCTCACTGTAAATGCAATGTAAAGCACCACCTCTTCTCCACCCTGCAGCTTCTGAACCACCTCAAATGTTTCTCGGCAGGTGAAATCACCCAGCAGTGCTTTGGGAAGTGGGCTGGTCCGACCCAGCATCACTCCTGAGCTGCCGGGGTGCTCAGTCTGGAGCTGGCCATGGCCAGGGCAGGAGAGGCTCCCCCTGGCCCCCTCATCCCTGGCTGTGGGAACTGTTCCTTGCCTGCAGCTTTCCTCTGCCATCACTGGGAGGTTCCTAACTGGCAGCACCTCCGTGTATCTCCTCAGTGTACTTTGCTGACCTCACAGGAAGGAATGGAAATGGAGGAAATTCAGGTGGGCTAAAGGCAGAGCTAGAGCAGGGAAAAGATGGAGGGGCTTCTTTCTTCTCTTCCATCTTTTCCAGGACACAAAGCTAAAGCTGTGGCTGCAGGAAGGCCTGGTCCCTCTTAGGAGGACCAGAAGGCTCCAGACTGGCTGTCTGTGACTTGTGAAGGTTTGGACAGCACAAATGCAGCACCAAGCCCTCGTTCTCACACTGCTCTTGTGTTTGTCCCTAGGGATGCTTCTGTGTGCTGCAGCTGGGTGGGATTCCTGCAGCTTCCTGTGCTGCATCCCACAGGAGGGGGAGAGCGAACCCTTTATCTCACAAGTGCAGTGTTAGTGCCCTGATCACTGGACCATCCTTCCTCCACCTGGCAGAGCCTTTGCTCCTGACTGTTACAGCTGTTCTAACTGAACCCTGGCCTGAACAGGTGCTGCAAGAGGGCTTTGTCCTCCCGGCCAGAATGGTATCTCAGCAGGCATAACTTTGCAGTTGAAGGGAGCTTCCTAGCAGGAGGAATACCAAGTCTGAAAGGCAGGAAGTGAAGCTGGAAGGCAGTGAGTGGGGTGCCCTGTTCCTCTCGGGACAGGCCCTGGGAGGGTCAGCCCTCTTGGTCCACCGCTGTTTCAGGCCATCTTCAAACCACACGTCTCCACCTCAGCTTTTGCATTGCAGATGTGTTTTTCAACAGCTTGATGTTAGTGAGCTAGACCGTAGTGCCTTACTTAGGATTTAGCAAACACTTCCAAGGAGGAGTCCTAGGGCTGCTAGCCTTTGGCCAACATGGATGTTTCCCTGATTAGTTTGTCCTTTTAAGAGCATTTCTCTCTGATTTTGCTGCTGTTTGTGTTCAACTCCCCAGACTATACAGGAACCTGCCTTGTGTTTACAGCTCCCCACATCTCTCCTCCAGTTACTTTGGCCCAGACCAGCACTCCCTCTAGAACAAGGTGGGAATGGGGAACAGCTCAAACCTGCATATGCTGTGGGATGGAGAATGTTTAGGCTTCTCTTCCCAGGTGGGTCTATTGGGCCTCACCTGCCCAGCTCCTGCAGACCAAACTTCTTCCTCTGCTGGTGGATGTTTGGCACCAGGATGTGCCACTGGGAAAATCCAAGCTTAAGAAAGCAGCACCGAGCCTGTGGCCCGTTTCCCAGCCCAGGGCCAGGCTGTCTGTGTCTCTTCGTGGCTGCAGTGAAGCTGAGCATGCAGGTGCTGGGGGTAGCTGGTTAGTGTGGGGGGAGCCAAGCCCCCCTTGCAGAACTCTCCGGGCTCGTGCAGCCCCAGACGGTGCCCACGCCAGGGGAGTGATTGTATGAAACTGTTTACTTCTGATTTTGCTGTTTACAAGAGGGATGTGGGGTGGGTGGGGGGAACAAGCCAAGCCTCAGGAGGATTGGGAAACGTGTTATCTGCACCAGCCTGCAGCAAGGCTGACACCACTGGCATCGTGCAGGTGTCGTGGGGATCTCCCGGCCAGCTTTGGTCCATGGGGAGGAAAGCAGAGGTGGCTCTAGCCTAGAGGGGTTAGATTAGCTCCCCTATATCCCCTTGCTGCTGTGTTTGAGGTTCAGCAGTGCTAGTGACAGATAAGAGTTACCCCTGTGGTCTTCCTTTACTCCTCAGGACCCAGCTCCTTCACATATCACGGGCTCCCAGAGCCTTTCTGGAGCAATAAGATGTAAAACAAGCATTACCATCGTCGTGGAAATCCTCCGTTGTGTGCAGTGTCTGTCTCCTCCGTATGCAGTACGAGTCTGGGTTTAAGCCTGCCAAGCGTCACAGGGCAGCTGCTTCAGGGCACAAGCTGGGATTCGTTTCCCTGCGCTTTCTGCAGGTCAGGAGAACAGGGAAACGTGCTGCTGCTTTCCTTCCTTACCCAGGCCTGTGCTGCCCAAGCCTCACACTACAGCTGCCCCGGGGCAGGGGTGCTCCTGGTCCCCTTTTGGGCAGTGCTGGCATGGGATGGGTGTGCGGAGCTCAGCGCCGTGCTCCGCTCCTCACGGCCCCCATCCCATCAGCCAGGGCAGCACTGGGAAAGCAGAGCCCCCATTTCCTTGGCACTGGGATGCAGCCAATGCTTGTGCCACTGGCGTGGGAAGAGTTGTGCCAGTGGCTCCCGTGCTTCTGGGCTGGTTACGGGCACATCCCAGCGTGTGGGCCCTTCGTGTCCAGAAGCATTTCACACTTCAGGGCAGGGTGTCTGGGGTGGTGGGTGTAGCTGGAAGGGAAGTGCAGGGAGCTGCTCTCTTCCAGCTGTGATCTGCCAGATCATTTCTCTGCAGCCTGCCCCTGCTTTTAGCCCCGAGGGTGTGTCTAGGCTGCTGGAAGAGCTCACAGGGCCACACAGGAGTGCCTGGTGTCCCCATCCTGGCGCCTGTTCCCTTTGCAGCAGCTGCCCAGCCCAGCAGGGGCCTTCAGCTCACTCACCCAGCAGAGAACAGCAGCTTTGCAGGGTGAGCTGCTTCACTACCACACCACCGGGGTGCTGGCTGAGCCCCAGGACAGGGGCACCCTGCCCCGGCCCTGCTGAGGGCTCCCCCCACTCCCCACAGCTCCTGTGCTGAGCTAGCAAGAGCAGAAGGCTTAAACCCAGACTCCAAACTAAAGATAATATTAGTAAATGAATCTGTATTTTTCTTTTTTTCTTTTTTTTTTTTTGCACAGAAGCTGGTAATCTAGGACCTATGTGTGAACAACTTTATATAAATATTTTTTGTACTTGGTTTACTCGGGTTGGTATGAAACGTTCTATTTAAGTTCTTTGAACACTGTGGATCCCCTGATGTGTATGAATGGCAGAGGCTTTGTAAATTAAGGGACGTTTGTGTGAATAAAGCTATTTGATGGGGTTGAAAAGCCACACACAACTTGAAACGTGAGCTCTGTGTGTTTGTCCTTGGCTGTGCTGGCAGCAGTGGGGTTGGAAGGGTGTCCCTGGCAGCAGTGGGCAGACCAAGGCTGTAAAGCAGCTCTGGCTCCGTCCTGGAGGGCAGGTCCAGCTAAATCCAAGCTGGAACTGGCCTAGCTGGACTGAACTCGAGGCTTAGGGCACTAAACCAAGGCACCGTGGCCAGTGTCAGCCAGAACGCGGCTCCCTGGCATGTGGCACCTGTGGCCTTTTATCCTTGCCCTGGATTAGGATTAGCCCTGTTCTTGATGCAGACACCAAGTAGGACACTGTGATTAGCGGGACAGGCAAGCTCGGCCTCTGCCTGCACAGAAACACCTCCCTCCCCGTCCTGCCCCTTCCTCCCCCTCTGGCCACATCCCCGGCAACCCCGGAAAGGGTGAGCAGCCCCTCACCCAGCTGGCTGCCCGCTCCGGAGGTGGCTGCAAACCCCACAAGGAAAATGCCCAGCAGAACTGCTACCTGAGTAGCCACACTTTCTCCCTTTGCACAGATCCTCTGCCTCAAATCCCGGATGCCCGAGCTGGTCACAGCAGCTGCGAGCCCCCACAGCCCTGTTTCCAGCCGGGACCCTCCGGTGCCACAACTGCCATCCGTGATGGGAAAAGCACCACGAGGCCGAGCCGCATCCTGCAG
>VZTA01023792.1:54662-90968 GCA_013398855.1 Mohoua ochrocephala | reverse complement strand
GCAGCGCCCGCGCTGGGACGTGCTGAGCAGCCAGTCCTCCCCTCCCGCTCCCCCTGCGGCAGCCCCAGCGCCGCCGGCCGCGTGGCCGTGGGCTCCCCCCGCACGGCCGTCAGCATTGTGCTCCTTAATCGCTGCCGACAGGCACCTAAAATGGATGTTTTCAGCCCAGTGGGGCCGCGGGGAGGCTGGTCGGCCACAGCCGGAGCGATGCCGAGGGGCCAGGGCGGCCCCGCTCGCCGGCTGGCAAAGGGGGGCCCAAGCTGTGTTTCCTCCCCCTTCCTGCTGGGTTATCTCGGCATTGACTGCACAGCACCCGCTGTGAGGGGCAGCCCGGGGTGCTCAAACATCCCCCCCAGTCCTGCCCAGAGCATCCTGCCTGCAGGTAAGGAAGGGGCCGCATTGGCTCCAGTCGCACTGGCCCCCGTGCGGGACAAGCCCCGAGACTGTCCCTGTCCTGGTGACAAGTGCAGCTGCAAAGACCCATTGTGCTACACTGCTGTCCCCCCACCGAATGCAGTCACCCCCAAAATCTCTGCCACAAATGCTGCGGCACCTCCAAGAACACTTCTGCTCTTGTGACTTCCCTCTGGTTTAAGCTACACCAGTGACAAGGATCATGTTGCCTCCAGGCTCACAGCATCTCGCTCTTCTCTGTGACCAGACACAAAATGTACCCCGTGAGCCCCATGGCCCCTGGCCCCCAGCTCAGCCCTTGCAAATGGGGTGAAATTGAACCCCAACAGAAGCTTGGGTTTGGAGCCCAGCTCACCTCTCACGTGTGCTGCAGGTGAGGAGCTGGTAAGGGCAGGTGACCGCACAGCACAGCCGAAAAGCACCCTTAATGAGAGAAGCTGATGTCAGTCACCAGGAGAGATGTTTCACTCTGGATTTGCTCTCTGGAGACCTGCTATTTCACATGCAAAGAGGTTTGCTGAACTCCACAAAGGCGCTTCGAGCACTTGACAGCTGACAGAATACCCCAGCAGCCACCGCCTGCCCCGTGCTCCTTGGGGACTGGGAGTGGGGCACGTGCTGGGGCAGAACTGCACGTGGCAAAGGCCACGCAGCAGGGCCAGGGTGGGAAAGGCAGCCCTGGCAGCCACCATGGACCATGAGGCCAGTCACAGTCCTGAGCGCCTGCACCAACCCCGCCCGGAGGGATCAAACCTCAGAGCAGGGGTGAGGTGCTGCAGCCATGGCTTTGCTCTCTCTCTCTCTGCTTGCACACAGAAACATTTTCAAGAGCCTGCTCTCCACAGAGGTGTTTTACAGCTAAAGCACTAAGTCATTCATCACAAAACATAAGTCCATATTTCTTTTAAGATCTCTTGAGCTCCTCAAGCAGCAGCCACTTCAGCAGCCCTCGCTGGGCCAGAGCGACACCAGCTGCTGCTGGAGCTGGTGGGAGGAGAGCAAGGTCCATTGTATCGGCACAGGACATTCATTTGCCTCATCCCCACACTGATGAATTGCTCCACTTGCCCGTGTCAGGCTCCAGCACAGCAGAGGATGAACAGCTAAAGCTGCACTAAGCCCACACACTCCATTGAGCAGGGAGATGACTCAGACGAGGCTCTCAGTGCGGGTGGAGGTGACAATGAACACAAGGGACAAAAGCTGAGCGAGCAGGGACTCTGCTCTCCCCGCTGACCCACTGTGAGGCAGAAGCCTGGACCCTCCTCACCTCCTGTCCCCCTGTTCAATGGCAGGACAGTCACGGGGGTCCTCGGACAGCCCAGCCACAGTGCTCTGCCACGTGGCAGACAGGGCCGTGGATGGCACCAAGCTTAAATACCTTTCATCCCATTGCACACAGTATCCCAGCAGCTCACCAGCTCACACGGGAGCAGTGCAGCCCCCAGTGTGTGTGGAATGGCCGTGGCCCCCCACCCCTCCTTCTGCAGAACCCAGGCAGCCCTGCCCAGGGGGACGAAGGGGATGGAGCAGAGGGAGCAGCATCGCCCAAACCACCTCCTGATTCCACCCAAGGCTTCAGAAAATGTAATTTTTGCCTGCAATCTGTCTCGAATGCATTGTGCAGTCTGCTCACCCCACGCACACCCCACCTGCCTCTCCCCGCAGGAGGGACTGCACGTGGCAGCAGCAGCAGCTTCACCCAGAGCCACTTCGGGTCAGTCTCAGTTCCGTGAACAAAAGCTGCTTCCCCAGCTCGTTTCCTGACAGAGCTGATGGCCTGTGCCCCTCTGGGGACCCAGCACTTGCTGGGAGGCAGCAAGGGAGGGAATTAAGAACTATTTCCTCTGCCAGAGATAAGATCTCTAAACAAGCTTCTCAGCCAAGAACTTTAATTTTTTTTATTTTATTTTACAGGTTTTGCAAGGGAATCTTATTCTTCAGAATTGCATCCGCCTCCAACCCCACTTAGAGCTGCCAAAGCCTGCACTTCCCCTGGGATCAGCCTGCAAGCGGCAGAGATGGATGGGATGACACGGGCATGACTTCACCCTTCTGTCCTGCTGCTGGAGCCGGGGGCTCTCAGGACCCCCCGAGGACCCCCCTGCTCTGGCCCTGTGCTGCAGCCCCACCAGCCCCCCCGGATCAACCCCCCAGACCACAGCCATGGGGTGCCACAGCCCATGCCCCAGCGTTGGGGCTGGATGAGGCCCTGGGGAGGGCACCCCTGCGAGGAGCAGCAAAGCCCAGCATGACTCCAAGCACTGACTCCACTCCCTCCACACAGATCCAGCCGCACAGCCACTCCTGTGTAACCCGGGAAGGGCCGCTGTCTGCGGTCGTGTGAAAGATGCTTGTGCTCCCCCCAAAAAGCTTTCTAGGAATCCGTGAGGGCATTAAACTGGCTGTGCAGGGTTCACCTCCCCTTCTCCTCAAATCCAAGCAGGTCGTTATCTCCCTGTGAGCCTCAATCCCTCCTGGTGACACAGACGTACCCCAGTCCTGGCCCTGGGTCTGGGAAACACAGACAAATGTTCCCCAAACCACTGTGGCCTGCAAGAAATAAAAGCCCCTGCCTTGCTCCTGCTCTGGAGGTTTGCAGCCCCCCTTGCTCGTAGGCTGTTGTGGGATCAAACGCTTCAGGCTGATTTATCCATGGGAGATGGAAGCCCAGACAGATGGGAGGGAGCACAAGCCCAGCCGGGCAATAAATCACAGCAGGGCAGCTCTGCCTGCCCTGCTCTGCGGCTGTGCCGGTCACCGCATTCCCAGCGGGATCGATGCTCGAGCCCTGAGCTGTGTCCATGTCCCATTCCCCGGGGAGGGCAGACATCCCGCTCCCCAGGCGTGCTGCACCCCGGCACTATCCCGGCTGTGCCCCCCGCCAGGCACAGCCCCGAGCAGGGGCCGACCTCAGGTGGTGACCAGGGGACAGAGCTGCAGGCTCAGCAAGTTTCCCACTTTGCTGTCCCCCACACAAGGAAACGTGACCCCCTTGGGAAGTTTCCTGGAAAAGCGGGGAAGCACAGCCGCTGCTGGGATGAGCCTGCCAGCAAGGGCTGTCTCGTGGGATCCGGGACGGGACAACCTGCCTTGACCTTGCCCTCAAGGGCGTCTGTCTTGCAAAGCTCAGCGCAGCACAAGGAGATCCGAACGGGCTTTTGATGAGCTTCCAGCAAGATAAAGGAGCTTCCCTGACCCCGCTCCATCTCCCTGAGCGAGATCATCAATAAACCAGCACCGCTGCAGCCTGCGGCTCCGACGGGCTCCCGACTCTCATGTCCGCACGTGTCGGGTGCTTAAATTAATGTCACCGCTGGAGAAAGGAGGAGGTGTCGGCCCCAGGGGACCCCTTTGGTGCCAAGACTTGTCCGGGCTGCCCATCCATCAGAGGAGGAAAGAAAAGCCCAGCAGGCAACTGCTCCTGAGGCAACACGGGGCTCTCTGCCCTGCGTGTGGCAGAGTGTGAGGCTCAGACCAGAGAAGATTTTTGTCCCAAACCAGCCTCCAAACCCCCAAATTTATTGACCTGCTCTATGCAAACAGCCACTACAAATTCTGGCAGGTCCAGGTTTTGGGGCTCCCTCCTCGGGTGCCATTAGTGGGTGTAATGAGCTGGAGATAATTGCTGCCTCGGAGACACAATTAACTCTTCCCTGCCCTGGTCCAGCTGGGGCTTTTGCATCCCACAAGAGCAATTCCCTCCCTCCTTCCCCCCACTAGGTTCCTTAGAAAACTTCCATTCCTCTTCCTTCTCAAAGCAAGCCTCTGAATCAGAGTCTGACGAATGCCACGAGTTCACTGATGTGTGGCTGTGATTTAGAGCTGGAATATATTTGGAATGTATAATTTATTTCAGATATCTGAGGCACCAGTGAAACTGGGAGCAAGCAGTGAGTAAATCAGTCATACCCTTGTGATGATGGGGGCTGCAGCCTTTCTGTTGCTCTGAAAATCCTGCTCCCATGCAGCCAGGTGAATATCATGAAGGATGGGTGCTGCTTGGGGCTGCAGGGATAAATCAGGGACCCCAGAGGAGGCGGTGATGTTGGGAGACTTTAATGACAGTGCTGCCATTGGGACACAACCTCTCGCAGAAAGGTCAGTATTGCACAGCCCTCTGTCCTGGGACAGGGATCACCTCGAACCGGGTGCTGCCCAAAGAGCTGCTCCAAACCTGGCACCCACCTCCACCCACAGGTACCACCTGGAAGCAGCAGAAGAGGAACCAGGCACAAAGTCCACCCTCCTCCCTGCCTCTGTGGAGGTTGCCTTTACAGCAAATCACTGTTTCAGAAATGCAGAAGGTGTGAAATATGAAGACAGAAATTGCCAGCGACTTTTAATTTGGGTTCTGCCAATTTTTCTGTTCTGGCTATTGATTTTCCATAAAGATTAATCCCTGCTCCCAGCCCTCAGTGACAGGCACTATCTGGATGTTTTGCTTATCCCGAGTGTGGAAATATATGTTTTATTAAGTGTCAGAGCTCACTAATGAGAAGAAGGAGGAAAATCAATTGTCTGCTTATATCTTGATCTCAGACAGGACTAACAAGTTCTTTATTTTGATGCTGTGGACAGGGCGGGCAGAGTGACAAACAGAGTGACAGTGGCTGTCAGCTCTGCCACAGAGACAGCTCAGCTGATGAAGGGGGTAAAGGGTTTCGTGGTGTTGGATGCTTCAAACACATTTGTGCGTTTATTAATTCAAAGAGATTCATAGAAGGCTATAAAATCCTGCAGCTGAATTGATTCCTGATGCGAAGTGATGGAAAACACTAAAATTTCAGCTACGGACTCTATGCAGGTTTATTCTCCTATCCCTAAAACCAAGAGAACAGCTTGGCCAGCTGCTCAGAGTAGGGGCAGCCAAAGGAATTCCATTTTTCCATGCTGAAGCTGGGATTCAGGTTAGTATTTATGGCAATAGAAGTACAAGCCAGCTCAGTGCAAGTCTCTGCACAACTCCAGCCATAAATCTTGTTTCAAACATGCACCGTGCTGTGCTCATAGAAAGTGCTCCGGTGGCACAAGATGAGCATGAAGGTCCCTTCCAGACCAAGCCATCCTGTGATTCTATGATTCCTCCTTGGGCATCTGGCACGGGGCCCAGCTGGAACAGGAGGCAAGGTAAGCTGGACCTCCACGGGACTCTTCTCGTGCCCTCAGACCACTGAGGCTGATTGGAAAGGACCACTCCAGTTCCCAGCACACACGGTCCAAACAACAGGATCGAGACCCATGACACGAGCATTAACATTCATTTCCCACAGAAACTTCGTGTAATTATCAAATACTGGTGTCCAGTGACACTCCCTCCTCCCCAAACAAGGCTACCAACCTGCTGTCACTCACATTCGTTATCTCCCTTGTCTGTTAGAGGATCACACCTGACAATTGTATAGTTAATCTCTTGGCAGCTGTGAAATGAAACAGTGAGCTCCAGCCGCCTTGAGAAGATGCATTGATTTCTTAAAATGACAGATCGCCTCCTCCCTTGATGTTCAAGCAGGGGCTCAGGGCTGGCGTTATGGATCCTGCCTGTCATTCAATTAAAAAAGCTTAGCAGAGATGCTCCAGCTGAGCGCACCAGACAGCATTAAGGCTAAGCCCTGACCCAAAGATTTAATGGCAGGGAGTACGAAGGCACCTTCAGCCCTGGGGGCTTGTCCAGTTTGCTGATGAGTTCACCAGTTGTGGTATGGAGCTCGCCACCGTGAACCAGACAAGCCGCTCTCCACAGTAACACAGCTGACTGGGCAGCCAGGTCCCATAGGAAAGCAGAGCAGGAAAACCCCTTCCTCCCCAGAAGGAAATTTGCTGCACTTAATGGAGCATTTTATATCCTGTTTCAACACAGCTCTTTCATAAGGATTATGTGTTTAACAAAACTCTTGACACTGTGAAACAGCCTCCGTCTCACTGTGGAGAGTGAAGCGCTGGTGACTGGCCTCAGCTGGACTTTGCAAGATTCTCCCCCAAAAAGCAAATAAGCCCCCATTCGCAGCAATGTCATAAAGCCGAGAGGGCTTCATCTGAGATTTAGGTTAGATATTAGGAAGAAATTCTTCCCGTGAGGGCGGTGAGGCCCTGGCACAGGTTGCCCAGAGAAGCTGTGGCTGCCCCATCCCTGGCAGCGTTCAAGGCCAGGTTGGAGGGGACTTGGAGCAACCTGATCTAGTGGAAGGTGTCCCTGCCCATGGCAGGGGGTGGAACAAGGTGACCTTCCAGCCCAAGCCATTCTGCGAACCTATGATTCCATGGTTCCAACATTCCACGTTCCATCTTCCCTGGTTCCACCGTCCCACTGTGACACAGCAGCGGGCACGGGGTGCCGTGGTGCTGCCCCATGTCACCGCCGTGTCACCGCTTCGCAGACGCAGCACACACGTCTCGTTGCACGAGCACAGCAGCCCCGCTCTCCCCACGACGCTCGGAGTCACCGAGCCTGAAGCCTCCGAAGGTACGAGGGACCGGGGCGGGGAGAAGCGGCTGGGGAGGAGATTACTGGGATTTACCGCCATCGCTACCCACGGCTGGGGCGTGGAACGGGGTGAGCTTTAAGGGCTTCCCAACCCAAACGATTCTGTGAATGACGGAGGGGAGGGGATGAACGACTCCGGGAGTTGTCCTGGCTCGGCCGCAGCTCCTCAGGCCTGCGGGTCGCCGTGGCAACGGCCGCGTCCTGCGGGGCCGGGCCGGGCCGGGCCGCGGGTGGATCCGGCCGGGCCGCGCCGGGACCGGAGCACCTGGACACAGCTCCGGGGCCTGAGGAGCACCTGGACACAGCTCCCGGGGCCTGACGAGGTGGGCTGGAGCCCGAGGGGGCAGCCCCTGGGTGCCCCTGCGACCGCTCCAAACCCCGGCCTGGGTGAACACAGAGCCCCTTCCTTGGGTGATGCAGGTCCCCCCCGACCCCGGCTGCAAACAGAGCAGCAGTGCAGGGAGTTCAGCCAGCCCTCCCTGGCAGGAAAAAGAAAAAAGGGATGTAAAAACACGGGGAAAAGCAAGGGAAAACAAGCACAATGACAGCTCGGTGTGTGGGCAAACACATTGCTCGGCAGAGCCAAATCCTTCCAAGAGTGGGGAATGTCACCTGGCGCGTGTGCCGGTCCTGCTGCTTCATACGTGATGCCGGGAGCTGGCACTGCTTTGGTTTGGGTCGGGTTTTTTTTGTGGAAAGAAAAAAGCAAAAAGGAAATACAGCTTGTTTTTCTTTTAGTCGACAGCTCTCTTGAAAGATTAAGTTGCAAATGAGTGACTTACTATAAACTGTGGTGCATCTCAGGGCCAGACAGCTGAAAGGTTTACAAACGCTTGGAATTCCTATGAGGAAGTGTTATTAGCTCTGTTATGAATTTAGGGGAAATGAGGCCAAGAAAAATGGCTCTGTCAAGTAGATCTCACCATCTAGCTTCTACAGGGCATGTAAGAATTAAGATATCCCAGTTAGATCTTAGTTTCAGAATACTGCATTAATTTTGTTTTCAAATCAAGTGTGTCCAGCTTGTGAAAGCCACCTAAACATCCAGCTGGGTTCTCATTACAGTATCACTGACAACAGGGACACAGGCATTTATTTAGCTAATTGCTGTTTATGGTACATAAGCTGAGTGAGCCACAGGCACTTCAGCTAAAGCACAACAGAGAAACACCTTCCACCTTCGCACAGATGGCACCGCCAGCCAGAGCACATCTTTGCCAGTAAATGAAGTATAAAATCCTCCCAGAATGGTTTGAGTTGGAAAGGACCTTAAAGTCCATCTCATTCCAATCCCCTGCCACAGGCAGGGACATCTATTAGACCAGGTTGCTCCGAGCCCCATCCAACCTGGCCTCGAACGCCTCCAGGGATGGGGCACCCATGTGTGTGCGTGTGTGTCCTTCTCTTACCGTACATTGCAGAAAACAAGAAAGCAAGTAGACCTCGTGGTCCGAGATGATGCAAACTAAAACCAAAGATAGGGAAAGCAGCACATCACTGAAAAGGTTGTCGGGTTGAGACTCTCAATCCACTGGTGAAGGTAGAAGTGCAAGGAAAACGCTGTCATTCCTCTTGGAAGCTGTCGTGAGGTGGCACTCGGTGCATTGCTTTGTTCTGCCTGCTGCATTCCGGCTCAGGTGGGGGCAGAGGGTTAATTTGAATCACCAAGGTGATTATGTAGCTGTAGGAACTGGCTGAGAAGATGGGCCTCAAACCTCAACAGCCTGGCAGATTACAAAGAGAGAAAAATAGACATCTCCAGAGAGGCAGAAGAATGGAAAGAAATTGCTTACAGGAGTACAAAGGCAGCTAATTAGAATGAAACAAGATAATAAGATAGGGAGAAATTTTGGCAGAGTGTATCAGAGAATAGTTCCTGTCAGTGAATCTATTAAGCAGAGGTAGAACCTCTCAAGGGCGGGTAGAGGGAGACCAATTGGAAGACATATTAAGTAGATGATACAAAATGTTAGAAGCCATACAAGTACAGGGGAAAATTCCTCTGGAACTACATCTAGTCTTGACAGTTCTTTATAAGCTAAGCTTTAATTAAGAGAGAAGAGTCACAGCCACGACTGTACTCCCTCACAGCTGCTTTTCCTTTGGTTCTTAATGTTGTTATTGTTGCTTTCCTACACAGCAGCCAAGCTTTGGAAGCATGGCTAAGGTTTTGCGTGAGACTGAAACCAGTTCGGACAGTACCGCACCCAGAGAAGAACAGGACGACAAAGCCAGCATGGAGCAGTACCTGAGAAACAAAAACCTTGTTCTGGATTTCCTGCGCTCTGACCTGAACCCCCACCACCTCCAGTACCACTGGAACAAAGTTCATCTTCTGAAGAAGTGTTACTTTTACTTGAAGTTTGAGCCCAGACACGTGTGCGTGAGAGACCAGAACAATATGATGATTTTTGCTGACATCTTGCAAATAGCAAACCCCTGCCAACTCCAGAAGATCAAGAAGATGGGAAAAAAACAGACCGAAATCCAGCTGGCACTTTTAACTGAGCTGTTGGAACAGTTGGAGCGAGGTCGGGAGGAGTTGAGCCGTTACGTACAGATCTGTGACGTGGAAACTTTCCTCTCCCAGTGGGACTTGAACATAAAGAGAGTGCTCAAGCTCTCCATGTTTTTCAATAAGCTCATTGCCTTGGAAGAGCCAAGGAAGCTCCATGTCAAGCACAGTTTGGTGTCACAGATCCATCTTGGAGGTGCTCTGCACCCTCACATCAGTTTTTCTCTCTACACGAAGAAGCCGCCGATTTTTGATCGGATCGAGTCGTTCGCGTGCCAGACCTGGGTCCAGCTCAAGTGGTTCACTGAAAGTCAAGAGTCGCACCTGGAACGATGGCAGCTGGAGATCAAGCTAGTGACAGATGACAGTCAGAGAGAACCAGGATACGGCCGGACCCAGGAAGTCATCTCCAACCCGTGTGTGATCAACCACCTGCAGCCCGGCAGGTTGTACGAGTTCAAAGTGAGGAGATCCGACACGCACACGCTCGTCTACTCGCAGTGGCACGACTGCATTATACTGAAGACAAAAACTCACCCTGTTGAAGACGCCAAGGAAGCCCCCAACCGCAGCCTGATGAGGCGGCTCACGAGAACGACTCCCTCACTTTAACGGTTTCATGAAAGAGATGAATAAGAGTAATTAAAAATAAATTGTTTAAACAGTTTGCGTAAAATCAAACTCGTTCTGTTTTCAACAGCAATTTTACAGGCGCCTTCCCAAAATCTTTCCAGGTTAGCAGTAACCCATTCAAAATTTCTCACAAAAAATAACACCTTTAGGCAGCATTTGGGACTCAACACTTGTGTCCCACTGCCAGAGGCGACACGTGGGAGCAGCCAGAACCAGCAAGTCCTGCAGGACACCTCCGAAGCAGAGCACAGGAGAAAGAAGCATCTCCACCATCCAGTGCTTTCCATCCACTGAAGGATGCTCAGTGTCAGCTTCTTCCAATGATGTTTTGGGTTTTTATTGTCCTTCCTCCAAAACACCTGAACTGAACTCTTAAGCTCTTCAAATCACCCACCCAGACTTATGTCCGTCCCTGGTTTCTCTCACCCTCTACACCCTGTGCCTTCTAGGTACCTAAGCACGACTTCACCCCTCTATAGTGCATGAAAAGATCACTTTAATTAAAAAAAAAACAACCAAAACCCAGCAATAAATAACCCCAAACCTCCCAATGAACAGGGAAGGGTAATACATCAGTATGTAGAAAAATATTTTTCTGCCAAAAAACTGCAATTAATGTTAATTTTCTTTTTTAACATTTGGTTCAGTGCAAACAGAGCTGTCCCCAAACAGATTCTAGTCAAACCATCACATAAACAGACCTTTTAGTAATAAAATTTATTATTTAAATAAATTCAAATCATTTTTACAATTATGGCTTAAATATCAAAAAAGGAATGTTGAGGTTCATTCTTATAAACAGTCAAAGCAGATAAAAATATTTGTATCCAAAAGATCATTTGAGGTTTGCTGCAAGTCACAGACATACAAAAGATAAAAACCTGCCACATTTCAAGTTCCTTAATTCACACTTCCTGACACTTGACATTTCATTTCTATTTTTAAAAAAACCCAACCATTTATTGCAGTAAATTGATTGTCCTACACAGATCTGTCCAAATCCTCAGAAACAGTGCAGCTGGCCTGATGCTGGGCTCGCCACCGGCTGCCTGCACAGGTTCCCCTTGTTCAATTTGTGCTCAAACTCTGGCTAGTGGGGAGGAAATTAAGCTGATGCTGTTGGATGATCTGACATTTGTGTCCTGCAGCCACGGGCTTTTGTCTTTGTGGAGAACACAGCCCGTGACCGGACAGATGCCCTGGGCACCGCGCTGCCAGGGCGTTCCTACCGGGATCACCAAAAGTTTGGTATTTTAAGAATATTGCTCGAACGTAAAATTCTTTCAAAAGTAAATTCAAAGCTCTGCGTGCAAATGAAACCAGGCTAATTTGAACTTTTTTTCCTCTATTGATTTCTATGATTCTCTCCATGAGCATAAGGACAAGAACACGATACTCAGCTGTCACTACGGCCTATAAAAAGTTTAATTGCACTTTCTGCTATCCCTGACTATTGCGTGACCAGCTCTCCAGGAACCTGCTCGCAGCGCCAGCAGCCCAAGGGCCCAGCCTGGCTGTAGCTGCTGCTTGGGTGCATTTCCTAATCACCAGTTATAAAATACATCCTCAGAGAAAAAAAAAAACCAAAAAACATGTATATTGTCTTGCAACACAGAGGTGACCAAGCAAAGCATCTCAATCTACCTCCATGGAGCAGAAATAAACACTTTTTTCCCAATGAGGACAAAGGGAGTTGCTTTATGAGGACTCTCTTGGCCAAACCCCCTCCAAGAGCACTGACTGAGCCACTACACTTGGGGTGAGTCTCCTCGTTTGTGTTACATGTATGAAATAACCAGCACAAAACCCGGGGGAGAAACTCTTCACTTACAGGAGATCATGAAAACGAGACCCAGTGGTTCTAAAGGAGCCAAGATGGCTTTGTTAAAATGAAGCTGGCACCGTGCTAAGGTAGTTATCCCAACAATTCCAGCGCTTTCTGCAATTCTCCCTTAACATCTGGGAGCTAAATGATTGCATTTCAGTAGTCCACAGAATGATCCCCAGACAATCTTATTTTGGAATTGCAATAATATTTGCTCATCAAGCTGGTGCAGAATCTTTTAAGATCCCACCCAGGATGACTTCAAAGAGGAACCAATGAGTTTTAAACCTTACCAGCTTTTATCAAGCATCTTTAGAACCAGCAGGAGGTACTTCCTATGGGTTTTTATCCTTCATGGAGTTGCCAGCCATATGCCCACTATTATGCTTCAGTAGGACGAGAGCAAGCCTGGGTGGTCTTTGGCGTACAGCTCGAACCCCCCAAAGGCAGACTGCGGGAAGGTAGTTTAAAATGAGGAAGAGAACAACAAAACTTCTCCATAGGTTCTGAAGTCAAGTCTAACACAGAGTCATGAGAAGAAACACAGCGTCAAATGGAGACTTTTCCAGACACAACGCTTTCCTATTGCCATTCCTCCACGTGGGAAAGAGCCACGCCGGGTTTCAGTTGCAAACAGGACAAAATTCCTCCTGCCATAGCGCTGTGACATCACAGGGATCCACGCCACAAGCAAAACTTGTGTCCCAGCACAGTACAGACTTGGTACAACGCCACGATTGCAGCTCAGCTCCATCCCACATGAACACCTAAGGACAGCCAAGCATGTGGTTTGGGGAGAGCCGAGGCAGGCACTTCATACATTCAGAATTGAAATGAGATAAAAGCCACCCTCCCTCAAAACTGCCATGCTTCCAAAAGCAGCTCCATGATTCTCAGAGGGCGCCATTCACCACAGTACATCTCTACCAGCCAAATGTCACTGGGTGAAAGCAGCTTCTCTGGTGAACCACAGCTTCCAGCTCACAGCAGTTTGGCTACAGAAAATATAAAAATACATTACACACACACACACACACCGTGGTGCGCTTATCAAACCTCCTTCACTGCTCTTAAAAACTCAGGCCATAAGGCTGTGAAACAAATTCACAGAGTTAAAAGTTAATAAATTAAAAGCAGCTTTAAAAAAATGTGGGGTAGGAAAGGAAGGGGGGATCAACGGGAGATTTCAAATAAAATTCTGAACAGTTTAAAATGGGCTGAGAAATCCCAACATTTCCTGGTAGGAGTGGTCCCCACTTTTCACTGCCTTTACGCTGGTGAGGACAACCTCCTTCGTACAAAGAACACGTAAATCTATTTACAGAATCACCTTGGCCTTGGTGCTGCGATATTTACACGCTCAGAGAACAACATTTTGGCTAGACAAAGAGTGGCGCATGCGTCTCTCGTTGCTTTCCTCCTTCACTTAAAAAAAAAAAAAAAGAAAAAAAAAAGTAAAAAATGAGAAGTCTTAAAAATCCCCCGTCCTTGGATTTAAAATGAGAGGCAGTACTCAGAAGCTTTGGTCCTCCATGGCAAACAGCAGCTTGCTGTGCCGCTCCGCTGCGTGCAGTCGTTCCACCCCGACGAATGGACTGAGCATTTGATCCCCAAAGTGCAACCCCGACAGCTGGAGTAAATATTTGGTCCCCCCAAACTGCAGCTGCAGTGGCAAGGTAGGATGAGGGTTCTGCTGAGCAACTTACAGTTACAAAAATAGTATCATCATCAGTAAAGTCACGTGCCCATCATCCATCTCCGATGCTTTTTGGTTTGCTAGAATTGAAAGTTCCTGCCCGAGGTTGCACTGATTAAAAACACCCCAAGATGCTGAAGCAGAGGCTGAAGCTGAGTTGTCACGGTGCGGGAAGCTCCCAGATCCCCCGCTGCATTTGGCTCCGTAGGTCATTGAATAATGGAAAGATTTGGTCCTTCCCAAGGCACACATAACGCAGTTCAGGCAGAGAGGGCCCGTCCTCACCGGCAGAGGGCCGGGGTCCTCCTGACCCGAATCTCCTGGGCTGCAGTGCAGCAGTTGTGCTTGAAGTAATGCTGGACCAGTCTCCTCCACAAAGGGTTGCACTCCAGGAGGTACCGGTTCCCTGTGGGCACAGGGATGGGGACAGCAGGTTAGTGGCCAGAAGAGGCTTGGCTGATACGGTTTTTATCTATAACCTCTAGCTAAGGGGGCTGGGTCACTCGCAGGGACATATCTGTGAAATCCCAGCTCCCTTTTCCATGCTGTCATATCTGCGAGCAGCTTCCCTACACACCACAGCCTACACCTGCGTGATCAGGAGCAAAATGAGCAGCCAGATTTTTCTTAGGAGAGAGCTCTAGCATGACAGCAACAGAAACAACATGGTCCAAAACAAAGGGTGAGAAAAACTAACTATACTTGCTGCATTCAAGCTGTGAATGAGCCCTGCTTTGCCCAGATTGCCCAATTTCAAACCCCCAGACTAAAGGGCAGAAGAATAAAGCAAGACCCCCTGGTTGGATCACCACCCCTTTTTCCAAGCAGCCCATTCCCCTGCAGGCCTGTGTGTGGTCCAAGGATACCAACCTATGATGCAGAGTCCTTCCTGAGCTCGTGTGATGCCAACATTGATCTGGTTTGGGTCGGTAACAAACCCCAGGTATTTCTTCTGCCAGCTCTTTGTGGGCTTCCTATCGATCTCAGACCGGGGGCAGGAGCGTACAGTTGACAGGATCACATATCTCCATTCACTTCCTAGAAAGTGGAAGCAAACCAGATTTTTTTAGAAGGAAGCATCTGGCCATTTCTCCACCCCACAGGACACTCATTTCTCTACTGCCACCCTCTGGGTTTCTCCAGCTCTGGAGGCCTTTGGACTCCTGGTTGTTGCTTTCCAAAGAGAACGAACATCTGGCAGTTCTCTAACGCCCTTCTCAGATATAGAATCACGGAATCACAGAATCACAGAATGGTTTTGTTTGGAAGGGACATTCTGTGTTCCAACCTGCCTGACATGGGCAGGGAACCTTTCACTGGAAATCTTCCACTAGAGATCCTCCACCTTCCTGCCTTCAGCAGCCTCACCCTGCCCCAAGCACTCCAGAGGCTTCCAAAGGATTTATTATAATCACAAATCACCCAGAAATCTGGTCTTCCGTGGCTGAAATGACCCTGGGGTAGGGTTTGCTCGAAGACTGTGTCTGTGAGCAGCTCCTCAGGAAGGCAGAAGGGGACAGACCCAACACTTCCCCTCCTGTGCCCTCACCTTGACTCTTCATGATGGTGCAGACGGTCACCCCGCGGATGCCCTCCCTCTGTAGGCTCTTGTTGATCTCGGACACCTGGGCGCTGTAGGGGCTCAGGATGGCGATGCTCTCCGGCCGGATGGTGCCATCTAGTGTCAGCTGCTTGGCTATCCTCACCTGGAGGGACCAGCGTCCTGCTCACCTGGGAGCGGGGCCGGAGGGCAGAGCCCCCCCCAGCACCCCTCCCCAGGGCAGCCATGGCTCCTGCCTTGGGGTCACGCTGCCCTACACCTGCCTCTGCCAAGGGGCGTCCTGGTGTGCTGCAGACCCGGGAAGCACCAGGCAGACACTGCTGATCCTTGTATCTTTATCATCCCTCCACAATTCCAGCACAACGCCCTCCCTTCTGCATCCCCAGCAATTCCCCAGGACCCTCCTCACCGCCTGTGCCACTTCCTCCAGGTTAGCTTTGGAGTTCTCGTTTCCTTCCTCAGTAGAAATCATGAGGGAGTGCTCCTTCCCTTCCATGTGCCCGAAGATGATGGGGCAGCAGTTGTTATCTCTGTGGTGGAGCACGCTGGGTTTCCGAACAAGCTGAGGACCTGTTCTCAGCCGCCTTTCATAGAACTCCTGGGATGGGAACTCGCAGATGCTCTTGTGCTGGCAGAGAAAAGGGGGGAAACAGAGGTGAGCAAACCCAAGGAACTTCTCAGCCTGCAGTATCTTTCTGGGCAGGCTTCACCCCCAGTGCCATTCTGCTGGATCTGGCACTGGTGTATTCCTAGGTATAATCCTGTGCCTGGGAAGGGGAAGCACTAATGGAGAATATCTGATGCTCAAGGTAAGCTCTGATAGCAGCATTTTGTGTGATGGAGAGGAGACAATCCACTGGAGGGCCTCACCATGCGGTACTGCGTGTCCAGCATCCACGCCTGTCCCTGGTAGCGCTCGAAGAGAGACGTCTCCATGCCAAGATTCTTGCAGACATCGTGGTTAACCACCGGCCGCAGCTGTTTGTGATCCCCCAGCAAAACGACCTGGAAGGAAGAGCAGACACCTCAGCTGTGAGGTGGTGGCACTGGCAAAGGCCACCAGCTCTTTGGAAGGCTGTTGGTACACGGACATTCGGTGCTACTTGTTTATGTTACGCTCACAGCAACCTCAGCCAAAGACCACGTTGGACATGATATAAAGATTCTGTCCTAGATAATGTTTCCATCCGACGGGAGGAAAACAAAGAGCCATAGAATTCTAGAATCACAGAATGGTTTGGGTTGGAAGGAGTCTTAAAGCTCATCTCATTCCAACCCCACGCCATGGGCAGGGACACCTTCCACTCGATCAGGTTGCTCCAAGTCCTGTCCAACCTGGTCTTGAGCATTTCCAAGGATGGGACAGCCACAGCTTCTCTGGGAAACCTGCTCCAGGGCCTCCTCACCCTCACAGGGAAGAATTTTTTCCTAATATCCAATCTAACTCTGCCCTCTGTCAGTGTGAAGCCATTCCTCCTTGTCCTGTCACTCTACGCCCTTGTCTAAAGTCCCTCTCCAGCTCTCTTGGAGCCCCTTTAGGCACTGGAAGGGGCTCTAAGGTCTCCCTGGAGGTAGAACAACCCCCACTGTGTCTATGCTTTTTATCACGTTAATACTTTGTATCTGGGCCAGAACATTTTTTCGGTGGCAGCGATACCCACCCCAAAAAGAAGCACAAACCTTAAAACCCTAACAGGTCTTGGAAGAGCAGCACGGTAAAGGATGGAAGATGTTTGAGAGCCCCGAGCAGTTGTCCCAGAGACTCGTCCTTGGCAGGGACATACCTTCTCAGCACGGCGGTGGCAGACCAAGGGGATGAGGGTCTCGGGCTCTGTGGACATGGCACACTCGTCGATGATTATCTGCTTGACATTGAGCTGCTCCAGGGCGCTGGCCGACGCGACAGAGCAGGTGCACAGGATGACATCGTGACACGCCAGCTGATACGCACGACCTTGCGACAACCAGCTTTTGTACCTAGTGTCGAGGCAGAAAACACCGGGTTATGCATAAGGGAAACACCTCCAGATTCCTCATGCAGGAACCAGGCAGAGGCTGTGCTTTCCCAAGTGATTATGGCTTCACCTCCCTCCCCAGGATGAGCTGGTGTTCCCAGGAAAGGGCTTTGGATGGACACGAGGAAGTGTACTTTGTCCTGAACTCAACAGGGCAGGGGGTCCAGGGGAAGGATTCGAGGTTCACAGAGGTATAATAGGAATTTTGGTCCAGATGGACAACAGCACCGGTGCAGAAGCGATTCTGAGGCTCTGTGCTGTACCACTAACCTCGAGCGCATCACTTTTTGTCATTATTCTGAACACACAGTTTATTAATCTGTGCTTCAGAGGTGGCACACAGCCAAAGTCTCTCATCAGGGTCTCTTCCTACTCACTCCTTTGTTTCTTCTTCTGTGATCTCCTCTCCGTTCCTCACCCGAGTGTCAAAGCGACAGATCTCCTGCCAGAATTTGCTGGGTGCCCGCCGGATGCGATGATGCAGGATTATTTCGCTGAATAAAGAGTCAGTACATAAATATTTTCCCTCAACACTGAGACCTGAGTGATTTCCTCGACAGTGAAGCAGACCACACCACCTGCCTATGTGGAGAAACCCTATTAGCTAAAAAACTCACAGCCAGACTCTCCCATCTTTGTAGACCCAATAATTCAACCTCGAGGACATAAAATACAACCACCTCCCTTGAGCAGCTGCGAGCAGGGACGAGGTCAGAGACACTCAGGGCTGTTCCAAAAGGAGATGAAAACATCTAGGGACTTTTCAACAACCTGGATTTCCTGACTAGGTGCTACATTAGACTGTACATGTTCACTTGAAAAAATTAATTACAAATTAATTAGAAAGCAAATTAATTAGAAATTAAATAGTGCTGCTCCACAGTAGTGGAGTGAAACTGTATTTGCTCTGGCTTGTTCAGCGTTACTGATGCAGAAGCCACCTCTCCCCAGCACCCTGGGAGCCTGCAGGGCCATGCCATCCTACCTGAGCTCACGCTTTGGCTTTGCATCCCGTAGGGATTTACGGGAGATGTTCCGGTTGCTCCCCGGGTACGGGAATTCCATCGTCTCAATGGCCTCCCCATAAACCCGCAGTGGTTTCAGGTTCTTCGTCTTCATCAGCATCTCTGGAGAAGGAGGACAGGTCTGCTCAGACAGCACCAGGCACTGGTGATGCTCAGGCCTGTCTCTCCCTGCCCCTCACTCATCATCCCGTCTCCACTGGTCCTCGCCCTGCAGTGCAGGGTCTTCTGTAAGGACCAGCCCCACTTTCTGCCCCTCCACACCCCATGTCCTCCCTCCCACCAGTACAAGCCACTTCGGGGGCTTAAAAGATGGTAGTTACCAGCAACAACATCAACAGACTTGTTGGACGGGCCACAGTACAAGATGTACTTTCTCTTCTTGTGCTTTTCGTCTTCCAAGCACGGTGTTTTGTCCTTCTCAACACTCTCCTCATTCAGTTTATGGAACCAGTAGACAATGTGAGTTCCAACAACCGTCTTCCCTGTGCCTAGAAAAAAAAAGGAGCATGCTGAGAACATTTTAACCACAACACTCATGCTCTGGATCGGCACCCAGCTGATCAGCCATGAAATAAAACCAAGAACAGGGGACTGCCTTGCACAGCTGTGGGTGATGCTAACCCACGCTCCCTTCTCCTGCCTCACCGAGGCTCCTATGGAAAGCAGCAGATCAGCTCTCACCTGCCATTCATACCACAGCAGGTGTGTTCTGCTGTCCCCCCTTACCTGGTGGGCCTTGGATGAGCGTGAAGGATTTTCTCAGAGCATCCAGAATAGCCTGGTTCTGACTCCTGTTAAGCTTCCAGTTGCTGCCGGGGATATCAAAGGAATTTTGCTGCAGGAATCTGGATGTTGTCACTGTTACAGCAAAGAGCCAAGAAAACAAATTTAAAGAAGGTTACTGAGGGCAGCACAGAAGTGATTCAGCAAGAGGGTGCAGCAGGTACCTAGCGATGGTGGTCCATTACAAGACCACCTAGAAGTAATCCTTTCCCCATGCCAAGACACTCTGCCCATGAACCATCTCCGTGAGTCCTGGGGATGACAACCTCAGCCGTGCCAGCCACCAGCAGGGCATCCCAAATTACAGAGCAGCTCCTCTCACCCCCTTGTCAGGGGAACCTCCTGGTGTGGGAGCATCGCCCCTGTGGCAAGGGCCCAGAGAAACTGCCAGGGCACCTGCCTGGCCAGAAGCAAGTAGCCACAAGGTGAGAAAGATTAATATTTGGCCTTACCTTTTTGAGGAGGTTCGTGGCCAAGGGCGATGCTTTGAGCAAGGTCAGAGGCATACTTGAGCCTCCAAAGTGCTTTTTCTTTGCGTCTGACAGACAAGGAAAAATAAGAATGAATGGAATGTAGCATAAAATAGCAAAAGTTGTAATACAGCTTTGCACAGCTGCCTTACTTATTCTTTCTCTCCGCTTTGCTGTTGCATTAACTCCTTCCACAAAGAACTTAAACCACAAAGAACTTAAACTTATTCTGCTCCTCTGCATTTCTCAACAGACTGAAGAGCTGAGCCTGCAAAGATGTTGAAAGCAAGGAGCACAACTCCTGTCCCAACTCTGTTTTATTATGGCCCAACCCCTTTTTAATGGATTGGCTTCCAATTTTTCCTAAAATTCGTGATGCAAAAGGAAGCACATTCTGCCCTGAGAATGCTGCAGCGCTGGGGGTGCTCAGCAGCCTGTGCTGTGTACAAGGAAGGGCAAAATAGACATCAGCTCTGATTTAAAAAAGAGCAGAACTTGCTTTGCAGCAACAACAAAGGGGAATGATTTGGAAATCAGGGAGCTCTTCCTCTAAGCAAACCCCACTCCAGGGCTTCACTTGGCCTTTTATAACACATATTGCAGGAACTCAGTAACATAAGAAGCGGGTGCTCAGGGAAATTTCAGCACCTTCCCCCATCTCCCCATTCTCAGGGACAACCAGAAGAGCATGGGACCATCTGGAGAACAGACCTGAGGAGTGCTGCCACACCCCCCAAAGACCCACAGCCCAGCAGTATGGCCAGTCAGAGTAAGGGTAAGGGCAGGTTTTTCAGGGGATCAGCCACAGCAGTGAGGAAAGCCCGTGGGGGTGCGGCAGAGGGGTCCCGTGGGGGTGCAGGAGAGGGGTCCTGTGGGGGTGCAGGAGAGGGGTCCCGTGGGAAGCCAGGTGAACCAGAGCACACTGCTGAGCCCACTTACATGTCTGGCAGCATCTTTGGAATGAGCTCCACCGTGAACCTGGCAGAATCCTGTGAGATCTCCACAGGGATGTTCTCCATAGACATGTAGTGGATGTAAAAGTTCATAGTCTGCTGACCAGACCTGTCTGACTTCTCGTCATCGTTGAACTCCTCCGTGACCCCGTGAGCCACCCAGGTGTAGGTATTGGGATCAACCACAAGTTTGTTGTCTGTTTTGCCGTTGTCAAGCAAAGACAGGTTCCGGAGGCCATGGCTAAGGCATTCCTCATCACTCTGGAGGCTCTTGGGAAGCTTCAGCCCACCTAAACGAATGCACAGGTAACAGTGGAAGAAGTCCACTTCAATGGAGCACTCCTCCAACCACTTCTTGTTCAGCACGAAGCTCCCTTGCAGCTGTCCTTTGCTTGTCCTTTGCTTTGCCCACTTTATTTTAATATCATGGAGGACAATGGAGTCGTTCTCGGCCACGGCACACACCGCAGACTCCATGGCGCTCATGGGCATCCACACCTTGTTGTAGTCCGTCGTGCTCTTGTACCTGTCCTTGGACTGCAGCGTGGCGTAGGCCGAGAAGCAGTCGATCGGCTTCTCCATGTGCTGCAGGCAGACCTCAAACGTCGGCGTCACACACCACAGCTGCACGAAGGGCACCAGGAAGCCCCGGCTGACATCGGTGGTGAGCTGGAACCGCAGCGCGTCGCCGGCGCTCAGCTCCAGGGACAGCTCCATGTAGTGGGAGCAGGAGCTCTTCCGCACCCAGCCGATGTGCCGCTGGTACAGCTCCTTGCTCTGCCGCAGCAGGGCCGCGGCCCTGTCGAACTCCTCGTTCCTGATGGCCGTGAGCACGTCTTGCCACGTCTGAGTGCGGAACAGGGTGACACTCTGGTCGCAGAGGGGTCCTTCCCGCAGGCTCTGCTCCTTTGTCTCCGCAGAGTACATCCTCCTCTTCCAGGTCAGCCTGATGCTGCCCCGCTGCTGGATGAACACGGGCTGCTCTATCAGCTGAAGGGACCTGTAGCTAATTCTCTGCGGATCCGGAAGACTCTCATTGTTCAGGGGAAACAGCGCTTTAAAAAACCTGCTCATCTCTTCGACATCCACCACAAAGGCAATCTTCTGCAGGACTTGCTCCTTCAGCTGGCTGGCCATCTGCAGGGAGTGGGCTCTCTTCTCGTACGTCATCGCCTGGGTGTTCTTCCTGTTGAAGTCGTGACAGAGAAACTCAATGTCGTCCGCGGAATAGACGAGGGGCTTCTTGCGGAGCACGGAATGAAGGTGCCGCTGGACCACGACGTCCACGTACCGGCGGATGGGAGAGGAGGCCCAGGTGTAGGAGTCAACATGCAGGGAGTAATGGCCTGCCTTCGACTGGACAGTGGAATTGGAGCGGCAGAAGTAGGAGCGGCTGAGCAGTCTCCTGAACTCCAGGGCCACAGGGGCCAGCTTTGGGTGGATGTCATCGGTGACAACGAGGTCGAGCATCTTCTGGAAGTCATGGGCATTAGCAGCTGACTGCAGGTGCTCCCAGACGGGGCCCAGAAGACTGAACTCCACATTTTTAGGGGAGTCTTGTTCAGGAGGCATTTCTCCCAGGTGATGCAAGAGGTGGATGGACAAAGGAATGATGTGGCTGTACTTGTTTTTCATGTGTGACAGCTGCGTAAGACTTGGCTCACACTGACACCGGAGAGGAGTGACATTTCTGGTCACCTCCTGGTTGGTGAGGAACTCGGCCACGAAACTGTTGAACATGATCATTAACTCCTCTATCATCTGATGGGACCCCCTGTTACCTGGGGAACTTTCCTCGTCCAGCCGGTCGTAGAAACAGTCCTCCTGCAGCCGAAACTTCCGATGGATCCTGGAGAAGTGATAAGCCACAGCTATGCAGTCCTCCAGGGTGTCGAAACGAAGGGCCCTTGCTGCTCCCCTGTAGCAGTTCTTAATGCAGAGCTCTGCCTCTTCGTAGGACAGCTGCCTGTCCGAGCGGATGGCGGAGATGGTGAAGACTCCCTTTAGCATCTGATCCGTCTCCTTCTCTACGGTGACAAACAAGGAGATCACCCGTCGATCCTTCTGCGGCAGGAGGCTGCAGACGTCTTGGCTGATTTTGGGTGGGAACATGCACAGAGGCTCCTGCTTGGGAGCGTAGTAGGTGACGCCCCGTTTCTTTGCTTCCAGGTCCAAGGCACTGCCTTTGGGAATGATGCCAGCCACGTCTGCGATGTGGATTCCAATCTCATAGTGACGCCCCAGATCCCTGACGCTGATAGCGTCATCCAAATCCCTGGCACCTTGGGGGTCAACAGTGAAGGTCATATAACTCCGACAGTCCTTCAGAGTTTCCTTGGTGAGGTTTACGTTGCTGTTGGAGGTGAATTTGGCTGACTCTCTGGTGACAGCAGCTGGGTATTTGTTCTCCAAACCATACTCCAAGGCGAGGATCTTTAAGCCTTCTTCCAAAGTCAGCGCTGCCTGCAGGATCTCTGTTATTATCCCCAAAGGGTAGTAAAACCCTTCCCGCCAGGAGATGACCTGGACGCAGAAGAACTGGCACCTCCTTGTCTCCTGGTTGATCTTCTCGCAGCTGACCACTCTGTACTTCCCATTGACAAACTTGCGGATGGGAATGACATTGGGCTTCTCCTTCAGCCCCGGGACGAATATTTTGGTGACAGTGGGATCGATGGGTATCATCACACGGGGATCAAACTCGTCCATCATGCAGATGAAGGTCCGTTCTCTCTCGGCGCGCTTCAGGATGCCCACCACCCTCCCCTGTGGGCGGTGGCTGCTGCTGTCGCCTGTGCTGTTCTGCAGGATTTCCACCAGCACCTCGTCCCCAGTGAAGGCTGTCCCGCAGTTAACTCTGCCTTTGATCTGGATGTTCATGGCAGGGGAGTCATTGAGGGTGAAGGCAGAAGCTCTGTCGAACCCCTCTTTGATCAGCTCACACCTCTTGTACATTTTGGGGTGCATGTGCAGGTACTGCTGCATCATCTGGGAAGAGAAGCTGACATACTCCCACTTGTCTTTCCACTGGTTTGAAGCCTCGGACTTCACATTCAGCAGCCCTTCCTCGGACACCGTCACCAGCATGTTCTTGCTCTCATCCAAGAGCTCCTGGAGGATGGGATCATCGGCATTCATGCTCTCGCCCTCAGAGCTCAAGGAATCTGTGTCGCTGTCCTCCTCGTCCCCCTCCGGGCTCCTGCTCCAGCTCTCTTTGTCACACGCAGCCTGTTTGATCTGAGCCATTGTCAGGTTCTCCGGGAAGATGCTCCCCTTGTCGATGCACTGCTGGATGAACCGTTTCCACACCTTGCTGCACTGGCCGTGGGAGCACAAGGCCACGGCGTCCCCCACCGCCACCACCAGCGACTGAGCCCGGGTCATGATGGTGTTGAGCACTCTGGCCTCGTTGAAGAACTCGAGGTGGTGGGAGGCTGAAACGCGCAGGCTCTCGCTGGTGTGGACCGTGCTGATGATGATGACCCGAAACTCACGCCCTGCAGCAGAGGGGACAAGGGAGAAGTCACTCACGAGAACCCATGAGGGAAGACCCTGCCTGGCTGCCACCTGTCCACACTGTGTTACATGGCCGTGGACTGATGGAACCTCGCTCGGCTGAAACATGGGAGTCACCTGGCGTGAGTAAAGCAGCTCTTGGGGATCGTGAGATCCTCTGTGCGCGAACCAGGACGGACATCACAAGGCACCACCACCCACACACCGGGGAGGGAAGGACAGCGTGGAGATGGGATAGAGGCAGAGCGCTGGAGCAGTGCAGCCGTGAGCACCCAGGGAGTAGCCCAGCGTGCCCAGTACCACCAGCAGCCCCTCCTTGCAAGCACAGGTAGAGTTTGCTGTGAATCCCAAATTCCCTGAGAGGAGCCGAGGGTCTTGCAGGAACAAGAGCAGTGACCGTTTGCAAGGATCCCTCTCCCCTCGGGAAGAGCTCTGCTGATCACACAACAAATAACAACCAACAAGAGGCATCCTAGTGATGTCAGAGCTGGGAAGAGGCTGCAAAGAAAGGGTGTGGAGATCACAAACACCCCCTGGGGTCAGTTATTCTCACCACGAGGAGTCCCAGCTGCACAATAAAAAAAAAGATAATGAAAACACGGATGAGTCATAAACGAAGTCCTGGAGGACAAAACCAGCCTTATCCCGCTCTTGTCATCCAGAGCAGGAGACTCCTCCTCTAGTGAGCTGTTCTGTGATTGGTACCCACAGGCCATCCCGGTTTCAATTCCCTTCTGTCACTCGACTCCCTCGCTGGTACTTAGGGCTTCACATGATTCACACATACTCAAGTCTCTGGGATGGCACTTACAGGGTTTTTACCCTCCTACAAAGCAACGTCCATATATTTGAAAGGAGTTGACAGTTGGGTGCAGATTTAATTCAGTGTGAAATCTTATTCACTCAGAAAAAGACAAAATCAGAGAACTACCAGCCAGAAGGGGATGGAAATGAGCCAAAGGACTTCCAGGCACTCCCTGCTAATTGGTGTTATGTGGACTGCGGTGGTGGCAGAGACGCTGAGAGGGCAGGGGAGCTCTGCCTGGCAGCACCTCCCAGAGAGGTATTTTTCCATGTTAACAGCCAATATTTTGCATTTTAAAAAGGAGGAAAATGTAAAGATGTTGGAAACTCCTCTGCTAACACCCCAGTGTCTCTTCTCCCTGCACAGTGGCTGTAGTTGCTATGGACCCTCTTGTCCATCAGCATGACTGTAAAACCTGCGTATGACTCGCACACAGAAGACCCCAAAATGCAGCCAGGCACGAGGGACTGTTGCACGAGACACAAACCTGGCAAGTTTTCGTAGTTTTCCACTATCACATCTTGAAGCTGCTTTCTCCTCAGCTCTTGTCTTGTTGCAGAAACCTGGTAAGAAAGAGGCACAACTGAACTCAGCTCAGAAACCCCCCCACCAAACACCAGGGTCCCTGTCATTAACCTGCCTAGAAGATGCTGACAGAAGTGTTTAACTAAGCCATCCCACCATCTCTGCTCCAGCCACCCAGGACGTGCTACCTAAATGGAGAGTGCCTCAAAAAACCACTGGAGGCACGTGAGACCCCAGATTTCCTATTTTTACTGGCACAAATAATCATAAACAGATTAAAAGGTCTTTCTTAGGGAGTGTTTAGTCAGCAGCACAAGCACAGCCCCCTCAGGTGGGATGCAGGATTCCCCTACTCACCTGTGTCCCATGGGAGACCACACAGATCTTCTTCAGATCCCGGACACCCCACTCATCTGGCCACCTCTGATAGATCTCTTTCACTTTCTCAATCACTTGTATTATCTCGGAGACGTTTTGCCAAGAAACTGTGGAGATATCCCTTTCAGCCACGCCAGACACGTGGCAGAACACGAGGGGATAAATTTCGGGGTGGGGTGGGATGTTCCCACTGGCTTGGATAGCGTTGCCACTGCCGATGTAGAAGTGCTTGGAGACAAACTCGATGATGCCGGCGGTGGAACGGTAATTCTCATTGAAGATGATCCTGCTCTTCATGGCCACCTCATGCCTCTCCCTCTGATAGAACTGAAAGAGCCGGTTCAAGAGGGTGTGATCAGCAGATTGCCCGCTCCCAACGCAGAACAGCTTTGGGGTTATCTGCATGTGGTCCCCAGCCAGGACAATGCGGGTCTCGAAGGTGGCGTAGGAGAGCGGAACCAAAGCTTCACACTCCAGCATCTGCGCGGCCTCGTCGATCATGATGTGGGTGAAGTAGCCTGGGGGGACCTTCAGGTTCTTGGATAGCATGGAGGTGGTGATGATGATGTGGTGCTTGTCGATCTCAGCCTGCGTGGGATGGCGGAAGGAGCGCTGGTCCGGCGAGAGGCAGCAGTACATCTGCGTGATGGGGTCCGTCAGGTTGATGGGCCGGTCGGTGGAGATGATCCGCAGGGGAACAGCCCATGGATGCCCCGTGGTCACGTAGTTGTGAAAATACTCCCGGATGTAAATGTCAGCAGCGCTGGAGGGGAATAAAAGGGAGAAGCATCGAGGAATTGTTGGTGCTGTTCCTAAACTCTGTGACACGAAGTTCTCTCTCATCTTTCCCCAACACACATCCAGTTTCTCTCCCGGCTCTGGTGACACCACACTTGTCACAGCAGACATTCGCAGCCGCACAAAAGAACCGGTCTCTGCGCAGCCACCGATTCCCAGCCTCTTTCGAGAGGATGGTTTAAAATAGGAATTGGTACTTGAGACTAGGACATCTCTTGACACTCTTATGGAAAAATGTGATGTGCCCAACAAAACCTGTGGCCCTGACGCTGTCCAGGGCCAAGTGACAAGGAGCTCTCCTCTGACAGTAAAGCATCCCCATCCCCGGCTGAGACAAGACCTGCAGGAGAAGCTTCTGTGCAAGCAAACAGCCTGGAACAGGCTAAGATTAGCAGTCGCCATCTATTATGCATTAAAAACTGAGGCAGTAACAGCCTGCAGGATCAGATGTGGACACTCTTTTCAGCATAACTGCTCTAATTTTAACAGTCTTGGCCTGGTTTCTCTGAAGGCAGATCCAATGGCATTCAGACCAGACCTGCACTTTCTCTTCCCCAAACTCTCCCTGGAAAAGTCAGTAGATTGGCATGTGCACAGAGCCCAACAGTCTTCAAGGGCAACGAGAGCACAATATTATCCCAGCATGGTCAGGCAGCAGCTGTCTACTCCTTGCAGTACACAGTAAAGGCTGGAGAAAACTGTCTCTCCAGCCCCATTCCCATTTTATAATGAGGCAGGAATGTGTTAAGTGTTCAAGACCAGGTTGGACAGGGCTTGGAGCAACCTTGTCTAGGGGAAGGGTTTGGAACAAGACAAGCTGTAATGTCCTTTCCAACCCAAATCATTCAGGGATTCTATGATTCTGCATTGCCTCTTCCACAAAGACTTCCACCCATGCCAGGCTTCTTCCTAGCAGTTTAAGACAAATTCAATAAAAACTAATTTATTTAACCAAGCAATTGAAGTGCACACTGAGAAAAGGGCGGCTCGGCTCTGGCTCATACACCCTGGCTCCCCTTCACCCCCTCAGCAAGCCATGCACCAGCTTGCCCACAGTTCTTGTTGCCTCCTCCCTGCTAACCTGTTCGTGTGAGTGCAGATCAGCACCCGTGTGTTGGGCTGCTTGAGGATCTCCAAGGTGGCCATGGCCAAGGTGAACGTCTTCCCTGTGCCGAAGGGCCCATAGATGAGCAGAGGTGGGACCTGCCGTCTGCTGGTCAGCTGGCCCGTGATGAAGGAGATGGCTTGTTTCTGCTTGCTATTTCCTTTCTGTGGGGACCCAAGAGAGTAGGGGATGGAGCAACTGGCAACATCTGGCAGGACCAGCTTCTCATCCAACAGGCGGTCCACAGCCTGGTGCCATTGCCGGAACAGCAGCTGGTCGATTTGGAACTGGATCTCCACCTTGTGGGAGGTGTTTGCCTTGAAGTTCAGCTCCGAGCAGCACCTGCTTGGTATCTGTAGCCAGATGGTCTTCTCCGTGGTGGCTTTATGCTCCACAAAAACTTCATAAACCCGATTGTCCACGGGTGGGTCAAGCGCCAGGAAGGCGGTGGGCACAGACCTGCTCAGCAGATACCCCTCGTCCGTGTCCGGCGAGAGGTTGTAAGGGGTAGGCACTTCAGCAAACAGCTCCCCGGAGAGAGCGAACTTCGCCCCCATGGAGAGGCTCTGCAGCATGGGGGTCAGCGAGATGAGCACGCGCAGGTTGAGTCTGAAAGGAGGAAACACCCGAATGAAGAGCAGAGAAAGGATCTGTCAGTTCCTGAGCCCTCCCCCGAGGAGAGGGGATTGCCACCTACACCCGGAGAGGGTCTGCCAGCCCCCCAAGCACATACAGACAGAAACCATGCTCTAGCTAATTCACGGCCACAGGAAGAGACCCAGCAAGCCATCCTTCTTGGCAAGTTCACCATTTTCTGGGAAGGCACCACAAGACCCAACCCAGAATGGACAGAAGACCCCAGGAGCAGCATGGCCCCAAGGATTAGCAACAGGCTTGTGGTCCCCAGTGAGGGGGGAACCCCAAAAGGGTTCACGCCTGGCACTTACTTGGCAATCAGAGACTGCTCAGCTTCTTCCTCACGGAAGAGGAAGTTGTGCATCCTCTCCCGATAGTTGAGCCGGGTGATGGGAACGGCCGCACCGCTCTCACTTTGGTAATCCAGCGCCAGAGCAGGAGGTTTGTACTTGGCCAGCAGATCCACATCTTCACCAGTCTTTGGCATGCTGGGAACGATGATCCGGTTACCCCGATCCCACCGCACGAAGTTGACGGGGCGGCTGCTCTCCCTGGTGCTGGGGACGTGCTGGGGGGTCTCCCGCCGGCCCACCTTCACCTTGATCTTCTGCATGAGGACGGGGCGCTTGCCGAAGTCGAAGACCACCCACTGCTCGAAGGTGCCCAGGGTGCAGCACTCCATGCTGACCTCCACCAGGGCAGTGCGGGGCGAGGAGGACACGGTGGCCACGTGCTCCCCACAGATGTACTGGAGGCCCCGGGAAAGCCCATTCCCCGAGAAGAAGAAGTTGACTCCTGGCTCCCGCTTCAGCAGGGCCACGTGCTGCAGATGCATCTGCCATTGAGGAGAAGACAGGGACACAGTGAGGGCAGCCCATGGGAAGAGCTCAGCAGCTGGTGAGGTGCTCCAGCAGCATTTCCTAGAAAAAGCTGCTAGAGGAACCAAACACTGTGTCAGTCTCACCACAGCTTATTCCTCATCCAACCTCACAGCAATTACTTTAAGGTCTCAGAGAACCTCAGGTTTCAGTTTAATATCAACCAGTGTGCAGGAAATAGGAAATCTACTTTGGAGAGGACAGGCTTTTGCCCCCAACATCCACAAAATCCTGGGCAGGAAAGCAACTGAATGTTGTTATTTGTGATGATACAGGGGAGGTGTTGAGAGCAGCCAGGTCTGCCCCAGGACCACTGCACAGGACAGGAGACACAGTGGCTGCACCCCCCGCACACAGCCCCAGTGCAGGAATCACCTGAGCAGCTCCTGAACACCCAACACACGTCCTCATCTAAACATGCCCAAATCCCCGTCCTTCTGCCCCTTGCAGAAATAATAACTAAAAAAAACCCCAACCAAACAAAACCCTCCAAAGGACTGAGCTTACCTGAGAGTGGACCTTGAACCTCCATTGGTATTTCTTCTTCCTGTCCTCCAGCTGCACGTGCAGAGGCTGCTCACAGACAACTTGGATGCCCTCGACGTGCTCAGCCATCTGTGGGGAGGCACGAGAGGAGAGGGACTGAAGGCAGCATCCCAGGGACACACCTCACCTCCATGGTGCCATCTTCATCCTTGCCTTTACGCTACATCCTCGCAAGAGGGATCAAGAGTACATCCTCATAATCCATCCTCACCCACCGCGGCTCCGGGTCCCCACGCAGCAGCCTTGGGAAGCGAGAGGACCCACGGCACAGCTCGGGTACCCCGAGCAGACTCTCAGGTTGCTGTCTCCAAAGAGGTGAAGGAAGGAGGACGCCACATCCCTTTTTGCATCCCCATCAGGAAGGTGAGCAGTGGGCTCCGTTCCCAAGCTCTCTCACCAGAGGATTCCTGTGATGTGCTGGACCAAAGCACTCCCACCCTGTGCCCGCCACTCACAATTAACACCTCGTTGGAGCACATCCGATATTCAGCAATGAGCCGGTCCTGGTAGGACAAGAGCCCATCCTTCAGGGCTTGCTTCTTTTTCTTCATGGAAACCTTCACCCTCTGGATCCACTCCTGCAGTTCCTCTTTGGAATGAGCCTTGGTGCAGCTGTTCCCCATTTCACACACATCCGCTCTGTCGGGAGAAAGGTGTTCCAGGTGCCACCCGTGCCCGGTGGCATGGGGATCCTCAGGGAGCCGGCAGCTCCCTGCTGCCCCTGCCCTCTTCCCTGCTGGATGCCTTACCTGCTACACAGCGAGAACTTGGTCAGCCCGAGCGGCGGCGCGCGGTGGACCCACTGCATGGAGCTGTCGGCCGAGAGCATCTGCACGTGCTCGATGGAGGAGCAGTGGTTCTCAAAGCTCTGCTGCGAGCTGACGGTCACCAGGCAGATGCGGCAGTAGAAGTGCATGGGCGCGGGCGCTGCCGGCTCGCCGTTGGTGCTGCCGGCGCCCACGGGTGGCAGCAGGTCGGAGCGCTGCAATCCCTGCTCCCTCTCGGCCTCCCACACGGCCATCTCCACGTCACTGTGGGCGTAGTGGCAGCGCTGCAGGCCGTTCCTGCAGTGCCGGCCCTGGGACACGAACCAGCAGTAGCTGAGGGTCTCCATGAACTCGGGGCAGGGCCGGATGGCCGTGTACTGCTGCTTCTTCTGGCTGTCCCGCACCACGTGCACCAGGACCGGGTCCCAGGTGTGGTGGGACCCGCAGAGCCGCCCGCGGCCGCCCACCGTGATGCGCTGGGGGCAGCCGAAAAAGCAACGCTTGCAGATGTCCTGGAAGTACCCCCCGAACTCGCTGATGATCTCGCTGGCTGCACTGGCAGTGGTGTGGGGGGCAGCGGCAGGGTGGCCCCCCAGCTGCGCCTGCAGCACCGCCGCCTTCAGCCAGCGCCGCTCCAGCTGGTGTTCCCTCTCGAAGTTCCAGACCATGGCCTCCTCCGCGCTCCAGGCGAAGGTGCACTGGTTCTTGTGCCTGCTGCAGCCCAGCCCCATCACGTAGTACCTGCAGACGGCGTAGCGCGCCGGGTTGGGGAAGCCGGGCCGCCGGGACACCTTCCTCCACGCCGTGCTCCGGCGGCTGCGGCAGCGCGCCAGCAGGATCTCGTACATGCACTTGTGCTCCACCTCCCGCGGGTGGTAGGTGATCTCGTTCTCCTTCACGCTGCACTTGGAGCAGACCAGGAGCAGCTCCAGCTGCTGCTGGAGGCTGCCCAGTGGCACCTTCGGGCCGTTGGCTGTCGGCATCTTGGGCGGCGGCTTGAGCGGAGCAAAATTAACAGCGGGAAGAGCTTAGATGGCGACGCCGTGGGGAGGAGGTGCCATGGAGCGAGTGGCCTTGTCCTAGCTCACTGCGCACCTGCTGGCCATCGGTGTGAGCTCATGAAGCCTGACAAAGGAACGAGGAACAAGCGACTTAGCAGGAAACATCAGACAATCCCCGGCTGGGCGCACACGGAGGCACCGGCACAGCCAGGAACCTCACCCAGGCACCCTCGGCCTCGGCACCCAAGTGCCCCCACCCTCTCCCCCTGCTCTGTTGCCCCACCAGCCCGGGTCCCAGGGGACTGTGTTACACAGGAATCAGGGTGCTGAGTGGTGCTGGCTCCCAGCAGGGCTCAGCCTGATCCCCGATGTCCCCGCAGACCATCAGCATCTACCATCCAACATGGCACAGCAGTGACTGCTCCAGAGGGCTCAGCACGGTCCCCACTGTGGCCACTGAGCTCCCCTGGACCACAGCCACACGATCCAACTTCCTCTTCCCGCTGCCAGCACCTCCCCCACCTTGGGTCCCTCCTGCCAACTTTCTCTTTCTTTATCCTGTTGTCTTCCCTGAGTTGGCCAGGCAGCCCCACGCCGAGCGGGAGGAACCCAGCTCCAGCCCTGTAGCACGAAAGATTAATTGGAATGAATTAATGAAGCAACCGCCCTCTTTGCTCCTGGGATGCAGCACCCAAGGCCGGGAGATGGGCATGCTGGAACAGGGGCCTGCCGGCATCTCTCCAGCTGACAGCTCCGTAAACATCCGGCTGGAAGAGCTCGGCCCTGCCGGATGTGGCGAGGAAAAGGCAACTCACGGCTCACTGCCCTCTCCAGCCACCAGCTCCGGCATTTGCCATCAGTTTCCTGGGTAACCAGAGGCCAGGAGCATCCCCTTGGAATGACGCTGCAGGGTTTGGTGGCTGGGCCACGTGGTCAGGGTGAAGGGAACATGCCGGGGCACATCTGTGGGCAGGGTGTGCTGCCAAGAAAAGCCACCAGCCTCGTGCCGAGCACCCAACTCGGGCTCCTGGCCAGCAGCCACCACAGACTGGCTCTCTGGCAATACCAGGGAAGAGTGGGATTTATGGCTGAGGTCCAGTGGACAATGGAGTAGGAAGGCAAATCTTGCATTGCTCCTGCACTTTTAGTTCAGAATCCTTTCCTCCCTTCTGGGATAAACAGGGTGCTGGGCAAAGTGGGCAGGGAGTGCTGAGGCTGCTGCTCCAGCTGGAGCTCCAGACAACAAACACCGATCTGGAAGTGGCCAGAGCATCACCCACATTGCCAGCATACCCTTAGAGAGCTCCTCACCTCCCATCCCAGTGTCACAGCACCCACCTGCTGCCGAGCCGTGGAGGAATCATCTAATCCTACTTCTCTATGTGCATCAGGTCAGACACGTGCTCGGTGGATAAACACCCGCTCGGTTTATCTCTCAAGGCCTGGCAGCGAGCCTGGCGCCGGGCAGAGCTGCAGGTTTCCGTTTTGGGAAGCTGTGGGATTCCGTGGCAGACTCCCACGCCAGCGCTGGATTGATTGGGGTCACTGTGCCATGCCACGAGCTCTGCGCCCAGACCTAAATCACCCCGACTCAGCTCTGTGCCTTCACTTCCAAACCTTTACTTGAAGCACTCGGTGAAAGAAGAGCAGTGACCCGGAGCTGGCTGGGGCCAGCGGAGAGCCAGGGTATTCCTATCCTCTGGCTGTAACAAGGCCATGGTCATTGGAATAAAACTTTCTGCAGTCCAGGGGTCAGGAGCTCTTTGTTTGTTCTGGTTCTACCACAAAAACAGAAAAATTGGGGCCACAGCTGAGGTTCTGGCGCTGCCTGATTGCTGACTGATGCAGATAAATTTACACTGAAATGAAATAATTTGGGAAGAATTGAAAATAAGCACCTATAAAGAGAGGAGGGGGAGTGGAACAATCTGTCTCATGCCCATGGGCATCAAGGGATGCTCCTCTGATTCTCAGCAAGACAGCAAAGGCAGCACAGTGCTGGTGGGGGCTGCAGACCCCCTGGAGCTGCTCCCATCAAACTGCTCCAGGCTGTGAGTACCAGGAAAACCTCCGGACACTGGGAACCAGGCAGAAGTTTGGGGAGACACAGCCTGCTCCGAGGGCTGGACTGCGCAAGGGAAAAACCCTGCACCTTTTGGGGGTCAAAATCCCTCCTGTGTGAGCCTGGGGAGACTGCTCACTGGAAGGGAGCATTCCCACTCGGCTTTCCCCGGGAGATCGGGGATCGACTGGAGCTAATGGGGGCCCCAGGGCAGAGGGAGAGTCCCTCGCGACCGCAGGTTCAGCTTGCCCCGGGACCTTGGCACAGAGCGGGGGGGACATGGAGGGCGACGGCGGCAGCGCGGGGCCGGTGGGGCCGGGCTGTTCCCGAATCTCCGCAGCGGGAACGCCCGGAGCGGCACCGAGGTCACGCTCAGCCGCCGAGAGCCTTTCAGCTCCTTTGAAGCTGGCGAGGGCAGCACGTTCCCAGTAGAACTGACATCTGCAGTTTCGGGAACACTTTGGTATCCCTCCGACAGCACTTCCACCTTCCTTCCTCTGCAAGTCTCCGCCTCCGGCCGAGCCCTCCTGAGAAAGGCACCCAGGGATTGTGCGACGTCTGTGCAACACCGCAACTGGTGAAAACTCCGGTATCCCTCCGTTATAACCCACGGGAGAGGAAGAAACCTGATCGCTGGCACTCGGCTCCGTGCAGAGAGAGCCGAACTTCCCGGTGCCGGCACGTCCACAGCCGCAGAGCTCATGGGAGACGCGGTCCTGCAGCACCGCCGGCACCGACCCGCCCGCTCAAACGCTTAACAACTGCCCATAAAGACCGTGCAGGACAGCAAGGGTGCCACTGGAATTCATGCCCGGGCAGGGCATCCCGGCTGGAAAAAGCTAAGAGGGAATATCCCACCTTTAAAGGGGTCGATTCCCCTGCTGTTTATTTTTTTAAGAAGGCGTTTGATTTTGAGCAAACTGCCAGAACATGCTCTGGGTCTGGAGGTGGGAGGGAAGAGGAAGGGGAAATGCAAACCCCGCTCAAAGTCTCTGCACAGCACTAGTGCTGACGCCAAATTAAAGCTTTTTTCTCTCTACGGCAGCCTTATACTAAGAAAAAAAAAAAAAAAAGAAAAAGCTAAGGGAACTTTTGCAATCCAAGCTCGGGTGGAGGGAAGATGCAAGGCACGAGGAAGCTCGGGGAGGTGTGCCACAAGACAGCTGTCCCACTGGGAATAAAACTGATGTCAACAGGGCAAAATCCAAATGCCTCAGGGAAGGTAAGGGCGGGTGGGGAGCAGTATTTACCAGCAAGCCATAGACTATGATTTACAAGCTGAATTTTGTGTATTTTAAGAGAAACAACCTTTTTTACAATGATTCTGGACAGCTCAGCCTGGCATTTAAAGCCACTCACATCCTGCTGCTGGGTGACAAGTCACCGTGACAGACAGAGGCTGGTTTATTGTACCCCCAGCCCCATCTGGGCAAGTTCTGCTTTCTCCCAGGAACCAACACAGCCCCACGCACCCTCTGCCCATCTCTGGTCCAGCCTTGCCACAAACCAAACGCAAACAGAGCACACCAAGGCTTCGCCGATGGCATTTCCTCCGCGCTCAGGAAGACGCTTTGGGTCAGGGCCGGGCCACGCTGTGTCCAAGCATCGTCCCTGGCAGGCGCCTCGCAGGGCAGCGCTGCAGCCAGAGATAATCGCATTTCCCTGGAAATGGCGAGTGGAAGCACGGCTGTGGTAGAGAAATGCTCATCGTGCCCCTGCTCCCTGACGCTCCGCACCCATCCTATCCCACCAGGAGGAAGGCGGCCCGCCTCCGAGCTCTTGGCTTGGTTAATTATTGACAGAATATTAGGCAACGCGCTACGCTGGAGTAAGCCAAGTGCCCCTCGATCAGAGCAAGTGACGTGGATCAGAGTGCTGGGAGAGGGATGGGGACAGGGGACCGTGTGCCTCGGGGGGCTGCAGCCCCGCACCCCGGTTATCGGACCCAGCCAAGCACCGGCCCTTGGAAGTTTTTCCTCAACTACAAGCAGCACTCAGAGCAACAGTGCAAGACCTTCCCAGCATCTCCAGCACCCCGCGAGCGATCAGTGCAGCGGGGCTGGCCGGGAGGGTTTGGAAGCGGTGGAAGAGGAGCTGCCTGGCAGATGCTGGCCAGTGCCACCCCATCGCCCGCAGTCCTGCCCCTGGCCGTACCGAAACCGCACCCTTCTGGAATCTCCTTCTAGTGCAAAAACAGCCTCCAAAGTTCTTGGCGCCCCCCTTCCCCAGCCTTTTTCAACCAGACAGCTCGCTCCACATCCCACCCAAGAGCCGGCACTACCAGCCTGGCTCCTGCAGTGACAGCCGCGACACCACTGCCCGAGCACGTGTGCACGCACGGACCCTCCAGTTTGTGCACAGCCCCGAGACACGTGGACCCCCAGATGCTGCATTTGCTTTTATCCAACTGTAAGAAGTTCACCGGGAGCTCCCAGATCCCATCCCCAGAGTTCAGAGGCGGCAGCAGGGTTAGAATATCCCTGTCGGGGATCGCTCACCGAAGGCAGCACTGTGCACCCCTGGGGTGCTCCCCACCCTCCAAACAGCGCTTTGCACCTCAAAACCTGCACCCTGGCTAAGACTCCCCTCTGCCGAACACATCCCAGCCCGGGCAGGGACGCTGCGAGCCGGGGCGGGGGCTGAGCGGGATGCGCACCCCGCACGCCCTGCAGAATCCCGCACGCCCTGCCGCACCCCACGGCTCGCTGCGGGGCTACCGGGGGCACTCTCGGTCCTGCAGCCCCCCCAGGGCGCTCCGCTGACCCCCATCCCCGGAGCTCCCCCGCACCCGGAACGCCCCCCGCCGCTCTCACCGCCGCCGCCGCCGCCGGGGTGGGGGGACCCGCGAGGACCCGGGGACTCGCCGCCGGCGGCAGTTTCGCTTCTAGGGCCTCCCTGCCTTCAAAGCGGGGCCG
>VZTA01023792.1:34412-54583 GCA_013398855.1 Mohoua ochrocephala | reverse complement strand
GGGGGGGATCGGCACCGGCACCGACGAGAGCCTCAGCCGGCACCGGGACCGGCACCGGACAAGAGGGACAGGCGGCGGGGTGGGGGGACCGGCACCAGGCACCAGGGGAAGGGGCACCGAGGGGAGCGGGCACCGGCATCCAGGGCAGCAGGAGCCGGTACCGGTAGCGGCACCGGCGGGACAGCAGCACCCGCATGGCGCAGCGAACAGGACGGGCGCTCCTGGGGGTAGCAGCCTCCCACCCCGGTCCCGTCCCAACCCCGCATCCCCGCGCATCGGAGGCCGAGTCTCCCCCCGGTTCTGTTCTCCCAAGTGCAGAGGGGCCGCTCCCGGGGGCGCTGCTCACCCGCAGAAGGGTCGGGATTCGCCGCGCTCAGATTCGGTCCAGAGCCAGAAGCGGCGGCACCGGAGTCTTAACTGAATATTGAGCGGCAGCCCCGGTCCTCAGCCCGGCCCCCCGGCAGCATCCTTTTTAACAGGGCTGGGGGGGCGGGGGTGGGGGCCAGAGCGCTGCCTTCCCTTCTGTTCATCATCACTTTCGTTTTCCGTTCGGTCCCCTGCCTGGCGCCGTGCACCCGCTGCAGAGCTCAGCCTCGAGCCAAAAACAAACCAAAACCCCAAATTCCACCCCCGGCAGAAGCAGAGTCTCATTTGCATCGGGTTTCGTGGGGCAGCACCGACAGCCGGGGGGCAAGACCCCTCACCCCCGTTTGTGGGCACGTGTTGCCACACGAGCACCATCAGCTGATGCTCAGCACCCGAGCAGTGGGGGATCCTCAGCACCCGGGGCGCGGAGCCCCTTCTCAGCCCCTTCTTATCTCACCAAACCCATCCCACAACAGCTCAGCGCCTCATCCCAGCAGAGGCAGTGCCCTCCCCCTGTGCGGTTTGGTGATGGGGCAAATTTGGGGGTAATACACACACAACCAGCAAACCCTGCAACCCGCTATGCCCCCAAGAAAAATCCCAGGAAGTTCCTCTAAGCTCCTCAGTCCCAGGAACCCACCACAGCAGCAGCATCTCACCAGCCTGGACACAAGGCTCCAGAAAGCCCTGACCTGTAAAGCAGCTACTGTGCCCAGCACTGCGGTCAAGCCCCAGCATTCCCACTTAATGGAATTATCTTCATGCCAGAAGCCAGCTACAAGCCCTGGAAATAACCAGAGAAAACGAACACACCTCCAGCTACAAGTGGCTGTAAAAAAATCGCAGGCACCGAGAGGCAAAGTGTCCCTGCTGACAGGGACACCGTTCAATCCTTCCATCGACTGATGGGCCGTCGTGCTTGGTGGTGCCACCTCAACGCAAAGCCAGCCTTAAAAGAAAAGTTTTTCCTCAAAGCAAGTGGGAGGAGCAAACACTGAGAGAGCCAGCCTGTGGGGCACGTCGTGGAGCAGGGAGGAAGGAGAGGCAGGGACAGGTTTCTGGCATATTTGTCAACACCAGTGGAAGGAGGAAGAGAAACGATGTTTTTGACCTTCCTGCTTTGTGCAGTCACAGCCGGGTGGCTCAGAGGGAGCTGTCACCCTGCTCCCATCCAGCAGCACCCTGGGGAGCCAAGAAAGGGATTTTCCCACTAAGGAGAGGAGTGGGGCAGCTCAGGCCTGTGGGTGCTGAAAGGATCCCACAGGAGCAGAGGGCACTGGATGGATCCCACCAGAGCACTGAGTGGCTGTGGAAACCAGGCATCCCTGGGCAGCAAAACCACCAGGTCTGTGCAACAACACCCTGGTCACTGCCAGACCTGTGGCAGGATGGCCACCCGCACAGGGCCACGGCTGCCAGGCTCCGCTGCACTCCGTGTTCTGTCAGCGAGGAGCAGTGGGTGGCTCAGCCTCGCAGCAGGATCTGACCCCATGGAGCCCCCATGCTCAGTGTTCCCGTCCAGGAAAGGCTTTCCCAGCTTTGTCCTTGCAGCTGCCATGGGAGCTGTTACGGTTTGGGCAGCACCAGGGCCCCATCCCTGCCTGGGAAGGAGAGACCAAGCGAGGCCCAGCCCTGGTATCAGAGTGGTCCATAGTGATGGAGTCCATCCCCATTTGGTACTGCCTGGGGCAGGAATCATCCTCTCTGCAGCCCTGACTCTAAACCACAGCAAAGGTCTCTGAGACAGCATCAGACAGCAGCGAAAAACAAACAAAATACCTGGCACTATTCCCCTGGGGTGCCCGAGCCGGGACGGGCAGTGCCCAGCTCGCCCAGGCGGAGCAGCCTTGGCACTGAGGCTTCATTCTGGTTTTACAGGTGGGATATCTGGAGGTTTCACTGATTTTACAGGTGGGATGTTTTCCCTCCAGCTCTAGAAGCAAACAGCTTTCACTCTGTTACATAAAACTTCCGGGCCTGCTCAACACACGGCAAGGAGCCAGGAGCAGCGGAGCAGCGCGGGGAGCAGCCGGCTCCGCCGTCCCTCCATCGCTGGTGGCAGAGCGCAGGAAGCCACTGTTGGAGCAGGGAGGAGGCAAAGCTGCGTCACCACATCCACAGCATTAGGGCGGGGGAGAGTCGAAACCCAGGATCTGCCGATTTTAGACAAACAAACACCGACCCGAAAGGCGTGAGTTTCGGTTTCCATTCCTGCAGCGACACGGCCGACAGTCACGCAGCGGTTTCCCCAGGAAACCATCGCTGCTATTCCCCGCCCCAGCGCCAGACACGCTGCCCTTTGTGTGCTGCACACCCCGCGCGTGTCCGAGGAAGTTGCTCGGAGCTGGGAAACCCTTCCCGCGAGGATGCTGGAGCATCTCCTGTCCCGGTAACAGCCCTAACCTGCCCAGAGAAACGCAGGGAGTGAGGAATTGGTGGTTTCTCACAGCCCCCCACTCCCTGGCACCCCACGGGCAGCTGCCAGGCAGGACCGTGGCGAGGCTCTGCTCGCACCGCTGCCGGTGAGATGCTGGGGAAGAGGGAGGCTCTGCTCTTTCCCAAATAGTGCAGTCTGCTCCTGTGGATACCTGGAGGAGAAAACGCAAATGGCTGTCTCCATCACCACACGATCCAGGGAAAAAACAGGGACTTGGCATGAGTCATCCGCAGCCCTTATGTAATTTCGTCTCTGGGTGCAAGTCCTCCACGCCCGGCTGTGAGCGGAGCAGCCCTGGGCTCCCCACGGGAGGAAAGGGGAGCGGATCTCAGCCTGAGCACCCAAGGGGACCCCAGGAAGGCAGTGCCCGCAGCACCAGGCTGGTAGAATGGGTGCTGAGAGCCCCAGCCCTGCCCAGGGACCCCAGGCTCACAGAGCAGGTTGACCCACTGGGATCCACTGCGGTGTCCCGGTTGTGGGGTGCACGACACCCGCTGCAGCCCTGGGAGCCCGCAGTGACGGGTGCAGCCCCCTGGGGAGGGCTTGGGGGCAACCCCTGCGGAGCCCCAGGTCCCAGAGCCGTGGGGAGAGCTGATCCACAGGTGGGATGTGCTCTCCACGAACAAGGCTTTACCACCCCTGCTGAAACCAGGGCTGCAGGACCAGGCTCTACTGCTCACACGGGACTTCCCCCCCGGCCAGGGAATCTTGCCCAATCGCCCACGGCCGCATCCAGCCCAAGGCCGCTCATCCAGACACCGATAATCTCTGCATGCAACTTGCTGCAGGCAACTTCCCTTCTTTGCTTTTCCTTCTCAGCCCTCATCCTACCACGAGTTGCTGACTGCAAGCCCCCAGCTGCCCGCGGCAGGGCGGGGAAGCACCGCGGCACGCTCGGGAGCAGCACAGCCAGCCCAGGAGCGGAGCACGTCACCGGGGCATCCCTGAACAGCCCAGGCGGTCTCTCGAGGGAGACAGGGCTGCCCCACCGGCACCTCCTTGACTGGCTTCCCCGAGAGCTGCTGCAAAGGGAGGGGAAGGTTGCACCAGCCCAAATCTGCCTGCCGAGCTTTTATTGCTTGGGGAGCTGTTTACATCCCGAGGAAGAGCAGGGCAAAGTACACCCACGCTGGGAATGCCTTGCCGCTGAGGTGATCTGTAGTCTCTGGGGCAGGTAAAGGTGCACAGAGCCAGAGAAGAGCTGCTGCCTCCTGCTCGCTCTGCTCTGCCCCGGCCTTCGCTGCCCACTGCTGCACCGCACCAACACAGAGCCCACACAAACCCTGTCCCACCCCACGCTCCGATGCCACCTCTCAGATACCCTTAAAGAGGAGCCAGGAGGTCTCTCCAGCTGTCCCCTTTCCACCTGGACCTTCCCACCCCTGGATAACGAGTTTGTCCAAAGCAGAGATGGCTGGAGTAGTATGCTCAGCCCACAACTCTCCAGGGCTGGGCAAAGGCACCACAGCTTTCCAGCCCTGGCAACACTGCCGGGGAAAGGTGTCCCTGTGGCGCAGAAGGACGCTCACTCACCGTCACAGCACAGGAATGGGAGAATTTGGGCTGGAAAGACACCTCAGGCTCACGCTGGAGAGGCAAAAGGCGGCTCAGGGCGATCACAACCCTTTATATGTCCTCGGTTTGACACGCTACTGCTGTCCCAAGTACAGAGATATGACAGCGATATCTTAGCAGCAGCCAGCTGGGAGGGAAAAACCTCTGATAAGGCAGGACTCCTCCTCGTCAACTGCAGCCCCAGCTGAGTCTCGGCCAAAACGAAACAAAATCTAATGCTTCAGAGGAATAGATCACTTCTCTTGCTGATTACGTGTCAGAACTCTTCTAAACATAGGTTGGGGACCGGTGATTATCAGCACTGGGTGCAGCCAGGCCGTGCCAGCCGTGCCATGGGCAACCAGACTTTGGAGCCGCATTTCAGGTTCCTTGCACGTCCACGGTCAGAGGGAGCAGAGAGGACACGTACGCTTGTGTTTAATAAAGTGTGCTCCTGTCCTGCCTTAGCCCCACTTCACCAGCCCAGCTGTCACACCTGGACGTAGAAAACGCAATAAACCAGCAACATTCTTTCAAAAAAATATTTATTAGCTCAATAAAGTGACCTGTCGCTGCTGCTGTTGCCAGATCAAGTTTGGAGAAACCCCAACACTCCAAGCACCCGACTCCTTCCAGCCGGAGACAGCGTGAGACACACAGGCCCTGGGCTGGGACCTGGTGAGAGTCGCAGCGAGCGGGGTGGCTGAAGGAGAACTGGGGGTTCGACCACCCCGTCCCAGAACAGCTGCTTGAACCCAGCGGGGAGGGAATGGCAGCGTCCGGCTCCCGCGGGGTGCTGGGGCCAGCAGGGTCCCCCCTCCCCTCCCCTCGTGAGGAAGCGTGAGCTCCTTGGAGCGCGGCCGTGGGGCTCAGCTCTGCACGCTCCGCAGCACGGCTCTGCCATGCAGAACGAGCTTCCCAACCAGGGCTTTGCTTAAAAATCGCCGTTGGCTTAAAAAAAATCCCAAGAATGGATTTTTTTTTTTTTGAGAAAACTAGAAAAAGACCCAAAATCCTCAGAAGTCACAGCTTTTCTCAGCCCTCTGGGTTCCTCCCTTCCTGCTCCTTCCCCAGCAGACCTGGGCAACCACCATGACCCACTGTAGCAACAGCTCCCACTTGTTTCTGCCACCCAAAGCCAGTGTCACACACAAAACCCAACCTCCCAGGGCCTGTGCCCACGCTGCCAGAGCCCTTCCTGGTGTCTATGATCGTACGCATCCATGGAATTCCTGCTCTTGGCATCCCTTCTCCACTCCTGCAGCCCCTGGGGATGGGGAGCAGCCAGCTCCCTGCACACCAGACCCTTGGGCAGCTTCCTTTTGCTACCGCCTTCTCCCTGCTCCTGCCCACTCCTCCGATGGACACTGCTCCAGCTGTGCCTGCCAACGAGGCTGGGCTGAGGACCCAGAGCAGGAAAACTATTCCAAGAGAACAGGGGAGGAAAGCTTTATAAAAAAATAAGCTCTTTTTTTCTTCCCTCCTCCAAACGAGGCAGAGCACTTCTGCCTTTCCCTTCTCTGGGCATCCTTCCTCCCCCCTCCTTCCCTCTGACCTGAACCTCCTTGCTCCCGGCATGAGCCGCTCTGAGTCTTGTTAGCCCGTGCCCCTCATGACACCGCTCCTCGTCCCACAGCACAGCCAGAGAAGAGGCAGTTCCTCCCAGAGTGGCACGGCCAGCGTCCCTCCAGGCAAGTCCCCCCTCTCACTTCTGCTCCGCCTCGTCAGCCACTGCGGTCACCTCGATGGCGGCGGCAGCGTGCTCGTCCCCGGCGGCCTCGGTGGCACCGGACGGGACAGTCACGACCGTGCTCCCACCGGGAGCTATTTGTGTCACATTCTGGATGGTCGTGCCAAGTCCTGGCAGCGTCAGGAGCTGGAAGGGGCTCACCACCTTCACCACCGTGCTGCCGTCCTGGACCGCAGCCGTGCTCAGCACCGTCAGGTTGGAAGCGTCCGGGTGGATTTCCACCGTGCCGGGGAAGGTGGAGCCGGCAGAGGCCAGCACCGTGTACCCCCCCAGCAGAGGGGAGGCCGGGGAGCTGGCGGCGGGGGGCTGGGCCGGGCTCTTCCCCAGCACCGAAGGCGGGAGGGTCGAGACCACTTTGCCAAGAGGGAGGTTGGCAATCTGGGAGACTGGCACGCCGGGGGTGACAGCGAGCTGTGCCGGCTGGGACAGGACTTGGGAGGTGATGGCAGCTGGTCCGGAGGTGGCCCTGGTCAGCCTGGGGCGTTTCAGAGGCGTGGGAACGGAGACGGGTGTGAGGGTCATCAGGACGTTGTTGAGATGCTGCGATTTGTGCTTCAGCTCCTTCGCTCGCTTGCGGTGCTCGTCACACTGCTGCTCCAGAGCTGGAGAGAGAAGAGGTTTTGGCTCAGCCTGGATCCTGGACAAGCTTCCCAGAGGCCTGTGGCAACGCCTGGTGTGGCTGGTTTAACAAACACCAGCTTTAACACAACCCCCACTTTCTCAGCCCAAAAGAAAAGGCGCTGGCAGCGATGCCCGGTGCCACACCGCTGTGTCCAGGCCATACCTGCCAAATCCCGTGTGTACTGCTCCCTCGAGCGATCCATCTGGCACTTGTGGCTGGCCAGGACCTTCTTGACCAGATCCAGCATCCCAAAGTTCTGGACTACGTTGTTGAGTAAAACGGCATCTTAAAAACAAGACACAGAATCTTTGAGGAAGCAAAATTTCCTGTGCAAACTATTTGTGGCTTGGCAAAAGCCACACGACAACAAACACGTCCAGCTGAGACAGCCAAAATCTGCGGGAGGACAACACAAGAGGCTGGGGAAGAGGAGAAGGCAGAAGCTATGAGAAAGGGCAAGAGGTCACTAGCGTGTAAACAGTCCTCTCCTGCCTAGCAGGGGTGATAAGAAATCTGCTGGCACAGTAGCTGCTTGCTGCATCGTTATTGCAATGGCCTGAATTCCACCTCAGTTCCCAAGCCAAGCATTTGTCCAGACCCAGAGCCAGCAGAGAGGAAGCCCCAGGCACGGGGAATTGGAGAACTGAGGTCACCTGAAGCATCCTCAAGTGCAGCCTGCCCAAAAATCAGCCAGAAATTAGATTTTTTTTATGATGCGCTATGTCCCTATTGCGCCATCCAGCTACCCCTAAGGATAAAAAAATCCACAAGCCCCTCTCCCAAGATGACTCGTGTCCAGGTCCTTACCCCCGAGCTGCAGCGGGGGATCCTGTGCTCGCTGCTGCAAGCCCTTCATGGTCTCCACCAGCTCCTGGTGGAACTCATGGATCACTTCTTCCAGGAGACCACTGTCCTTCAGACCTTGCCAGAAAGCAAAGGTGTCCTCTGGAGAAAGAGAAAGCAAGGGAGAACCTCAAAATCCTCAGCGGGGTTTAATGGTGATCTGCTGTGGGTCCCCTGTGCACACCCCTGGAGGGGTGCAGTCCTGGCAGGCTGGGAGAGACCCCCGAGGTCAGGGGGCTGGGGCAAAGCCCACCCGGTGCATGGACCCAAAGGAGAAGGATACGCTCTCCCCACCCCTGTCCCACACCAATGGGACACTTCGCTACAGCCAGCAGCACCAAGGAGAACGATTCCATGACCCCTCTACTAAGATGTTTTTTCCCCTAGAGCCACATTTGGCCCTGGCTTTGATGTGTCAGTGCTTGGAAACAACTTCATCCCGAGGTTGCGGCAGCCAGCCCGCACACCGCTGGGATATAACGCAGCGCTATTCCCTCAGCAGCGAAGGAACGATCCCAGTGGAGGTTCATGCAAGGCTGCTCTGCTAAGAGGGTCCTTCCTGCTCCTCACCCTGCTGCTGCTTCCCTCTTTCCCCACATCTCCTCCACCCAGCGAGCCCTGCGGGATCCCAAGCCATACCTCCAATGCTGGTGCTCCAATCGCTGGCATCCTCGCATGTTTCTATGGTTATTGTAGCCGGGGATCCGTTCACTGCAACCAATAGCAAAAAAGAAGAGAAAAAAATTCCCAGGTCCTGATTTTTGCCTGTATTTTCACAGGCTGTTTCCAAGGGAAGCACTCCCCTTGCTGCAATTCTGTGACTTCTCCTTTCTACTGCACAGGATCACATCTGTTTGAATGCAGATCTCAGTGCTGAACAGAGACGCCCAAGTGGTTGCTGTGCCAGCTGTATTTTTCTACATTGGAGTGCAATCCCCAGGGATTACTCCTGCAACCTTTGCAGCACAAGAACACACGCTTGAGAGCAGCATTTCCCTCCCGCTCCCCCCTGCAAACACACCAGCGCTGCTCAGGGCAAAAGTCAAACAGATTTAGAGTCTGATTTTTTTGGCAGCCCTTTTTACCGAGCCACCATTTGTCTGGAGGGTTTCTAAAGCCTCCAAGGGAAGAGCAGCCCCCCACTGCACAGGGATGCAGGGGGGATCCCTCCTTCCCTCCAGCTCTGCCAAAGCTCAGCAGTTTTGTTACCATAGAGCCGGGGAACGGGCGTCATTCATTCACTCCTGCCGTGCGCAGGAGCGGGATGGATGGGAATCTGGCCAGAGCCCCACGGAGCTGTGCAGAGCCTTTGGAATGCTCAGTTGCAGCCATTAAATCTAGTCCCTCTGCTCTTTTACTCCACAGCTTTCAGGGCTCTGGTTATTGCAGCACAGCCCAGCAGCATGGGAAATGTCTCTCACTGGTGAGCTCGTGTTTAACACCGGGGCTTGGAGTGGGCTGTGCTGTGCATCAGCAACAGCCGCCCCACCACAACTCCAGGATGTGGTGAATGGGTGCTCTGCAGAGCCAGCCAAAGGGCTTATCCTGTCCCAGAGACACCACCAGGAGCTCAGGTTGTGGGGCACTTTGGGGGCTGTTCTTAATGGTCAGGAGCAAAAGGAGTTAAATATAGAAGCGTTGCAAAATTAGAACGCTTTCCAATGAAACAGTTGCCTGTAATTAGAGGTCAAATTCATAAAATCAGAGAACGGTTCGGGTTGGAAGGGACCTCAAAGCTCATCTCATTCCAACCCCCTGCCATGGGCAGGGACACCTTCCACTAGACCAGATTGCTCCAAGTGCTGTCCAACCTGGCCTTGAGCACTCTCAGAGCTGGGGCAGCCACAGGGAAGTTGGTCATGTGGCATTCGTGTGCTCTGAGGCGTCACAGCCCCGCTGAGGGTGAGGAATGGCTGCACATACCATCGGCAGAGGCGGGAGTCAGAGGGATGTACTCCGTCGATGTCTGGCTGGTCAGGGACACCCTGGCTCCAGTCAGGTCAATTTTGGTGCTCCGGCAGGTGTTGGAACAGACCTTTGTGTGCTGGTAGAAATCCAGCTCTCCTGAGTCCATGATCTTCCTGAAAGATAGGAAGCAAGCAAAAAGGACAGGCACATCAGCAACAGCCAAGATCTCTGAGATGCAGCTCCTGGCAGCCTTCACCCCAAACTTCTGAGTCCCAAAAAGGCAGGAGAGCAGGCAGAGCCAACAGGAGCCCTTACTGGCACTGATTAACTCATTTCTTGAGGGAGGAACAGAAAGAGAGAGCCCCTATCTGGTCCCACCAGCACATCCCCTCCGAAGCTGCAGCTTCCACCAAAGGGAATCTCGGTCCAGGGTGAGACTGCAGGCAGCCTCTTCCTTGCTTTTTTCACTCGACAGTTCAAAAGGAGACAGGATAGAACCCTATTTATAAACGAAAATCAGGTCTCTCATCTCATTCAAAGGGGGTGGCAACACTGGAACACAAGATCTTCCCATCCAAGAACGTTGTCTCCAAAACATTCCCAGGCCTTGCTGGCCAACAACCACCTAAGCTTCCTGAGATTTGCTCCCATGGGCTGCTGGGTTTGCCTTCAGACATTCCTCCTGAAGTTTTTTTTCCCCCCTCTCAAAGCCCTGCCTTGACAAAACCTAAACCTATTATGCAAAATTTACGTGGAGCAAAAGCTGCTTAAAAGGAATACGGGAGATGCCTGCATTGAAGCAGAAGAACACAGGGAAAGGCAATGTCACCCTGTGAAAAGAGCACAAAACCACTGACAATTCCTGGGGAAAGAGGTGATTCTTTTTTATCCTGCCTGAAGGCAGAGAAAGACTTTAATTAAATCACAGTCTCAGGCTGGTGTTCAGGAGGACCATAGAAGAATTGAATTACTGTAGTTAAGACTAGAGAAGAGAAATGTCTGCAATAAAGTAGCTTTTTTTTTTTTTCTTTTTGCCAAGGACTTATTTAGAAGTGATGTCAAGCAGGAGTGCTGCAACCAGAGCATTAGTGATGACCAGACTGATTTCATTTGGTGGGTCACACTGAGAATCCACAGACAGCATGGCCCAACCACCAACAGCCATTGAAATTTCCAATGTCCTTACACCAGCTGGAAACTCAGTGTGGTTCAAGTCCTGAAAAGACCAGAGAAATATTTCTTGCCCCAAATTATTCCCTAGGCACAAGGACAGAACAAAGCCATCGGACTGACCACACTTGGGGCCAGGCTGTCATTAAGACAAACGTTTAGTGGTTCATTTGCTCCCTCAGCAGCCATCCCAGAGGCTCTGTTCCAGCCCACCGCAGTCCCCCAGGAAGAAGTGTCCAGAGACACAAAGGAAGGGACTCACCGGAGCATGATCCCGTTCATCCGGATCGCCCGCTTCCAATCCTTCAAGGTCGACTTGCCTGCCAGGTGGACAAACTCCTTGGGACTGATTAGGTGATCGTGGAACTGCAAAAGGCAGGGGTGCAACATCAGTGCCACAAGCCATAAACAAGCCGAGGGTGCCCTGTGAGCAGGGTTCAGCTGGAGCCCGGCGGCGTTTCCCGGTGCCCGGCAGCGGCCGCAGCCTCCACGTGCCATCGAACACCCCCAAAACAGATGGCTGCCAGGCACTCCCCACCCCAGGGAACGCTGCCCAAGTCAGAAAGATTAAAGCCAAACACTGCTGTCATGGATGGTTAGTTCACAGCTGCTCCAAGCCAAGGGTTCAGGGGTGTGTGAGCCTGCAAGTGCCCGGCTCAGGCAGGACAGCTGGGGAAACACCCATAGCTTGTGCAAAGTATCATTAACAGCAGGGAGCTGCTCACACTCCCACTAGCAACAGACTCGGTGAAAGCTGGGCTGCACTGGTGACATTTGGGTCCAGGGGCACGTTATGCCCCATAGGAGAGAGGGAAGAAGCCCATTTGGTCTTTGACCTACTGCTCCCAAGCTCAACCATCGGTATCAGGGAACCTCTGGCCTCTCTGGCAGCGCACACCCACCGCTCCTGAAAACCAACTTCAGGGAGCTGGCACTCACTGTGCCAACTCTTCCCTTCCTTTTATTGCCCTACACACCCAGCCGTGCCTGAACCCACGTGCTGACCTAACAGCAACCTGCAGAACCATAGAATTATAGAATCACTAAGGCTAGAGGAGACCTCCAAGATCCTCGAGTCCAACTGTGAACGAGGCGGTTCTCTGGGGAGCCACCTTACAGCCCATCCCAAAGGATTTCCCAAATCCAGGACTCCTCTTTTCCATGGCCATGTTGACCAACATAGAGTAACTCACTGTTACTGCAGAAGAAACTGCATCTCTGAACAAGGACAAGGGCTTCAGTGCAGAGAGGATGGCTTTTAGGAGGCAGCAGCATTATCTGCAGCAGCATCTATCCTCTGCCTCAGGGACAGAGGAGACCATCTCTCCTGGGAAGGGCAAGGACCATCCTCTGGGAGCCCAAGGAGACTCTCCCTCATCAGGGTATTGTTTAGGCCGTGTACAAATGCCAGCGCTGACTCACTCGTGGCATGTTCCTGAATTCATGCAAATTTTAACCACGAGTTACCCAGGACACAGCAGCAACTCTTCAGTAGGTCCCCAATCAATAAATTCCTCAAACTATCAACTTTCCAACTGAGCAGATGGTGCAAGTGCCCAAATTTCTCAAACTTTTCAACAACGCATTAAATTGAGGCACCATCTCTCCAGCCAGAACTACACAATTTGGTCAAGACAAATATCAGGTACCCCAGCACCAGGAAACATGGTTTCCCACCACGACATGGTTCTGATGCAAAGCAGCTGAACAAAGCTCATCACAACCAGGACAAGCCAGGTGACTCCACAATGTGGGCAAGGGGGAAGCACAAGTCCAGTGCTGGGCCCTCTGCTCTCACCTGCACACACTTCACATTGATCCCGGGGCACACGAACTTCCTCCAGATGAGGTTGGCTTTGCTGTCCCCACAGGTGATGGGGTAGACAATCTCTGCCTCCAAACTGTCCTCATCTTCAGCCATCTTCACTTCTCACAGGGATCAGAGGAAGGGACAGATCAAAGAGAAACATGAGCCACAGCCCCGATTCACATGCCTGAGCCGCACGTGCAATGACAGTTTTGAAACTCAGGAATAATAAAATAAAAGTAGATGATGCATGGTGGGGTGTGCTGGGGTTTGTGGCCACCACTCACTTGCACTTTGCTATGAAAGCATCTAAACTCCCCAATTTCTCAGGCAAAACAGCCCAGGCAGATCCATGCCAATCCAGCTGCAGCTGAGCACAGGGAATATGGGAAGTCAGCCATTCTTGATAAAAAAGAATGATGTTATCTGGGTGGAGTCACCCTTGGTTTTAAAGTAAAACTGGTTTTAAGTCAACTCCAGCCCAGCTGATCGGTCTTTGCTCCCTAAACTCACTTTTACTCGCAACCAAAGCCAGCAAGTTGCTGCAAAACTGACATCCCCGTGGCAAGCTGGAATAGCAGGAGCCAGGGATGGCCGGACACAGGCACTCATCCCGGACCAGGAGAGGGCAGCAGCAGCCCAGCCAGCCGCTGCCAGCTCCCTGCTGGTCCCCGAGCCCCCCGGATGCTGGGAGAACAACCCTGGGACCCCCGGGAGAGCATCCCCAAGGCCCACGAGAGAACACCCCCGGAGCCCCAGCAGCTCTGCACAGCAGTGCTCGGACTGTCCCATCTGACACCAGCGCAGGGCTGTGGCACACTGCGGTGTGGAGCTGGCACCAAGGGGCTATGGAAAGAGCTGACCTACCTAGAACCGCTTCCTTCAGGTCTGTGGAGGCTGTGAAGGCAGCAGCAGCTGCAGCAGCTGCATTTTCAGTCTCCAGAGTGTCTTCGTTGATGTCACTGCTGGGAAGAGAGGCAGAGGCATTCTTAAGCCATGTGGCCGTGCCACCCCCACACCCGATGCCCTGTGGAGACACTGCCTCAGAAGTCCCTCGGATCACATTTTCCCACAAGAGCTAAGAGTCAGCTCTGGGTTTGGGAGGCTCGGCTCCATTTTTTCATGCGGAGATGAAGAGCCCCACAGCAGGCAAGCCTCTGTCAGCAGCCTGGCCAGCTCTCTCTTGCCCCTCCTTTAATCCCAGCCCCGAGGATCTGCCTCCAGCCCAGCCCGTGCTGGAGAGCTGGCACGGAGGGATGCTGTCAGCGCAGCCCTTTGCTCAGAAGTCACTGCCAGCCTTTGGCAGCTTTGCCTGAGATTTCCCCAGGAAAAACATGTGTGAAACATGCTGCTGCTGTCTGGGCAGCGGACTGGCTGAATCCCCTGGTATGCAGGATGCTCCAGGGGAGTAGGACCTCAAGGAGCCACAGAAACACTATAAAGGAGTTGGACAAACCCCAAGAGCAGATCTGTGAGCAGAGATAACATAACATGAGCCACAGACACTTGCAATCCAATCTCTGAGCCTCTTAAAACTTGATATATCCATTATATTCATTAATAGCCGGCTATCCAACTGCTTCCATTGTCCCCAGACTCAGATCTCTGTCTTCTCTGGGTGCTTTGCCCAAGGAGTCACACAGTGGGTCCTGCACAGCATCCACTCCCTTGCTGTTCTCCCAACCCAGCTCTCACTGTGGCAATACAGAGCCTCAAGCCCCTCCAAGGAGTTTCAGTGCACACTCAGAGGGAACAGGCACTTCTGGCTGTGATGTGGGACACGTTCCTCACCCCCTCGGCTTTGGAGATGAGGTCCCAAAGGGAGGGAGCCCAAACTGGTGCCCTTATGGATCCCACCTGCACATCACAGCCAGCACTCAGCAGGGACCACTCCTAATGGGTTTTTCATAGAAACACAGAATGGTTTGGGTTGGAAGGGCCCTTACAGTCCATCCCATTCCAACCCCCTGCCACGGGCAGGGACACCTTCCACTACCCCAGGTTGCTCCAAGCCCCATCCAACCTGGCCTTGGACACTTCCAGGGATGGGGCAGCCACAGCTTCTCTGGGCAACCTGTGCCAGGGCCTCACCGCCCTCACAGGGAACGATTTCTTCCTAACATCCAATCTAAGTCTACCCTCCCTTTAAGATGTGTGTTTGGTGTTGTTACTGAAGCTGACTAATTGCTGCAGAAAGCTTGACCTGCAGGGGCAGGGGGAGAAATACAATTAGCTTTTCACATACTTTGGCATACAAACTCCCTGGGAAGACTGTACAGAGAAAATAAACCTGAAACCTCCCTCAGTTTGGTACCATGGGTGAATTAAAAGCCAGTCCTAATGACTCACTGGCAACCACATTTCTCACTCGAGGTGGTGCCACGGGGACAAGGAAATTCAAGAGCAACTGGTTTTTCCATTCTGGGCTCCTAACACACATCTCCAGGGTGGAACTGCAGCTTCAAAGCATCTCTCCCCTCAGCAGCTGCAGGGCAGGTACCTGTGGGGAGCAGCACAGAGATAAGGCAGGCGTGGGCGGGCAGCTCAGCCTCACCAGGTGAGTGGCTCGGAGATGCTGCTCCAGAGAGAGGGGAGCCAGCTCTGCCGTGACAGAGAGGGGATGGACACGACGCTGCCTCTGCAGCTCACAGCGACCACCAGCCCAGAGCCCTGGGACAGCATGGGGAGGGAAACGTGAAAGGACTCGAAAAGGTAAACTCTGAGCTAAGGCATTTGCACACAGGTGATTATCACACACGTGGCAGTCTGACAGAAGAACAGAAGAATTCTAACCTGGGGTTTTTCATCAGTTTGCTGCTGGGTTCTTGCATTTCTCCAGGTGAGAGGCAGCAGCGGCACTTCAGCCGGGTGCCAGAGGCAGCAGCGCCCTCTGGCATGCAAAGCCCTGACCCTGACCCGCCTCCAGATCAAGAACCTCCACCAACTTACCCAGAAGAACCCCCCCAGCAGAAAGTCGGCACCTTTCAGAGCTTCCTCGAGGACTCCACCGCATTTGCACTGCTCCGAAAAATGACCGAAAGGCACAACTGGATGGGGAGGAATAACCCAGCCCACGCCTTAAACCTCCAGAGGCAAACAAACAAACCAACTCCCAGCTTGCTGGAAAAATTAAAGCAACTGAAGTTTGTGTCTGCCATGGACATGTGGGGGAAAGAAAACCACAAAAAAAGGCGAGTGTCTCCACGCTGTTTCTCCCATCCCACTCCAGGGAAACAGACTGAGGCAGATGCAAGAGAAACCATAAACACCTTCCAAGTCCCAGCAGTGCAGCCCCCCAGCTGGTCCTGCCTCTGCCAGTTGCCATGACGAAGGCAGGGTAGGATGGTTCTCTCTTCCTCCCCAGGAGGATCCATAAACCAGATGGGAGCAAGAGAAGAAAGCACGTGCAGATAACTCAGAGGGCTGGCGTCTCCTTTCTTTTCTGCTCCTGCCTTGCCTGGAAACTTGAGAGAGAAAAGTCTCCCCCAGAATCCTGTGCTGATCAGAAATACAAGCACCTCATCAGAGCACCAAGCACAGATCCCTTCCTATCACAGACTAAAGGGAAAAACTTCTTGCTCATTATTATTTTCCCATTTCCCTCAGCCTTTTCCTTAAGAACACATGAACTAATTAAGCTCTTAACAATTGGTTGTATAGAGGGTTTCTTTAATAGCAAACCCATACCCAGATGAGCACTAGAAAAAGGCACCAACCCCCAAGCTGAGTTTGGTTTAAGTGTCACACAAGGCAAGCTGAAAGCTCCCCATGCGAGTGGTGACCGAGCCAACATGAAGGGACCCCAGCCTGTGCCTGCAGCTGCTCTCCTGCCACCAGCTGGGGCTGCAGAGGGAAATCAGAAGGAAAGGGAGCCAGCATTGCCCCAGGAGGAGCAGAGCCTGGTGGAGGCAACTGTCCAAGGCCACAGAGAGACCGTGGGTGGCTCGCGCTGCCACCCATCACCAGCCCCACTGCCCTGCTCAGCGAGAGGAGTCGGGCAGGTTTTACTCTGTGACCCCAAAATCCACATCCCTTCCATTAACCCGCTACCATCCCCAAGAACGGGGGAGCAAAGAACCTGTCCAGAGGCTCTCCTCCAGAGAGGTGCACGGGAAAACCTCAGGGAATCTCTTCATACCTGCCAAGACATCTCTGCTCATAGCTGCGACTAAATGAAAGCGTTCCTCTCTGTGCTGTGTAGAGCTGTCCTGCTCCTGACCATCCAGGGGACACTGGGAGGATGAGAAAAGGTTTCCAAAGAAAAACAGGAAGGGAACTAAGAGTGAAAGGAAACCAACTGATCGAGCCAGCCTGTGCCACGATTCATTTTCCCAGACAACACCACAATGCTGCACGTGGGTCTGTAGAGGCTCAGAGCCACGTTCCAACCAGGAACCATTGTGCATCCAAGAGCAGCCACATCCCACGTGTCACATCTGGCTGCTTCTCCACTGAGGGAGACAAGGGAGTCTCCACGGGACAGAAAACAAGAGGAGTAGAACCCTTCTTCCCCACCATCACCACTCTTCTGGGAATTGAAAAGGCTCTTGGAAACACTCACAGACCCAGGGTGTGGAGGAAGAGCAGGGCAGATCCTGCCCATCCCAGCACCAACAGCTCTTGCCTCTGCCTGTCCCTGCCCATTCTTCACCAAAAATTCATCTATTAATGGGCTTTATCTCAGTTGGAGCAGCACAAGGGGAATGGCACCTGGACAGAAACAAATGCTGTCACCTTCTGCCCTGCCCAAAGCCCCAGGGCACTGACACAAAGACATGTTTGAGAAAAGGAGACAAACATCTTGTGGAGGGAATAAACAGCCACTTAACACCCACTTATTTCAAACAAACCTGCCTGGATGCAGCTCCAGGTGTGAACTTGGATTTTCTGCCCACTGAAAGAACGAAACACAAAAATGGCTCTGGGCTCTGTCCCACCCAAAAACCCACAGAGAAATAAAGCAAAGAGCCCACTGCTAGGTGGGCCTTCAAGGTACCAGCCAGGCTCTTTGGTCACGGCCAGTCTGCCACTGAACAGACCAGACCTGAACAAATAGCAGCCCTGAATCCATAATGCCAACAAAAAAGGCAGAAATTGAGCAAAACAGCAGCACTTTAACAATCAGACACGTTCACTCCGGGTTTTTGAGCAGTCTCTCCATTAGGGCAACAATGTTCCAAGGAGACCTCTCCCACTCCTACTGCTGGCAGTGGAGGTTCCTGCAGAGCTCAGCCAAAAACCAGCCAAGCCCAAACCTCCCCAACCTTCAGGGGAGCTCAGCTGCAGCACCCTCAACCTGGTGTGGACTGACTCGTCTCCTGGAGTTCAGAGCTTAGCAAAGCCATCATCAAATAGCTGAAAAACACTGATTTAGCTACTGGTGTTCCAACCGGATTTGTGTCCACTCCAACACCCACATCAGGACTCAGGAAAAGGTATTTGGGATTGGGTCTTTTTTCCCCCCCCTCAAAAGAGGGTAAGAGTGGAGCCTGTTCTGCTCAGAGCTGCAGAGCCCTGGGTATGGGAAGCCCTAGCAAGGAACTGGACACTCCATGGCCACCACTGAGGTCCCCACAGTGAGCAGGGATGCAGGAGGAAGCAGTGGGGGGATCAAATCCCAGCCTACGACCATGTGTGGGAGGGTTTCCAGCACATCCCCTCAGCATGCACCGACCCCGTCTCTTACCCGTGCTGGGACAGGTTGGTGGTGACCAGCACCGTCTTCACCTCCTCCATGCCGCCGCCGTCCACCGCGCCGTCCGGCGTGGTCACCACCACCACCTCCTCCATGTGGACGCTGACGTCCGGCGTCGCCATCGTGGCAGGAGGGGGAGAGCCGTCGGTCACCAGCTGCTCGTGGAGAAATGAGGGGAAGGCCCGCGTCAGAAGGTCTCCCTGCTGAACTCAGTCGTGGAAGGATCACGGGTGTGGTGGGAGCGAGGGGAGATGGAGCTGCAGGGACACCACGCTCCTCAGGAGAAGGGGATGAGCAAATCCTCAAGGGCTCCATCGCAGGAGGAAGGATGAGGGGAAGCTCAACCTGACACACACTCTGCAGGCTGGGTGAGAACGATGGGCATGGGTGGGACCGGGGTGCAGGAGGTGAAGGGCAGAGTGTGAAAGAGGTCCAAAAAAAATGTTCCTGGCATCCACCATAAACTCTATGAAGACAGTTTGAAGGTGCATTTCCAAATGTATTTCAAACTATCTCACGATTTCACACTGTTGGAGGAGCTTGTCACTGTCTCCTCCACAGTAAAACAGGGACTCTTCCCTCCTCCAAAGTCACACACACAAAAAATCAAATTTAAAAAGCACGTCAAGCCCGCAGAAACAGTGACATCTGGAAACTATTTCAAAGTGTGCATTTCTAATAAATCAGCAATAGATGTAAGACAGCACTCCCTCTCCAGCTCTCTTGGAGCCCCTTTAGGAACTGAAAGGGACTCTAAGGTCTCCTCCGAGTCTTCTCTTCTCCAGCTCTGTCAGCCTGTCTCCAGAGCAGAGGTGCTCCAGCCCTCAGAGCACCTCCACGACCTCCTCTGGACTCGTTCCAGCAGCTCCACATCTTTGTGATGCTGGGGGCCCCAGAGCCGGACACAGCGCTGCAGGTGGGGTCTCACCTGAGGAGAGCAGAGGGGGAGAATCCCCTCCCTCGCCCTGCTGCCCACAGTGCTGAGGATCAGCCCATACCCAGGTATGGAGAAGTCGGTGCCTACAGAGCATCTCCTACAGCACTGGTGCAGTCCACACAGAGACAGGTAAGGGAACACCTCGTCCAGGTCTGGCTGCTCGAGCTCAGGCCCCCATAGAGTACTCCAAGCAGTGGCACAGAGCACGGCAGAGATGCCACTTGGCTCCCACCACTTCCCCAGGCCACAGCTGGAACAGGGCACTGACCCAGCGTGTCCAATGTGACTTCAAACCAAGTTCACGCCCTGCAGAAACACCTGCCTGGCCCACAGGGACACCACGAGGTGATCTTTACCTCCACAGAGCCCACAGGGTTTATCCGAGGTGGACTGGCCCCTCCGTGCCAGCCCAGCACAAAGCCACCAGCAGAAGCACTTCAGTTTTCACAGCAGCACGGATGCTCAGCCGCCTTCGGCTCAACCACTCCAATTTTTGTTGTCACTCTATCCCTACCCTTGTCCTTCATTTTGGGGTAAAACCCCTCCCACAGCATTAGCATCACTCACAATAGCCCCTGAGCTGGTACCCGGTTTCAGGATGCTCCGGACATCCTGCCCTGCATCACGGGATTGAACTCCACGTGTGTTGCTCAGATGCCTCTGGGCAGGAACCAGCATTGAATGGAGAAAAAGTGGGCTGAAAACACAAGTAATCTAAAAAGTGGCTAAACACACACCAGCAGTGGGGCAGTGGAGGGGGACGAGGGGCAGCCCAGCTCTACCAGGACTCAGGGTGTCCATGCACGTCCCTCCTGGTGCACCTTGCAGGGTGCTGAGAGCGCGTCAAGGGCCGTGGGAAAGATTTGGGCTGAAGTGAGGAAAAAAATATAAAGGGAAAAAAAAGCATAGCACAATTGGGAGAGGAGAGAGATTTTTTTGGGTGCAGCATCAGAAGGGCAGAGACCAGGGAGATTGCACTGGGGGCAGCCAGCAAGGCTGTGCACAGAGGAGGGATGCAGCGTGGATGCAGAGATGCACTTAGAGAGAGAGAGAGAGGGGATGCATGGGGAGGGGGCTTCAGG
>VZTA01023792.1:9399-33150 GCA_013398855.1 Mohoua ochrocephala | reverse complement strand
TGCCTGCCCCCGCACCGTGTCCCCTGCGTGTGTCCCTTTGGCGTCCTGCGTGCCCGCCGTGTCCTCCTCCAGGGTCCTGCATGCTCCCCGTGTCTCCTGAATGTCCCCCCCCACCCCGGGCTGTGTGTCTCATGTGTCCCCTGCGTGTTCCCATCTGGGGTCCTGCATGTCCCTTTCCCGGGTCCTGCATGTCCCCCGTGTCCCATGCATGCCCCCATGTCCCTTGCATGTCCTTTTTCCAGGTCCTGCATGCCTCCCGTGTCCTCTCTGTGTGTCCCCTGTGCCATGCGTGCCCCCTGTATCCCCCTCCTTAGTCCTCTGTGCCCCTCATGTCCCCTGTGTATCCTTTTGCCGGGTTCTGCATCCCCTCCGTGCCCCCTGTAAGTACCCCCATGTTCCCTGCATCTGCCCCCTGTGTGTGTCCCCCAAGCCCTGTGTCCCTCTGTGGCTCTCCAGGGTTTTGTGAAAGCCCTCAGCTGTTCATGGCTGAACACTTTCTTGAACTCCTCCAGGAGTGGGGCAGCCACAGCTTCTCTGGACAGCCTGTGCCAGGGGCTCACCACCCTCACAGGGAAGAATTTCTTCCCAATATCCCATCTAACCCTGCCCTCTGACAGTGGGAAGGGATTCCCCCTTGTCCTGTCACGCCATGCCTTTGTCCAAAGTCTCTCTTCAGCTCTCTTGGAGCTCCTTTAGGCACTGGAAGGGGCCCTAATGTCTCCCTGGGGCCATTTCCAGCATTTAAAAAGCGTCCTTGTCCAGTTGGATTCAGCATCTGTTTTCCTGTTTGAGCCATCCCCAAGGTGCTGCTGGTCCTTATCAGCACCAAGTCTCAAGCTGTGACTCTGCTCTCCTGTTTCCCTGGCCACCATGAGCTCTCACAGGTTTTGGTGTAATTTCTGCTGTTTCTGTGCCCGTGAGGCCCAGGGTTTGCAAGACACTCAAGAGTTTCTCAGGGAGGACTTTTTTGCATGATCTTGCCACATTGCACTTCTTCTGTGAGTAGGTGGTTAACACGTTCTGGAAAGGGATGAGCGAGGCCAGAGGCCTCAAAAGTCGTGAATCCCTTTTGGAAGCGCTCACTGTGTTTCCATTCTGTCAGCTTTTCACAGCTACTGGGTGGGTGGCTTTTCCTGACAGGTGTTCAGGTGGCATTTGGTCTGTTTAGTATTTTTTACACAAATTTCTAATGATCCTGTCTGATACATTTGTGGTGGCTTATTTAATCTTTTTTTTTTTTTCCTCCAAGGCTCTTCCTTTCCTTTTTTTGTCCCCATGCAAACCAGCCCTGCCTGATAACCAGCTGCCACCTCTATTTCCCTCATGTTCTCCCTCACTTACCAGTCTTCCCAAGCTAATACCATTGAAGTGATATTCCACAAGGAATTGTATTTCTTTTCCAAGATAACCAGCAAGGTGAAATCACCCTCTGGAGATGGTGACTCCCTTTTCCATGGAAGCCTGTCTGTCTCTCTACCAGTGCCACTGCTGGTGTCTCCCCTGGCAGCTGCATCCTCGGGTCCCCAGTGGGGTTGGACAGGACAGATAAAAGGTCCCTTTTTCCACTAAAACCATCTCCCAACAGTGCCCCAGAACAGCAGCCTTACCAACATGGTAAGAAGGCAGCAAACCCCCAGTAAGGCTGCCCTACTCCAGTTTGCCCAGCAGTCAGTGGCCTCTTGGAAAGCAAAACTTGGCTTTTGCTGTCAGATCCCAGGACACAGGAAGGTCCCTGGGCTCCTCCTTGCACAGAGAGTGGGATGATTTCACCTCCTGGCACCTTACCTGCTCCCTGCTCTGCCCCTTCACCAGTGGGCAGACTCGCTCCGGCCACGGTGCCAGTGAGGCTGCTGAGAAAGGATGAGCTGTTATTTTTCAAACCAAATCACTGCAAAATTTCTGGGTTTTGCCTGCCCAGGTGAGCCTTTGCATTTACCTTGGCAGAGTCTCTGCTCTCTTCCTTTCCCTTACTCGGGCACAGCTCAAGCACTTTGTAGGGATCCCTTCAAGAGTTATGTGGATTTTTTGCAGAAGGGACTCTTGACATGGGCGTGGAGTGACAGGACAAGGGGCACTGACAGAGGGCAGGGTTAGATTGAATAGTGGGAAGAAATTCTTCCCTGTGAGGGCGCTGAGGCCCTGGCACAGGGTGCCCAGAGAAGCTGTGGCTGCCCCATCCCTGGAAGTGTCCAAGGCCAGCTTGGATGGGGCTTGGAGCAACCTGGGGTAGTGGAAGGTGTCCCTGCCCGTGGCAGGGGGTTGGAACAAGACGAGCCTTAAGGGCCCTTCCAACCCAAACCGTTCCTTGATTCTATGATTTTGTGGGTGCTACAGTCTGGTTCAAGCCTTCAGTATTGTGTCTTCAGCACTCAGCCCTGCAGGGCTGCACAGTGAGCAGGGCTGGAAGGTGATGGAAGCCTCTCCACCATTCCTTCTGATCCTCCCACCCCATCCTGCCCCAACAGATCCCAGGCCTCTGTGGTTTTCTCCTTCAGATCAAAAAGGATGAAGGATGTGTCTTGAATTAACTGTTTAAAGGGTGGCCATGCTTGGTCTCATCCATATGTCTCAAAGTGTGTGGCAACCAAGGACTGTGCCTGTTTTCCTGAGACAAATGCAGAGGTTTACTTGACTGCATCCATGTTTTAGGAGAGCCTGGGTTAGTGGGCTGTATCCAACCTCAGAGGAAAAGTGAGCAATGCTGTGTTTGCAGCCAGGTCGTTATCTCCAGCATCAGGAAGGTCTTGCTGCAAAAATAGAATTCCTGTTTGTGCGGGCAGCAGCATCCTGAGGACACGTGGGAAAAGCATCGGGCATGGGCTGCCCTGCCACTGCCACCACCGTGATGGCCCCAGCACTGTCCTCCTGGCACTGTCCTCCTGGCACTGTCCTCCCTGCTCTTACAGAACACTGCCCTGGGAATTAAATTTTACTCCCCTGCCTTCCCCTTGGTTTGTCTCCCTGTGCACCGAGTGCTGCTGAGCTCTGTGGAAACTCTCCCACACTGGTTATTTTGATGGGATCATAAGATGTGGGACAGCCCATGAGGATGCTGCTATTTCAATATCCCTTCAAGGACAGGGAGGACAGTGGCCAGTGACGTTGGGCACCACTTGTGGTGGCAAAAGCCCCTCCCCAAAAGGCAGGTGGGGGATCCTTTCCCCGGCAGCGGGGAAAGCAGCCAGGCACCCTCCCCACACGTGTCCCTGTGGATTACAAACGTCCCTGTTTTCAGTTGCAGCTTTAGGACATTTTTGTGTGCCTGGCCCCAGGGCTGGGACTCGGAGCATTGGCCATGCAGGGTCTCGTGGGCTGGGGTCCCTTCTCCCTGGGAATTACAGCCCTGCTCCCTCCCACCGTGTCCAGCCCAGGCTGGATCCCTTCTCAGGAAAAGCTCATGGAGGAAGCACTGGAGTTCTTAATAAAGAAGCTCATGTGTTTTATAGAACTGCATTTGTGGTATTTGTAACTGCCTGATGTCTTTTTCGATCCTCCTGTGTAAGGACTTTGCACACCCTCACTCCCAGCCACAGGGGGTGGCAGCAGGACCCTCATTCAAGCATTTATTACTTCATCCCTCTGAGAATGGTGATAAACTGTCAATTTCTGCCTCTTTTATGCTGTGTAAATAAGCATCCACTGAGCATTCAGAGGCTTAGAGTCTGTTTTGTTAAATCTTTAGGTCAATTTTCTGTTTAATGCTGTTTATTAGTATTCTCACAATACGAAGAGAAGCCTTGGAACTAAAACAACCCATTTATGGAGAGAGACGGACACATACGGTTTCATACCAACTTTATTTCTTTTTTTTTTCCTTTATTTTTTTTCATAATCACTTCTTTTGCACAACAACAACCTCAAGTTGACAATGAAATGCACGTGGCAGACCGAAGGGAACCGGACAAGGCTCTGTTAGGGATGGAAAGTCTTTCCATGACGCTGCGCCAGCTCCCCACCCGGCACGAGGGACGGTGACCCCGGCTGTGGCAGGAGGGACGCATCCTGCCCGGAGGGCAGCCGGGGTGCTGAGCCCTGGGGTGACAGCTCAGCCCTGTGCCCACACAGTCATCTTCCAACCCTCTCCCGCAGCCACGGGCCGGGGTGTTCCTCCCGGGGCGCACAGCTGCGTATCCCGACTCCGTACTTTGGTACTTTCCATTTCAGAGCACTTTAGAGACGTGGAGGCGTCGGCTCTCCCGTGGTCCCCGCGGGGAGGGAGCATCTGTGTCCCCTTGTCAAAGGGTGTGGGAAACTGAGGCACAGGGGATGCTGGGGCAGGGATGGCCGGCTGTCCCCTGCATCCCTGCGCCCCGGGGACCACGGAGCACCCACACCTAGGCATGGGCCAGCGCGCCTCTGCTGCTTTACTTAAAGACAACTGACTACAGAGGTGGAGTTTATTGGTCTCACTGTGTCATCTCGTCCCTAGCATGGAGAGTAAGAAATCTCTAGCACCGTAAACAGCCATTCCCTGACTCATTTCAAGTGGTATCAGAGTGTATGTGCATATATCGTTTCCACGGATGCGTTTCTGTGCGCGTGTGCACAGCCGGGTGCACAGCCACTGCGAGGAGGACAGGAATGCCATGGGAGGGATAGAACGAACCCCATGAGACAGGATTGCAGAGCCAGGGCCAGAGAGTCACGCCGGGCTAAGCTAAAGCAAGCAAGCTGAAATTTACATTTGAAAGGGAGCAGCAATACCCGACCTACCCCCGAGGTAGGATGCATGCAATCGTCAACTCCCACAGGCCCTGGAAGGTCAACTCAAAGGGAACCCCACAACTGGGTTAGAGCAAGATTTTTTTAATGACTCCAAAATAATAAGACAAGGAATAGGCTCAGTCCAGAAGCAGTCGGAGGGGCCAGCATCCTTGGAAGTGCCTATTTACAGACAGAGCTGAGCTCTGCCGTACGGGATGAGGCGGGCACAGAGCTGTAGTCTGGGCTGTGAGGCCGGCTGTCCCGGCTTCCTACAGCTTCACCCATCGCCCGGCTGTTGGTGCCAGCTGGGAGCTCATTCAGCTTCAGCTCCTCAGTCTTGCCCGAATCAGAGGCTCTTCTCCAGAAGGGCTCTTGGAAGGCCTATGCATGCACATGATGATGTCGCCCCCCTGACTTTCCTCCCTCACACCGCTGCCACGCTCGAGGTCCAGGCAGGGACACCGTGGGTGCCCTGAGGATGCTCCCCCTACAAGGCACATTCCCATGTCCTTATGCTGCTGCAAAAACGGGGCTGGAAACTGTCGGTTCAGAACTCGATTCATGAACACCTTCAGGAATCAGTGGAGGCCTCAAGCCCCACCATTAGTAAGGTGACCCCAAGAGTTGCGGGGTTTGCATGCCGTGTCCACAACCGCAGTACACAGGAATGCTCCAGGAATGACATAGGCTGGGGCAGTAAGGGTGTTAATGAGGATCCTTAATTAGTCTCAATTGAGGCATGAAGTCTGCAGCTGCACGCAGCCAGTAGCGTGAAGGGATATGGAAAGGCATGGAATAACCACGGTCCTGGCCCGTGCCACGTGCTGCAGGTTGGGCACAGTGCTGCATGAGCTCCTGGCCACGATGGGTTTGGAGCAGCGGGTGGACACCCCTCATCCAGCCAACACCGCGCAGCCAAAGCAGTCACACATTTCCCTGATAGTGCCCCGTGGCACCGGACAAGCTCCTGAACACCCTTACTCCATCCACCTGCGCCAGGCAAACACGGCCCCGGGACACGAAAAGCCTCTGGCCCCACAGGTGAGGCTGTTTCCTTGGCACAACGTGTCTCGGCAGCAGCCACCTGGCATCACCAACGCACAGCTCTCCCTGCACGTCCCCACTCCTCTGGTGCAGGAGCTTATCCTGCAGTAGCACATTTCCCAGCCATATCCGCTGTCCCTCACTGCACCAACCTGAGGGAGAGCAGATAAATCGGTTTCCCGGCGCTCACACCTGCACGAGCACCATCTGCCAGGCCATTCTGCACTTGCCATGGGAATTTTTGCCAGGAAAAGCTATTGCAAGAATAAGTCCCAACTTGAGACCCATCTGGGCTCCAGGGAGGGGGAGGAGAGGGGCGCTGGGCAGCACAAGGGACCGAGAGGGAAGATCCAGGCAGGAATTGAGCCTGGAGACTCAGGAGCTGTTTGGGAGGACGGCTCTGACCAGCACAACCTGTTACTGACCAGCTCTCTTCCAGCACATGCTAAACCTGACAGATCCTCCAGCTTCTGTGGGGTTGCAGGGAACCACCTGGAACCTCCACACGGGGAGGTTTGGATCAACACTCAATTATATGTACTAGAAGTGAAGCATCACCTCTATTCTTCCTCTCAGCCCTTCCTTCTCCTCCCAGCACGAGGAGCAGCCGTCCCCGCTCTCACCGCCCTGCCCGCAGGACTCGGCTGCCTCCAGCTCCCGATTCCATCATTTTCCAGCTGCTCTCTGGTCCAGCATCCCACTGGCACCCTGCCTTCACCTGGCCCAGCCTCCGACTCCTTCTGAGCCCCCAGGAGAGAGTGAAAATGGCCATTTCTCTTGTTTTCAACTCTTGCTCATGAGTACAACATTTCTGTTAATAATAATCATAATAATCATAGTACTAAAAACAGTATTTACAACAAGCTCCAGGTCAGAATTACACACCAAGCAAACACTCAGCACCACAGAGAGTAGGACAGGGTTAATATCTCGCAGATACCTTCTCAGATCCCACCAACGCGGGACACAGACATTTGACAGTTTCAACCATTTCTTACACACAAACATTTCATTTAAATTACTTTTTAAATTTTTTTTTTTTTAAACTTTTTAAAATTTCTCGTCACTATATGGATGAGGTGATGCTGGCGGTGATGCCGCGCTCTACACAGATGCTTATCTAAGACAGCTGCTACTATAAACTGATCATTAGCTACTGTTAAGAAATTCAACCCTCAGTTTCCTTCTTTGCCCTAAATCTAATATTCTTTTGTCACTGACAGCACAGGAGCTTTCTAACAGCCCTGTCCTCTCCCCGGCCCAGGAGGAGGGGTTTGGGAGTAAGGTAGCCCTTCCTTTTAGGAGCACAGTCCCCTGACATCAAGCCATGGCCGTGGAGGGATCCCTCCCACATCCAGCTGGGAATTCTGTGGAGATCAGCAAAGAGCCTCGGGATTTGGTCTCCAGCAATCTGCCCTGCGATGGCCCCAAAGTGCCACATCTGTCTCTGGAAAGAGGGAAGGATTATTCTGTTCACTAAAAGGCTGTTTCACAGCCACGTACCGTCTCCATTGGATCTGCTTTCCTACCAGAGTGGAATTCTGTGTCGTGGGAGCACTGGGGAGCCCTCAGAGCACTGAGGGTCCTTTCCCAGGGCTCCCACGGAGCTGGGAATGCAATCGCCACCCGCGGCTCTCCCGGACAGAGCGGCCCAGACCTCTCAGTCCCCGCTCAGCCGGGGAGAGGGTGGCTCAGTGGCCAACCGGGGCATCGGGCAGTGCCCATCATGACAGGGACTGGCCGTGATGTGGCACCTGGCACCGAGCTTTGGGTGGAGCCCCTCAGCTGCGTCCACATGGGCTCTCAAAGAATCACCCAAAGATGAGGACTGGGGGTCCCTGCCTGCCTGGGCTGGCTCTGGAGGCGGCCAAGAGATGGGGGTTCTGCACACTGCGAGTCCTGAGCCATCCATCCCTCTCCTTCCTCTCTCCTACCACGGGCAAACAGGGGGCTGCTCCCTATTTTACTTCACACACAGAGATTATCACTTACTTCCCATTTTTCTGAAACTGATATTTGGCTCAGAGCAAACACCAAGAGGAGGAAAAGCCCCGGATAAGAAATCCGTATCTCTGTGACACTGCTGGTTGAATTTATTAATATCTTAGTTTGGATGGGTTTTTTTTAACATGAGTTTAAGAAATATTTTTTTTTTTTTAAAAAAAGGACAAAACCCTCCAAAGAAGCTGTTTGATTGACTGATCAACTGATTCAATTCTCTATTTGATGTGAACTAGTTGCTATTCTGCTTAGAGGTCCCTATGATCTGTGAATCCCCACAAGCACTGACGATTAGGGATGCAGAGAGAAGCGTGTAGCTGGGGGACGAACACCGGGGAGGGGGGATGGAGGACCGGATGTCACATCTAGACAAACAAAATAAAATGTGTTGGTTGGTCGATTGGTTGGTTTGTTAACAGGAATCAGGTGCTAGATGTGTAGAAAAGCCCTTTATCCAGAGATCTCCTCCCGCTGTTCCTTGTTCCTGCGGACTTCGGCTGCGTGCAGTTCCTGCAAAGACGGGAGAGATGACACCGGGCTAACACGCCCTGCTCTTGGGAGCAATGTTTTCCTCCTGCACACAGGAGACATAAAAAAAAAGAGACCAGTTCCCCATCCAAAACACCCTGAGGGCAGGGGGTTACACCCGCAAGGAGCGAAGGATCACCTGTGGGAGCCTGGAGGAGATGGAACCTCCAGTGAACGCACTCCTGGCTCCTCTCTCCTGCAAAACCCTTCAGCCACGCAGCCCGTGGTGGATAACCACGATTATCCAGGCTGTGTTCTCTGCTGATCTTGAAGGACATAACCCCCTCCTCACGCTACTCCGGAGCAGAGCTGCTCCTCAGCAACCACCACCGAGAAAACGCCCTGTCCCTCGCACCCATCACGCTGGGACTGGACCCCGTTTTTCCGTGAGGATCAGCCCCCCCAGCTCCCAGCCCTGTCCCGGGGTCGCACTTGCCTTCTCGCGGAGCCGCTCCCTCAAGGCAGCGAGGTGTGCCTCACGGATCTCCCTGCTCAGCTCCATCTTGTAGTTGAGCTTCTCCTCGGCCAGGCGGCTGAAGTTGTTGTTCTCCTCCAGCGCCTTGTGCAGCACCTCCCGCTCGTGTTCCCGCTTCTCCGCCAGCTGCTTCAGCACCTGCGCCTCCTGGGTCTGCCGAGGGAGGGGGTGAGGCCACCGGACAGGTTCTTCCAGACTTCCTCTCCCCAGAGAAGTTTTCTGACTCTCCTCTGCTCGAACCACTCTGCCACCCCCTTCCGCCCCGTAACATAATCTTCTTGCTTGGAAGATACTTTTGACACCTTTTCCCTGCTATCGTAGAATCGTTTAGGTTGGAAAAGCCCTCTGAGAGCATTGAGTCCAACAGTTCCCCCAGCACTGGCCAGCCCACCACTAACCCGTGTCCCCAAGTGCCACATCTACACAATGATGGTGATAGAGTTGAATTCCCTGCCTAAATCAGGCTGCAGAACCTCGCTCCGTGATTCCTATGTCTCACCTGACAATTTACAGTGGAATAACAAGTGTCAGAACACTCTTCCCAGCTGTTTCAGGTTACTCCTGCTGAGTTTTAGGGTTAGGTGCAATTAGTACCAGAAAAGTCACTGCTTTTACAGGACATCTCCTTACCTTCCTCCTCTCTTCTGCAGCCTCCAGCCTCCTCTGCAGCTCCTCCAGGGACAGGTCCTTCTTCTTGGGAGGGGAGGAAAGGATTGGGCTCTCAGGAGATAAATCTGAAGGGGACTTCAGGATCACTTCGAAGCTCTGGCCTGATGCCCTCTTATCCAGCTGCTTCACCTCCATATCTTTGTGGGGAAAAAAAGCAGTGATTCTGTGAACCTGTGCTGCTCAGGAGAGTGTTCCCCTGAGGTCATCAAGCTTCAGGAATCAGGACTTTCCCATGTCCTGACCTGGGTGATTTTGTTTTGTCTCCAGAATTTCTTGATTAGTGATCACCTTCATCCCCACCATGCAAATGCAATTAATTTAAAGTCATGGCATAATTGCAGAAAGGTCACATTGCTGTTAGTACTTTGTATGTCACCCCAGCGTGAAGCAGAGAGACTCTGACTCGGGTGAGCTCCCACGTTGCCTGTGGGAGCATCATCCAAACACTGCTGGAGCTCCTGTGGGAGCAGGTTACCTACCTCCATACTGGTAGATGGTGTTGGGATGGGGCTGGGTGTGGAAACAGGAGCAGATGAGGGAGAGCAGAGACAGCTCCTTCATTTTCTCCTTGTAGGCTGGAAAACATGAAATAGCGATGAGAGAGATTCTAATGGCAACAACATCTCTTCTTCATGGGGAAATTAGGCAAGTATCCCATTTGCAGCTACCAGACTCTATGGAGACGTTTCCATGCTGCCATAGCTTGCCAAAAGGTCCCCAAGGAGTGTCTGATCTAGAGCAGCTTAAATTAGCTGCCAGTGTGGCAAATGCCACACACAGGAGGGATTTGACACATCCAGGTGTAGAAGTTTCTGTGCAGGATTTTCCCTCCAGAGGAGCTGGGATGCTGCAGCCCCTTTGGTTAAACATGTTGGGACAGCTGCTCACATCCTTTCTCCTCTGGAAGTGGGATTTCCAGTCTCTGAGATTAATGCTGCCCACTGACACCTGGAAACGTTGCTCAAGCCCTGGCGAGTTGGGAATATTTCACAATTCAGCATTTCAGAGATGAGGGTGAAGAGGCAAGAGGAGATCAGCAACGTGGAGAACAAAGGGGCATTGGAGTGATGAAACTGTTCAGAGTCTCTGCTACCAGGGGAAGAGCTGGACCCCAACTTCACAAGGAACCTCCTGCCCTGCAGCAGCAGATCAGGGGGATGGGAGTGGATTCTGCCACCACCTCGGCCCACACAAGCAGAGGGTGGCACAGTCTGTGACCACAGTAAACGTCCTTCTGCAAAGGACAGGAAACACAGAACCCTTTCGAGCTCCGCTGCTGTGAGCCCTCCAGTTTGCTCATTGTTCCTGTGACTGGAGGATGCACCACAGCATCCTCAGCGATCACAAGTGCTGCCCCAACAAAGATTGCAGCAATCTGGGGCTTCTGGGGAGATCTTCACCTGTATTTTTGGAGTTCAGCACATTTAAGACAGCGAACTGTTTGCACACTCTTGGCAAAGAACCTCAGAATGGAAGGAGTTGAAGTCGGTGAGGTGCTCTGTCAGGCTGTCACGTTCTTTGTCACATCAGTGAAACCCTCACAGCATCACTCCCGTGTGGCAGGTCAGCAGCTGGGGCTCAGCAGTGGGTGCTACTGCCTCATGGGTCCTGTGAGGCTCTGTCCTGGGCTGGCTCCTTGGGGGACACCCGGGCTCGTGGGGACAGTGTCTTCACAGCTGCATGTCCTGCCAAACCTGCCCTGAGACTGTCCTTGTCCTTGTGCCGCCCCTCCTCCTGCCTCTGCCCCAGGCACAGGCGTCCTGCTGTCCTGCCTTGGCTCTGCCTCTGGATTTCCCACATGTCCTGGTGCCTCTGGCCTTGGTTTGTCCCCTCTGTACTGAGCTCATTTCGTGCTCCAGCCAGAGGCGACTCTGCAACTCAGCTGCCAATGCCACCTTCAGAGCAAGACCCTCCCCTGGGCCGGCACAGGGAAATCCTCAGAACTCTGGGGTCTGAAGAAGCATTAGACACAGAACAATTATGAAAAAAGTAACATCCTGTGTCCCACGTGCCCTTAGGAACATCTTTCAGGTATTCTCCTCTGCCTTCCCACAGCTACTTGAGTGGGAAAGCCTATGCCTGCTTCCTGCTTGCACTTATTTTTCCTCCTAGGTACAGAACTTCACCCTAATTAACACCCTTCTATTGCTAAACCACCACCCCTGAAGCTCAGATCTTGACTGAACACTTTTTTAGCTTGCTCCCCATTCTGATTTGAACCTCCTGCCCCGTCCTGCTGTTAAATGTAACCCAAATATAGAATAGTTTACACCAGCAGTGGCAGCCAGACATCTTTGATTTTGTTCTTAATGAAAAAACCTCTGGAGAGCCTCTGAGAGGCCCAAAGTCATGGCATGGAGCAGTAAGCTAATGCATCTCCTAATGTGCTGCCAAGAACCCTGAGGAGGGTCCCTGGGAATAGATGAGAGACATTATCATTTATTATCGTTTAGACATTATCGTTTAATACAAACAAACCCGTCAACAAGGTCGTTGCTCCACCATTATGTCTGGCCCTGGGTAAAACCAAGGCATGAGGCAGACGTGCCACACCCCCGACCCCCTCGTTTAATTCAATTTATTTGTCTGAGAGCACTTGTTACAGAGCACAGTGCTTTGTGTTTCATGGCTCGGGCTTCAGTACCGGCGCTGTGTGCAGATGATTCCACGCTGCCTTCCCTGCCTTTCAGGAGGTTTGCTGTGCTGATTTCACAGCTGCCCCCACTCCATCGGGATCTCCCCTGTCCCGCTTTCCCTCCTGCAGAGCAAGCTGACCGTCCCTCTCTGTCAATTAAAATGAAGAGGAGCAAGAGGACAAAAGGCCCTGGGCTGCGGCAGGGCTGTGGTGAGCGCTGGAAGTGCTCTGCGTCCTTCCCCCTCCCCGGAGCCTGCAGCTGCACCCCGGCGCCAGCCGTCAGATGCAATTAGCGGCACACGGGGCCGGGGAGCGGGGCTGGAGCTGCCGCGGCCCCGGGGACGGACGGGGGACGGTCCCGAAGGGTCCCGAGCAGCCCCCACTGCCGGGCACTCCCCTCTGCCCGGGGGGAGCGGGGCGAGCAGCGGGAAGGGGGCAGCGGACCGAGCCCCCCGGGACCAGGAGCTGCCGGTGCCCCGCTCCCCGCCCAGAGCTGTCCCTTCAGAACCGGCACCTCCGCCGGACCCCGGCCGGGAGCTGTTCCTTCAGCACCGCCGCGGGGGCCGGGCACGGAGAGGGGGACGGACCGGCTCCTGGAGAAATTATAGAATCACAGGAGCACGGAATCGTCACAGATCTGTTCGGATCGGAGAAGCTGTCCAAGATCATCAGGTCCAAGTGCTCCCCCAGCACAGCCGAGCCCACCACTAAACCATGGCCCCAGGTGTCCATCTACATGGCTTTTCAATCCATCCAGGGATGGTGACTCCACCTGTTCCCTGGGCAGCCTGAGCCAGGCTTGACCGCCGTTTCCGTGAAAACATTTTCTCTGATGTCCAATCGAAACCTCCCCTGGTGCAACTCGAGCCACGTCCTCTTGTCCTGTCACTTGTTAACTGGGAGAAGAGGCTGAGCCCCACCTGGCTGCACCCTCCTGTCAGGGAGTTGTAGAGAGTGAGAAGGTCCCCTCTGAGCCTCCTTTTCTCCAGGCTGAGCCCCCCCAGCTCCCTCAGATGCTCCTGGTGCTCCAGCCCCTTCCCCAGCTCTGTTCCCTTCTCTGAACACGCTCCAGCCCCTCAGTGTCATTCATGTCCTGAGGAGCCCCTGATCCATGCCCTGAGAACGAAATGGATCCCTGAAATCCCCACAGCTGTGCTCCAGAGCCACCAGCTACACCATCACAGTGATGGCCTTGTGCTCGTGACACATTCCATGACAAATAATTGTTTTATCAGGCTAAGACAAGAAAAGGCATCCTGTGAGGAGAGGTGCATCCTCTGATTCAGTAGCTAAAAGAAAGACCCATAACCTCTGGGTCGCTGTTTAGGAACCTGTGTCAGTGAAGATCAAACCCGAGATCTCCCAAAGCAAGACTTTGTCTCAATCACAGCTGCTTAAAACTCAGGGGTAAAAGATTGCCAGCCTCAGCAGTAAAAATTGTTTCAGAGGTATCTGCACTCCCATTTGCAATAGATTTAAGGTTTTGAGGACATATTTATGTCAGTAGACAAAACCCTTGAACCGGGAAACGATACGGGGCTGGCCAGGATATGCCATGGCCAAGGAGTTCCTGCCCAGAAAGGCTGGATCTAGTGCACAAAGGTACCTATTTTAAGAACAATTAGGGAATGCTGAACTTTTTACTCGAGCATCTATTAAAATTTTTGCTTCTGTTAACTTAGTAAAAATAAATTCAGCTCGCGCCGAGCAAATATTTCATTTCTGTATAAATTAATCTGGCTCGGGTCCTCAGGGACTGGATACCAAAGCATTGCTTCAGTCTCAAAGGTGCAGCGAGAGCTCTGCCTCGTTGGTGGGCAGAGGATTAGGACAGGCTGCTCACTCAGGTATGAACTACTGACATTTTACTTCTCTTTTTTAGGCAAACACTGCAATAGAAGCATCAGCAGCAAATTCATTCACTCTGATATGGCCTTCATCACTGTGTCATAGCATTTCACTGCTGTCCTGTTAGAGCTGGGGTGAAACATTGCAAATAACTAAGAAGTGAATAAACTGTAGGAGTTAGGGAAAATATCTCAGAGGAACCATCCCATAAAGTGGAGTGAACTCGCATTTTGTTGGCTTTAGAGGAAACTGAGTAGTGATTAGGCTACAATCCATGAGGGTGCAGTCAGTTCCTCAACGTTTCTGAACATTTATGCACAGGCTGATTCTGGTTTGGTTGTATTCCACCCCACATCCCATGAGCCCATCGATCGTCATTAAAATTTTTCATCTAACTTTTCTCTGCTTATAATTATTATTATATTACAACAGAACATATTGCCGGGGAAAAATCGCTTTCTCCCTGTTGCAAAGAGAAGAAGGGAGATGCCCCGAGCCTTCACCAAGGCACCGGGAGGCTCGGGGTGCTCCCAGCTCTCTCTGGCGACTCCTTTCCTGTGCTCCCTCTAGTGCTGCAGGCAACACCCTGCATTTCCATATCCCCGCTGCTTTGCATCAGTGCCGTGCCCACCATCGATCCATGCAGAGCGTTTATCTCCGAGTCAACCCCCAGAGACATGATCCAGCTGCTCCCCGAGTGCTTGTGGTGTCAGAGATGGAGGAACAGCTGGGAATGGTGTGGTGCAGGAGCAATGGGATCCATTTTCCTCCTCATGATGTGCCTGGATGGTGGGGCTTAACACCTATCATTCATTTAAAAGTTTTGTTCTCTGTTTCCTAAATACATAAAGCTGAACTGCAGCCAGGTTTTGGGGTGGTATTTAACGGCATCCAGAAAAACAGGGCGAGGCCATCTCGGCACAACACCAGCACAGCATCAGTCACAGTGAACCAGAGGCAGAGCAAGGCTAATTTATGTGAAATTTAAATGGATGAGATTGGATGTGCTCTGTCTGATAGCAAGGTCAGAGAAAGGTTATTACAGGAAAATAATTTGGTTTGTGAAGATAACTTTGGAGAAGTAAGAATTGCTTCCATAATTAATATTATCTCATGAAAAAATGAGAACAGGCCAATTATAAATGAAGCCAAAGCTTAAACAGAAGGTAGAGAAGACAGAGAACTGAGACCTCCAGCACAGACTGCAAGGCCACATACACAATAAAAGCAACCAGAGTCCTCAACAAGCCTTGAGAGTACAGCAGGTTCTAGATATTCTCCCCTGCTATGAATCCTATCATAAAAACATTGGCCAGACCTTCAGTCTAGTGCACTTCCACCTTCTTGCTCCCCAGCTTCTACAGACAGGTCAGAAGCAGATCTCACACAACCAGAAAATGCTGGTGGGTTTTTTGTTTGGTTTTTGGCTGGTTGATTGGTTGATTGGTTTTTTTGGGAGGGTTTGGGGTTTTTCTGTCAGCTCAGTAGTTGTACCCCACGCTGATGGTACAGGGACATACCAGGCCCAGAAGTTACCATGGGCTCACGGGGAATCATCCATGAGAACAGGCAGATGTGAGGTTAACTCTGCCTTCTGTCAGACATCTGCCAAACTATTGCCCAGGAATGGTTTCCAGTCACCCAGCTCCTTCCCTCCAGTTTTTATTGGCAGCTCATGAATGTCACAACCACCCGTGCTGTGCACAGCCAATGCATCAGCAAACCACTCGAGCTGTAGCACTGGAACATGTGGGCTGCTCCCAGGAAAATAACCAGGGAAATCTCCTCTTGTATGGGCTCAGCAAGAGAGAAGGGCCCAAGCTGTGCAGCAGAGCCCTGGCTGGGGGGGTTTCTGTTGGGAAGGAGAGAAGCATGGCCTGGGTTGCTTGATAGAGCAGAGGAAGGAACCAAATGGAAGCAGCTGACCCAGAGTGTTTGTGGATTTGGGGCAAACACAGGTTTGGACGGTCAGGTTTGGGTGGGACAAAGAGCTGTGAAAGAGCTGGGGAGGCAGCAGTTCATGAGAGTCAAAGACAGAGCCCAGTGCCATGACGTGTCAGGTACAGATGTGCTGTGTGACCACAGACAGTCCTTTGGTCTCTTTGCATCTTGGTTTCCTTCCCATTAACTGAGGATTATTGTATCTGCCCATTATTCAGTGGTACCATTTGTACAAACAAATTCAGAGGGGATAAGATGCTCCAGCAGGGCAATAACCATGTAGAAGTACCGTGAAAGGATAAAAGGATTGTTTGGAAATATTCTGAGCAGCTCTTCACCATTTGGGAAGTGCCAAAGTACCACAGCACATGCACACGGTCTTTGGTTGCTCTCTGGCTCTTTTGTATTTCTAAATCACAGCCCATTGGTTTAACTCCCCTCCGGAGAGGAGACTTTCATTTTTAAAACATAACTCACACCTGCGAGAGTAAAGCCTATGTCGGCAAGACAACTGGGAGGGATTGGCCAGGCAAGTTGTTTCCAGGTAATTTGGGGGTATAGAAGTTTGAGTGAGCTTCAGGTCCCTCCAAGGATTGTCATGAAGAATCATCAGCCCCGTTCACCCCGCTGCTGCCCACACTGCTGTCACAATGGGCTTATCTGCAGCCTTCTGGTTGCCACATCAGACCACTAAATCTCAGCTTTTACTCAGCAGGAGGAAAATGTGTTCATCTGATAAAACAGGGCCTTCACCAGATCTGAACCAACAATGACAGATTCCAAGAAAGGGCTTTTTTGAGACATCTGAAGCATCTTCCCAGAGTCTACATGGTGCCATTAGACAAGATATCATTTATATTTTAGAAAGAACAAGTATTTTCCAATTATTTAGATCCCTTGTTTGGGTACACTAGTGGAAAAAAAATATATACATCTATATAAATGCCTACAATAATACAATAGGCTCTTTTGGCATGTAAAACTGAATTCTTAATAAAAGAACCATAATTTTTTAAGGACACATAGACTTCTTCAACAGCCAAAGAAAAAGACAATGGTGATTTCTTGAGAACACAGAGAGATGGAGAGCTTGGTAGAAGGGACTCTGACTCTCCAGCGTGGGCAGGAGAAATGTCAGGACAGGGCAACACCATACGGTGTCCCTCAATACCACCCAGAAGAGGGATCAGGGGATAACCCAGAGCTACATGAAATCCCTCAACTCTCACATTTCATGGCAGGATGGGAAAACCTTGGGATCTGCCAAGGCCCATTTACCGTGCCCAGTCATGAGGCCAGGAATGACAACCTGGTGTTTCCTCTTGGCTCCACCTTCTCAGACACGCCAACGTCGGAGAAAGCCGGTGGGGATGTCACCTTCCGCATCATTTCATAATCTCAGGTCCCTTTATTCGAGCCAGATGCTACAGACGGTGGGGGGAGTTCCGTAGCCCGGCAGAGCCCAGCCAGACCCCCGGGGTGCGGTGCACAAAAGCACAAAGCCTTGTGCAGATGCTGCGGGAAGGAGGTGCGAGGGCTCTGCCCCTGCAAGCGCTGCCGGGCAGCGGGGCCGGCACCGCAGCTGAGCCGGCACTGAGCATGTGCCGCCCATCCCGCGGCTCCAGCACCGAAAACAACCCCCGGGGCCAGGAGAAAACGCCTGAGGTGACAGGGAGAAAAGAGAGAGGGCAGCCAGGCTCCGGGGAGCAAGCCCTGTTTCTTTTCATCCCAAGGATTTGGTTGTTTGTTTAAACAAACCAAGCAAATCTTCCCAAGGGGGACAAGCCCCCGGGCATCAGCCGCAGACGACTGCAGCTGCCCTCCCCTCAGCACGGATCGGCTTTTGCTGAGAATAAAGAAGGAAATCATGAAGAAACCAAACAAGACTCATTCCTTAATTGAAGGATTCCTTATTCTTTTTCCTCCTGCCTTTCCAGGCTACTCTCCGTTGCTGCTGTACGCGCTACAGGCGATGGGGAGATGGGGAGCTGCTCCTGCAAAGGCAGCTGGGCGAGGCTCAGCCCCGACCCTCCCTTGGCACGCAGCGCCCTATTCTCTTCCCTCCCGCCACAGCACTGCTGCCCATGACTTCCTACTCCTTCAAGTCGCTTCTCTGCTCGATCTGAGTCACAAGGAAGCCCCATTTCACGCTTCTTCGTGATCTTAAGTCTCTTTGACAGTAAAACTGCATCTTTGGCAGGATGAAATATGCTTTGGGCGTGCAACGGGCTGGGAGGGTGAGAATGCACCAACTGGAAATCGCGTGTTCTGCCTACGTGTGTTTCATCCACCACCTCGTCCATCTCAAGTTCGATGCAACCTTGGTTTAGAGGGCTGGTAAGTCTGAGCCTTTCCTCCCACCCCCACTCTGCAAACGAGGTCCAATCCTGCTCAGTAGGGAAGGCAGGAGATGGGTGGCACCTCCCAAGGGTGCACTGCTGCAGACGTTCACGGAGACAGGGATGCTCACGGGAATATCCACAACAGCTGGAGGTTTTCTATCACAAAACACATTTTTACAATGCTGCTTTATATCTTTAATTGCATGCAAAGCCCACTCAGGATCAGCTGCGCCCTTACATCCCCCCCCGCCCCCCATACACCCCCCTCCGCCTCTCTGTCCTTCTTCCCCCTGCATCTACTGGTCTTTTAAAAGGAGCGAGGAATAGAAAATGCACAGCAGGAAACCTCGGCGAAGGGCAGTGAAAGAAGCAAGAAGTGTTGCCTGGTCTCCTGCGGGCTGGTTCCCTGCCTGGGGGGCACAAAGCACTGCCTGCTCTTCCTTTTCGTCTGTCGCTCCTGCTCAGCCCTCCAGGATCTCGCTTCCCTCCCAAGCCCCTCTTTGTGGGCTGCAGAATTCAGAGCCATTCCAAGAAAAAAACTTGGTTTTCTAAAAGAAAAAGACCCTCTAAACCCACCCGCTGCTCATTGTACCATTTCAAGTTTTTCTTCTCCTTCACCCACACTCCCGGTTTCAGCCACTCGAACCCCTCCTTCCCAGTCAAAAGGGAGCGAGACAGGTCTTTAGGAAGCTGGACTGAAGCAGCACAGCATCCTCGGGCTGCCATCCTGAAGCCAAACCCCACCAGGTTCCCGGGCAGCCGCGCTGTGATTCCCGGCACTGCTGCAGGAGGGAGGAAGGGCTTCCCTTGCAGCATCTCATTTCACCCAACGCCATCAGAGGACCGCTCCCCTGTAGCATCTTCTCACCAAGAAATGTGAGCTGTGCAAGAAATCTGGGGCTGGGAAGCCCTGAGAATACACAAAACCCCATCTAGGTTCTTCTGGTTGCCTTTGGGGGATTTTCTAGGGCATTACTGACTTTTGCCCATGTCTTCCTCCCCATTACCCGTTTAAGCAATACATGATCTTCACAAAACAAAATGTGATTTCTGATTTCCTTACATCCAGCTGCACAGCGTGCAATTTCTTTCTTAGGGGAGAAAAAAAAAAGCTCTACGACGTTACAAAAATAACATTTAATTGGCACGTAGCAGCATCTTCTAATGGCACAATGAAATGGCAGCAATACTTTAAATTGGCAAGTTTATCACACGTGTATTCATATTAAAATAAAAAGCCCACCTGCTATCTTGCATCAGAGGGGTGTGTGTATGGGGGAGGAAGGGGAACAATGCTGCTATACCAGCTGCCTCCTCAGCACAGAACTCCCCCGAAACCCACGGGGAAGGAAAAAAAAACCAACAAACAAACCAACCCAAACCTTCAGAATAACGATTTTAAAAAAAAAATATATAAAACCTGACGGTTTCAGAAGTGCATTGATGTCAAGCCCTCGAGAAGCCGCCTGTCCTACCTGAGACGGTGCTGGCCATGCTGCGGCGGGAGCGGAGCGGTGCTGCAGGAGCAGGAAGGAGCGCAGGAGCTGCGGAGGTGCTGCAATGCTGCGGGGAGGGAGGACTGACTCAGCTGGAGGGGGCTGCAGCCATCCGCGGCGGGGAGAGGCTGGAGCGCCCAGAGAAAGGCGAGGGGTGGAAAGAAAAAGAAGGGTCACTAGTTCAGAATATTAATGAGCGTATCAGGCCTCCTTTCCTGGGTGGCTTTGACGGCAGATCCCTCCCAGGCAAGCCTGCCTGCCAGGAACACAGCCCCACGGCGGGGGGGCGAGACACACCCAGCCGGGCGCTGGCAAAAGAGGATTTTTTCCTCCTCTTCCTCCCTTTCTTGTCTGCTCGAGATGGGCTAAACTGCTTTTTCCCTTGCTGACAGTAGAGTGAAGCAAAAGAATTGATTTTTTTTTTTTTTAAAAACATCCCTTCCAAGGCAGCCTCACCTGCAGGGCCAGGTCGGGGGTCTGGCTTGACTGGGCTGAGGTGTAAAACCCAAACCCCAAACCTTGCAGCAGCTTTAGGCAAAAAGCAAAGGGAGGAGGGATCCCAGGCAGGTTTTTAGGCATGGGATTAGGGGTTTTTTTTTGCACCAGCACTGAGGCACTAAAGGACCTCCAGTTTGGGGAGGAAACTGCTGTAAAAGTAGAGGAGAAAGAGCAGAATGGAGCCTTTTGATTTCAGTAAGAATTCTCCGGGTTTCTCCCCCACCCCAGGCATCAGGACGCCTTTTCTTATAATTTTCTGTCTGTTTTCTATAATTTCTATCATTTCCATTTGTGGCTATTGCCAGGGGCCAATGCCTCTGTGCTTTTAGAGCATCACACACACACTTGGGAGCAAGGAATCCTCCCAAACCCACACATCTCCCGGCACGCTGCAATGCAGACACTCCCAAACAATTCCAGCTGCTGCAGGCAACTACAGGTTGTTGGAATACCTGCCAGTGCTCTGCCTTGCTCAGGGGCAGAAGCCACAGGCACTGCCTACTAAATTCAGTTAGAATGACAGAGATTTTTCTTTTTTCCCCCCTATCTCCCAGTGTCCTATTCTAAGACTGTCATGGAAGAAAAGAAAAATAGAGAAAATGTCTAATTCAGAATAAAATTAACACTATCCACACATTTTCAACGTGTGTTTGCAACAGGAGCTTCTTTATGACCTTTAACTGCTCCCTGTTCTGTCCGAGCCTTGTTTTGTAGTTCCAACTCTCTCTACTTTCTCCTTGGATTGAATCTCCAGGACTTGACAGGTTATCTCGCATGTGTTCCGAGAACACCTTTGCCATGATCAGAGGAAGGCAGCCACCCCAGACACCTGACTGCTGGAATAATTTCTCCCTTCTGTTCAGGATGAACTCTGGCTTTGATATTCCCAGCAGTCCCAAGAGGGCCTGGCTACCTCTTGCAACATTCTGGATTTTTTTTGCATCAATCCAGTGCACATTTTATTCCTTTTATTGAGGAAAGGGTGTGGAAGGTGCCATGGCGTGTGTCCCACTGGAATACACCATGTAAGAAATGGGGAGCAAATGATTTGGAGGGTCAAGGTGGAAACTATTTTGTTATTCCCCAACAGTAAATGGACTGAAAGGCTCTGGACTATCAGGATTCAAAGAAATCAAATAACTTGGGGGGCAAACAAAAGTTCTAGACTCAAAAAGACAACAAATGGCAACTTAACCCTCCTCAGTGTGAAAGGGGAAAAATAACCTTCATGGCAACCAGAGGAGTTTCATAGATGGCCCTTGAGGCTCTTTTGTCCCATTCATGAAGATTCCTGCTCCTCTGGCAGCATCTGGATCTCATCTGGGAAGAGAGACCCTGCCTGGGCGGCCTCTGAGAAAACAGGGCCATTATTCACTTTGCACTTCTGCACAGCACCAGGGTAACCCCTTGCTGGGCTCTCTGGTGTGGTTCAGCCACTTCCCCACAGAGGTTAAGGATCATCTTTTCCAAGGTTTTTATTCTGTACATTGGGGGTTTTTTTTTCTTGAAAATGAAAACCAGTTTCTCCAAGATCTTAAACCCCAGTAACGAGTGAGAAGTGGAGACGGGCTGGTTCCTCCTGGCTGGGCTGGCGGGGACAGGCTGGTGAGGGGCTGTCCCACAACTCTCTGTGCTGCTCCGACAGAGCCTGGAAATCTCTCCTCCCTCTCCAAACTCCTGCTTCATAAGAACTCAGGGTTTATCCTGGGAAACAAACACCAAGGCAACAATCCAGTGTGAGATCAACACCTTCATTTATTGCGTTCTTACCCCGACAGATGCTGCAGCTTCACTAAAGCTCCACGGTTCTTCCGCAGCCTTAACAAGGAATACATTTTTCTCTTTCAACTCACAACCCATTTCCTCTGCTGTGTTTCCAGCAGGACAGCAGTGCTGGAGGCAGCCCGCAGCCCTGGTCAGGTGAGGTCAGTGGTGCAGAGGAGCAGCCTCCAGGAGCTGCTGACTCACGTTTGCTGCTGGACACAGGCACCTGCTGAGTCACAGCCCACTCCTGCCTTGGGCTGGCCACCTCCCAGCTCCCCTCTCACAGCAGGTGACACTGCTCCTGTCAACAGCACCGAAGGCAAAATCATCTCCTTCGATAGACTATTGATATTGTTCTTCCACGCAATAAAGATGTATTTAGAGGAAATAATAACAACACGGTATTCCACGTATTTATGAGGAGTTTTAAACTTTTATTCTGCCCTAAAGTTACCCCACACTCTCATTTCACAAGCTTTACAAACTAATTTCTTTTGCGGCTTAATGGTGCACGACTGGCATCACATTAAAGAGTTCACAGTCAGAGACATGAACAAAACCAGCTGTTAAATGTTGTGTGGAGCACGTGAAGATCCACAGGAAGAACTCCGTGCTCTCCAGCCCATTCCCTACAATTAAAGACTGTTCATGATCCAGGGAAGTCCAGCTCAAGAATTTAAAGGCTGGCAACCAAAAGAGCAACACCCATGAGCTCCCCTGACCCAACACCACGACACAGAAGGTACCACAAGTCTGGGAACAGAACAGATCACACCATGTTTAACTTGCCTATTTCAAGGTCTGTTCCTTTTCACATCAGAACTGTTCCACACCCAAGCTGTGCAGCTGGCCAGGAGTAAAGCATTTTAAAGTTACAATAAAAGAAGCCACATCCTGTTCTACACCTATGCAGCGACAGCGTGAGATACAGCAATAAACCACAGAGATGGGTACAAAATGTTTTCTTCCCGCCTTCTCTCTCATATAGCGGCATAAAACATAGTTTTACAAAATCTGGGGATCCAGGTAAAACTAGATTCTTACAAAACCGGGTAATCCATCAATCCAGAGCAGTTCACCGCAATCACACGGCCCGAGCACCTGGAATGCCGACAAAGCCACTCCTCGATGTGCCTGGATACACTGACAGGGGCCTGAAGGGTGGGAGCACCGTGCGAGAGAAAAGCCGGGAACAAAGGAGCGGCACATTCACCCCTAACAAAAGAGAGCCGTCAGAATTCATTACCGTTCCCGAGGCAGGAGCTACGAGGCTCAACATAAAGCCACAGAACCCTCCCACCTCAAACGCCGAGGGTTTCACAAAGAACCCTGCCGTGTTCTGCCCTCTCCGGCGAGCAGCACCGCCCAAGGGTGGCAGACCCCGGCACAAAGCACAGCGGGGCCCTGGAGACAAACTCTGGCCGAGGGCATCGCTTATCACAGGCTCCCGAGCCGTTCGAAAGGGGAGAAACGCCAGTCAGGGGCGGCCCTGGCGCGGGGGACTCCGACAGGGCTGGGAGGCTTTGGAAGTGCAGTTTTTAGCGAGCGAGCAGCCGATATTCCGCCTCTTCGGGGCCGAACCTCGGCCTCCGCCCCCGGGGAAGCGGCTGCGGAACCCTCCGGCTGAAGCACCCAAGGCCCGTCTGGGGAGCGGGACCCGCTTCCCTCAAACCCGGCAGGGCTCGAACCCCACCGGGCTTGCGCCGCTCCTGCCCGGGGCCTCTCCTGAGATGGCACCAGCCCCGCTCGCTCCCCGACACCCCGGCCCGGGGCTCCAGCGGGATCCCCCCCGGCCCGGGCTCCAGC
>VZTA01023790.1:263753-296106 GCA_013398855.1 Mohoua ochrocephala | reverse complement strand
TTTTTTTTTTTTTTTTGGTCCCTCCCTGCAGTTTCACTACAGGAATATAATATTTCATCTGTCCTTAAAAATTCAAGAATCTGTTGTTGCTAGCTTTGATTCCAATGCAACAACTACATTCAGGACCAGATAATCAAAATAAAGGGCCCTAGAGAAAATGGGAAACAAACACTGGTAGAAAAGAATATTAAATGACAAGAGAACAAAAGCAAAGTGTGAAATGAAAACAAACTCATCTCTTGAGAACTCTCAAAACAAACTATTTCCAGCCCAAATATGACGGCTCCTAAAAGAGTCACATCGGTATCTGAAATGTTTGATGTATTTCAAATGAAACTCAATTTAAAAACAAATAAACCCTCAGAAGACAGTGCTTTGGGCTTGTTCCAGAGACATACATGTTGAACAAAATCCAACCCTCTCCAGTTCCACAGTGTGGATTAGAGAGGTGCCATGGATACTTTGGAATAAAGAAGGCGAGTTTGTGTTGGCAAACCACAATAAATCAGCTATTTTTTAGTTATGATCAAGATGGGAATAGAAGCACAACAAAATTAATAAGGTCTGTCAAACAAAGACACTGGAGGCACTTTCCACATTTCCTCTGACCATGTAAGAAGAGGAAAAATGGCCCAGGCAGAGGCCAACAGTTAATAACAAGTTTAATTAACAAAAAGAGGCAGTATCTGTACATTTACCACAACTTACCTGCCAGAGGGAGGTCTGACAGATCTGCGTGTCTGGCAATGCCCTTGCTGGCTGGCTTGGCATTGTTATAGACAGAATGCCTCTGTGAAACAAAGGTGCAAAAGGTAATTAAAGAAGTAGTGGCCATCATGCTGAAATGGGTGAGCAGAAAGAAGAAGTTTCTGCTATCTTAAGATCACAAAGAACATGGAGGGACGTGGATACCTCTCAGCAGGGCATCAGCTGGACCTAGAGCTGGGCAAATAATTGTGAGAAATAAAAGGACAAAGGAACAATATTTTAGCTAGTAATACATTGGTTCCTGAACCATTTCACACTTCTATTTGTACGATTTTTTCTCTTGCCAAACACAATTTAGTGTCACAAACCAAAAGTAAGGATGCCTGTTCTCAACCCTGACTCCGTTCCCAACACCCTGAGTTGTATGTCAGGAGGATTCTTGTCTCTGCAGCCCCAGCACCAGTTTTCAACATTAATATCCCATCATCAGGCATTAGTACAAAGTTCCCAGAGCGCTTCCCAGTTAACTGGGAGCACACATCTTGGAAACTTCAATCCCTTGTCTCCCAACTCCCGTGCCAGCTCCCTAGTTCAGTGTGATGTTTCTTGTATCTCACTCCCAATAACTGAAACCTCTTTTCTGGTCCATGGTGATAAAAGTTCAGAACTGTATTCCACAGAGTTCACATCCGTCCACTGAGACCTCTAAGCTAAAGTCAAGACAAACTCACTTTGATCCTTTTTGTTAGGACCACAGCATTTGATGTTCCACAGCAAACAAACAGATGAGTTTCCCCTTCCCCCCTGTCAGCAGATGCTGGAGCCAGCACTGTGTCCACCTCTTTTGATTCTACAAGGACAGGAGAGCTCCTTGTACCTGCATTGGGGAAACAGCAGCTGCTGGGGCTGTCCTCACTGGAATTCCACTGAGAGGGCTCCTGGGCACCTTGTGAACAGGGATATTTTGTCCACTGCTACCTGCAAGGAAAAAAAACATGGAAACATCTGGATTTCAAACCCAACTCTTGTCCGAACAGGGAACCACTGTGTAGTGACACTCCACAGCTGGTATTTATGCACCGAGCACTGACAAAACACCCATTCTGAAGCAAGAAGCAGAGCCTGCTCACTGCTAGAAATTGTTTTGAATACAAAGTACAACGTTCCAATACCTGAGCATCCCAAGTCAAATGACTTTATCAGTGACTTCACAGTGGCTGCAGATTCTGGGGGCGTGGGAGATGCTCTGCTGAGGCAGACCCCTTGCCAGCGGTTGGCTGTGTCTGACTCCAGAGAATCCACCTCATCAGCTGTCAGCCTGCAAAGCACAAACCACATCAAAGTCAGGGCCAATGGGAAGTGCAAGCAGAGATTAAAGGTCCTCATAGGTAGTGAGGCAAATCCAACAAGGTGCAGGTTTTTCTGCAGTGCCCAGAACAGGCACCACTCACTCTCAGAATGTTCGGGTTCTTTTCCTGTGGTGCCTGGCAAACATTAAATCACTGAGCCTAACAAACTTCTCTGCATTGTTAACCATTTCATTCCCAATCCTCACACAGGAAGGAGGATTTTCATAGGAAAAAAAAAAAAAAGGAAAGGCAGTTTTGATGAGACTTTTGAGTAATCATCAATAATTACCTGAAGATGGGCTTTCAATACAGCACAGGCGCCACGGGGCTACCGTGGCTCTCAGTTTATAACGAGGAAAGCAACCAAAACCAAAATACACTTCAGAGTAAAAACTCAACACTTACAACTTATCAACAGAGACATCTGCTGAATAAATGAACCCTCAATCACAATCCATAAGCACTTATATGGGGAATCAAACTGCTAAGTGCTTCATCATAGCAGACACAAGAATGCCAAAATCCAGTGGCTGGAATGAAGATAGACAAACCAAATAGAAAAGGTTTCATATTTCAACAGGACAGGTAATTAAGTTACTCCTTTGAAAAGAAATTCTGAAGTCGAGATCAGGTGCTGGACTTACAGGAATTCATAAAGGAAAGCCCAGAGCTGTGTTAAACACCAAGTACAATCACACAGTGAAACGGATACTTCTGGTTGAGTATTTTACATGATATTCTTTAGAGACTTACCTGTATCTCTCAGGCAGACTTGAAGTGCAACTACCTAGCTTTAGTTTAGGAAAGCTGCAAGCAAATAAACTCTAGTCATGTAAAAAGAGATTATTTCTACCTCTCCCACCTGCTCAGAAGCTGCTGAGCAGCAGGTTCTGAGCTATCACCACATCTCCCTGTATTTACAATGTCTGATACACACCAAGAGTTACATGAACACAAAACCAGAAATTATTTCATAAGGTGGCTGAAGGAAAGTGCCTATGGGGCTGGACAACTTCTGTGAGCTAAAAATAGAAGTCAGAGCCTTTTCCTTTCCCTTTAGCCATCGGAAAATGAAAGAGGCTAAAGGGTGTCAGTGAATAAGAGAATAAGAGTGACTCAAGTTTCTATTTCTGGCAGAGCTTAAGGAGGTGCTGTCTTTAAGCAGACTTTTGCTATTTCTTTGCTAATTCATGGAAGCTCCTTGTGTGCCAGGGGAGCCTGCAGAGGCAGATGGCTGGAGAAAAAGCCATTTCGGTTCCATTCTCATTTAATCCAATAAGGAGGAAAGGCAGATTGGATAAGATTCACTGAGCTCTGAGGGAGCCAGTGTTTTGCGAGCTTTAAGTTCCAGCCTTGACTTTTTGTTCTGTGGCTCATAAAGCATAAACAACGAACCAGCAGGTGACAGCATCTGCACCTGAGAGTTACACAAATCACAAAAGTTTAAAGGAGTCCTGCTTCTAGCAAAGTATGGTGGGAGCATAAATTTCTACCTCAAGATCCCAAACCATCCAGTGCAATCTATTACACTTCCAGTCTAGCCTTTGACTGCAGAGGGATGCAAACATGTTAAACAGAGTGACCAGACCAGCCCCTGTGCCACAGAAGAGTCCATTGAGAATTCAGGTGCCATTATTCTGTCTTTATGGACATTCAAGTGCTGGAGTTACAACCAGTTTCTATTTTTTTTAAGATGCTTCCTGTAATCTTCCATCTGTATATTTGTAATAGGCAGCCTGAAATAACCTCCTTGATTAAACACAATCACAACAGAAAACCCGAGGCCTCCCATGCTGCAAACCTTGGCATAAAAGGGAAGAATAATAGTCCTGAGAGCCACTTGCTTCAACTAAAATAACACATGCCAGCCAACAAGCAATGGAGAGACGAAATTGGTGAGCACTTTCCAACTTTAAAAAGAAAAACCCGTGTGATAAGGGGATGCACGTGCATGTGCAGAGATGGGCTTCTTAATAGAGAAGCAGAAGAGCAAGAGCTCAACTTGCAGTAGCTAATTCAGGAGGACAGTACAGAGCACAAATTAGAAAGATTAATGACAAGCCATAACTTCAAACCCAAAAGGACTCCTCCTTATGCACAGAATTTCTTCAGCTCGGCACAGCTTAGGCCATCCAAGAGACTACACAAGCTCTGCTACAAAAATGAGGGATTTGAACAAAATGTCACCAACTGCTGTATGCTTTCCTGGAAACGAGAATGAATGGCTCACACGGATAAATGCTGCACGTGCAGCTGGCTGAAGTGGAGCAGCTCCAGGAGGAAGCAGAGCACTGGAGCCACAAAGGAATTAAAACGTGCAGTCCCTTTCACAAAACCACAGCCGAGTTTCATTCATTCACTGGTGAGAGGAGTAGATGCAGCGAGCTTTTCTCTAGAAACAGCAAGAGTGAGTCTCCTGAGTTTTCTAGGTTTGAAATACGTGGACAACTGACTGACAACAAGGTGCAAGTCCTTCTGTGCTTAATGTTTAGATTTTTGGCAAACTCAGCCTTCTCATGCTTGTAACATTTCTAAACTGCTCTGATGACTGCTACAGGAGGCCTAAGACCACCTTTTCAGAAATAATGACTCCCCAATCTCATTTTGGACCCAGTTCCTGTCATTGTGACTCCTCCTGAACTCCAAGGCACACAAAGTAGAGACACACAGCTACCAATGCACAGAATAGAAGAGAGGCCGAGGGCAGGCAGCAGACAATTCCAAACACTTAAACATTTATTTGGCACTTCAATGTATATTTCTTAAACATAAAAACCAACATTCAACAGCTGCCAGCACAGCAAAGAAAGGCAACACAAGTGTGCATATAGGCAAACACTCCAGTAGCACGGCACAAAGGTGGGGGCCATGCCAAAGCCAGGACATCCTGTGGAATTCTCCACTAGCTCAGCCTGCTCCCACACCAGGCCCTTGCTAGGTCTTCACATCCCGAAGAAAAGGACAGAAATCCCACAGCCAAAACACAGAATTCCAGTCCTGGAACCAATCGTGAGAATCTCCTGGTAGAGATGGTGATCTCTGAGTCTTTCCTCAGCATCCATGGAAAGCTCTCTCCAGGTGTCTCCGGCTGCAGAGCTGAACTTCAAGTTCTCCCTGATCATCGTATACTTCACCTGAGTTAAAGGCATGAGAACGACTCCTTTCTGAGAGGGGGTTTACTAGGGGCTTGATAGGTTCACTTCTTTTCTTTCTGTTCTCTCTCCATCTGCAGTTCTCACAGGAGGACAAACCTCGCAGGGAACTTTCTCCGGGAAGGTCACAGCAGGACACGCTCCGTGGTTGTCCCTTCCCGACACCACCGGGTCGGCCGTGCCACCCAGTGGCGAGTGCCTTGTCAATGCAGGAGTGAAAATCAAAACAGCAGAGCAGCTGAGAATGAGGGAGTAAATCCACGTTTCCACTCAGTTTTGCTGCTGGATTGCAGTGACCTATCACCAAGTCTGTGTGTCTGTACAAACCATCTGTTCTCTTGCATGTATCCAGACACACAGAGCTGGATCATAAAATGTAACACTGTATGGAGAATTCATGTATATGCCCATTAAATTTTACAAATCAGACATACACGCTCAGTTTCATTTTTGCTTAAGCTTAAAATGGCATGTTTGAATGTCTATTTCGAGGAAAATAGCCCCATCCCTCCAAAAAAAAGCTCTCAGTTATTTCAGATCCCCAGATCTCTGTGATTACTTCTTATGGCTTAGCTGGCTTTAGAATAATTCAGAACTTCTTCTGCCTCCTGGTGTCTTCTGAAGAGAGAAGCCTTCTGAAACAAAGAGAGAGGCTCTTGCCCATGGGGAAGAGGTGGACCTGAGCATTCACACTTTGCAATATACTTGAATTTTGCAGGGTAATAAAAAAACCAGAGGTGCTTTCTTGAATTGAAACTTCCCTTTTTCAGCTGGGAGTTGAAGGCAAGTCCTGCAGTGTCTCACAGGCCTGGCTGTGCCTCCTTTCAGGGCTCTGTTAGCTGGCAGAGATCAGGCACCTGTGGAGAGACAGACAGCAGTCGGGGAGGTTATGAAAAGCCACACAGAGCCCACCCTGAGGTACAGCTCTCTATTTTACAGCATCCCATCATCTCTAAATTAAGGGGAGGAGGGGAAATGCCAGCGGTGTTGCCTTCAGGAGTGCCTTAACACTCCACTGACTTGGCTTTGGTACGTGACAAGCAACAACAATACAAAATACAAAATTTAAAAAAAAAAAAAATCGATGTTGCTCAGATAAGAAGAAATTAATTATTTAAAGCCAGGGAATCAACGTAGGACAGGGATGGTAGTGTTCCTGGCTTTCCTCTCCTCTGGTCATTTCAGACTATTCATTCAAAAGGGGTACATGAACCCATCCAGGCAGCTGAGTTGCTCTACCTCAGCCAGAGTTTCAGGGGATGGAATAACCTCATCCAGAGTAAAAAAAAAACCACCACCAAAAACTCCCTAACAAACCCAAACCCCCACACCAAACACCAAACAACTCTGAGGAGCAAACTGAGCAAACAAACACTGCTTTGGGGGCCCTGCTCTGCCATCCTCCTTTGCTTGCTGTGAGAGCAGAGTGAACTATGGAACCTCTGTGAGACAGAACAGCTGCAAACACAGGCACAAATGAGCAGCACATCAGCACATACAGACTGACAGCGGGGTTTAATACACAGAGTACAAGCTCATTTCCAGGAGAAAAGCATGTGACACTGCCATGCTGTGGCATTTCAGACTTCAGGAGGAAGAACAGAAGCAAATTAGTGGGATGCATCACAGTGTTCAGTTTAGGCTTCCGTTTGAAGATCTGGTTCATTTTTTTTATTATTCTAAGAAGTCGCTCATTTAATTACAGATTTAATTTCTCCAAGTACTACTCCTGGCCCAACTGTCTTCCCTCCATGTTCTTGGTTCGAGGCACACAATGTTTTAGTGCCAAAATAATTTTGACAATTTGAAGCCCAAGAGTCAAAGCAAGACTTTGAAACTTTTACTCAGGATCTTATCCTGCCTGGTCTTGAAAACCTCCAAGGATGGAGACTATTTAACTTCACTTTCCACTACCTGTGAGGAGACGGTTACACAACAGTGGAGTGTAAGCTTTTGCATTTTACTGCAGAGAAATAACATTAATTAGGATGTAAAATATCATAGAAGACTGCCTGAAGCACAGGTTAATCAATTTGTAGTTTCAACCAGTACTAGCTTGGGACAAGTTAACTCCTTTTTCCCTTATTCCATTTGGTCGATGCTTGTCCAACCTCCCCCCCAACATTCTTAGTCATAGAATTAGACATTTAATCTGTGTTAAAGGTGCCTTTGGGAGGCTCTTACCTTCATTCAGATGAACTCTGATGACCTCATCAGGATTTTTTCTGCAAGTTCTTTGGCTGTTCCTAAACCAAAAATGACTTTTTGTCTGATTAGAAGAACGTAACGGCGAAATCAAACTTGGAGGCAGGAACTCAGGCAGCCACAGGCAAACATTAAAATGGCAGGATGTCGTAGGAGATAAATTGGCTTCGAGATGAATTTACGAGGTGGAGTCTAATGACCCTCAAGAGATGGCTGAGATTTTGCCAAAAACCTTTGAGTAGCGAGCTCTTTGGAAGGTACATTTTCCAAGGAGAGCTTAAAAATCAGACAGGAAACTTTCACTGGGGACTGTCAGACACTCGGCTGAGCGTGCAGCTGCTCAGCATTAGCAAGCATGAGGAGTACTTTATAGACTCTGTTAAGGTATCATGCTACAAACTGCTTCCACCAGGGCTGAGCACACATCAAAATCACCACAGGTACCAGAATCTACTGCTGATTCTGAGCAGTGGCAGTTGTGAAAGCTGACAAAGTGACGATGAGAATACCCCCAGAATTTCCTGGGTGAAGCTGAGGAGGTGGGGAAGACAGAGACTTCAGGAATGCAAAAATATCTGGGAGCGTAGAACTGGCTCTCAGCAGGAGCTTTGGCGACTTCAGGAATTTGTTCCACAGGTCAGCAGAGTTTTAAAATTCCAGTGTTTAGCTGCTGATCACTGGGGTTTGTTTAGACAGTGACTACAACAGGCTTCATCACGTTCCCCACAGCACTCAGTACAGACATTTTGCACACTCTGAGAGTCAAATCAATTACCCTGACAGATGCAAAATTTGGTTTCATTACCTGCCTTTGAAAGAGAATCAATATTGCCCACTGCAGACAGCATATCTGGCTCCATGACCAAGGCAATACTCAAAGCAAGCCACGCAGAGAGTCAACATGACAGAGACAGACACATCCGTGTGTGTGTGTGACACAGAGGGAGACACAAATGCCAAAACTGACTTCATTAAACACATGTCTGAACATCTCCTCCTGGAACTGCAGCTGTATGGATTCTGGGGTTCCAATTTAAAAAGGAGTAATTTGTAGCTCAGGCTTCTTATACCAGAGAGCTGATAATGTTCCTTATAGATGGAAGATAAATATTCCAGTTTGCACATTAGCAGGTCATCTTCTATTCATTTTAAGTACTATCAAACACATCTTAAAAGCCAAAATAATACAGAGGGGAAACTATAAGCATATGATTCCCCACCCTCATACAGGAACCCTGCTTTCAACAAGAGAAATTTCATTAAGAACAAATTAGGAATGGAAACAGAGCCCAGAACTTAAGCACTGTCTGGTAATCATTTTGTCTGAGTACATAGCCTGTAATAGCTTTTCTGTGCATCCACTTGGGACTCTGCTAATGAAACTGGAGCCTAAAAACATTCCTTTATTTTCTGAAAAGGAGTTTTTCTGTTTGTTCAATCCAGGAGTTCTGATCCATACACCTCCACAAAAAAGTTTTCCCATGTTTTTAGTCCCATCTACTGTACAGCTGCTGTGGAAACTCCTCAATGGAAAACAGTGAGCAAATAAGTGCAGTGCAGAGCTGGACTATTACTTCACCTGAAAAAAATGACAGGATTCACCCTGTTCCTGTGGCCATTCTGCCAATGGCCATGGATTTACCAGGAGAGAAATTAAATGGCAAAATCTAGAGGAGCAAAATTAATTTGACACGCATTTCTGACGAACAGATGACTGCTTGTGTTACTTTGTCTTTCTTCAATGACTTCCCCCAGGTTAAGAAGTTCTCTTCTGGATGTCCCATGGAATATCTGTACCCAACCCAATCTTTCCACAGATGGTTTAATAGAGCTGCACAGAGTTATGAAGGCATCACCATACTGAGAGCAAAGCTATCAGAGGATACTGGCAATTGTTACTACTTAATATTTGCTGATTAAAACCTTCGTGGCTTAGCTGACAGAACTAGATTGCCAAAAAGAAAAAGAACAGAAACATCTTAGAATAAGAGACAACAAAATCTGCCAGGAGAGTTACAAACAGACGAGATGCACATCCAAGCCAGTGAATAGTTACTGACAAAGCACTGTTTGCATGCGTGTTAGCAGGCACACAGATCAAGTCCTGGCCTCGGTAAATGGTAAACAACCAACCTGTTGCTGCCCTTCACTTCGTCCAGCTCCTTCTGCAGCCTGGCACTCTTCTCCTCCTCCTCCTGCAGCTTCCTCTTCACCACACGGAGCTCCTGCTGAGCTTCACACTTAATGTCATTGGCTACAACCACTGCAGTCTGCAGGTCGGCCTGGAAACGCCTCCACTCCTCTGTGTCCTCCTGGAAAGGAGCAATTACAACCCCAAACTGCTGTAAAAATGCACCCACTCGAGCTGAGCACTGAGTTATTGATCTCTATTGCAGAGATCACAAGCAACCAGGATTTCCCCACAATTTTAACGTGGTGTTGGGGTCAAACTAAACACTTGCCTCTTTATAGTACCAAAAATATTGCCAAAGAAACTCATGCTAAGCTTTCCACTCCAATATTGCCAAGAAGTCCAAAGTGAAGAGAATGAAGACTTAAAGGGTGCAGAAAGAATTTCTACGCCTGTTCTAGGAAGACACAATGCCTCTCTCAAATTCAGCACTGTAATAAAAGCTCAGCTTAGTTTTGTCTTGGAGCTTAAACCTTACCTTCATCTGCTTAGTCAGAGCCTTCAGCTGCCTCTCTGTATCTTGTTTTTGTTCTTCCAGCTTCATTGCTTTACCTAAGAATGATGAAAAATACAAAAAGATTATTAAACACTTAAGGGCAGCAGTGAAAGTGAAAATGGGAGGGCAGAGCAGCTGATTTGGTTTTGCTCCTGGTAATGCCACTAAAATAGACTAAACTGAATTAAGACACTGTCAACGATCAGGAATGGAACCAACGGTGGATTTGTTATTCAAACACCTCTAAAACACGTCGTTATTTTCAGGTATTAAACCAGACTGAAATTGAGAGAATCCCACGTGGATTCACTTACTCAGCACACACATCCCGAGGGATCACTGACGGGTGGAACAGCCACTGGTTCCACCAGGTGGCAGCTCCCCAGCCACAGCAACCTCGACTTTACTGCTCTTCCCAGTGCTTTGCCCTAAAAGCTCTTTAGAAGAGCAATAATTCCCATTTCTAGAATGGGCAATACTTCCTTCACTGAAGAATGAGGCTTGGAGACTGTCTCTAATATTCCACCTACAGCACTATCTGTTAAAGTAGTACTTTTGTGCATGAGCAGAAGGGAATATCCCAAACTGGGATATTTGTAAAGGAGAGGCCTCCTCCTCCCCGTAACAGCCATAACTGAGCCCCCCAGATAAGTTCACTTAAATCCTTTTTTCCACCTCCACCTACTTTCTAGGTCGCTGATGAGCTGGTTATTGTGGAGTTTTATAGCACGATGTTGTTCCACCTGGTCTTCCAACTCGAAAATGGTCTCCTTCAGGTTTTTGATATCTGCTTCATTCTCTGAGGTTTTCTCCTGCAGCTTCTGGCTGGTTCTGCTCAGCTGCTCGGCCTGTCGGTCACACACCTCCTTCAGCTGCCCGTACTCGTTCTCAGCCTGGGAGGGAGGAAAGAAAGCTGCAAGTTTGTCCTTATTTCTCAGGAGATCTCACTCATTAGAGGTTTTACTGGGCACCTCGTGGATTTAAGAGCTGAACCCGTGTTCTAAGCATTGTGTACAACCAGTTTCAATGCCAATGAGAGTCTCGGAAAGCAGAGATGAGCTATGAATGTCAGTTTTTCTTTCCTGGCAATAAAGATAATACGAGATGCTGCAAAGGAAATGAAATTTTCTATATGATGACCACAATTCCAAACCAATCTCTGCAGTTAATGAAGGGAGAGGAATTATATTCCCGGAAAGCTCCACATCTATTTCTGTATCACATTATGAAAGTGATATCACTGCCTGAGGGCCAGGATGATGAGCACTTCATCCACATTAACAATTTGCTGCTTTTACCATGTGCATTTTCAATGGACTGTGAAAACACACCCAGCAGAGCCAGCTACTGCAGATAAGTGTATTTCTGGATATGGGACATCTGGAATTACTGAAGGGGGAATCTGCTGCACTTCAGTTTGTTGGCTCAGCCCACTGACCAATGCTTCCAGGTTTGGGGGGAGCTCTCTGAGTATGAAGAAGTTATGGAAAAGGTGCAGGCTGCCAATTCAGTGAGCAGCACTGGCACAGCCTCACTGAAGGGCAGCCTCACAGAAGCCTGTGGTCTTGTTTGGGTGTCATAAATAGCCAGTGATTCAAAACAGCTTAATTCGAGGGAAGGGAAGAGTAAAAAGAAGGAAATCTGTGGTTTCCAAACCAAGCAATAAAAAGTTTGGTACAGAGTCTGAGCACTCAGCAGTTTTTCATTTATTCCTCATGAACTGCAGCTCCAGAAAGCACTTGGGAGCTTCCCCTACTAACTCCATTTGCTGTGGTCACCTATTTTAGCTGAAAGGACATCTGGATTTTCTAAATCACTCAAACCGTGGAGGTGCTTTTTGGCAACGCTCTCTTCCTCTGCAGCCAATTTTATCATTCTTCTCATGCTCCCTTCCCCATACAGGAAAGGCTGCACACTCTCACTCCTCCTGCAGCACTGGGACATAATCACTGCTTGTGCTTTATTAACACTTGTTGCATGATGCCTCACGCTGCAGCTCCTCTGAACGTCCAGGATCACACAGAAAACAGGGACAGTAACTTGCTTAAGCTTGTTTGGAGCAAAGCTACGAACTCACAAATGAGATAAATTGCTCTAAAATATTTTTTCCCCATTACTTTACCTATCCCAAAACAGAGTATTTCTCTTTTTGGTAAAAATATTTGTTTTATGAGAGTTAATCTCATCTGGAGCTTGACTGTGCATCATTAGCCATGTTGCTGCATCTATCAGCTTCTCTGAGCATTAACTCACGTCCTTGTGTTCTCGTGACCAATGACACCTATATTTCACTGCTAACTAATCGTGACTCATTATTCAGAATTTAATATTCACAGCTAATTATTTATGCCCTTCTCGCCATCTGATTTGCAAGTGATTTACACTATTTGTTCACATAATATCAAAGTAACTTTTTATTGATTTGCTCTTTGCTCCAATTTTGACAGACACAACTCTATTTACTAAAAGAGTAATTTCTACAGAAGGCATTAGGGATAAAATAGTTATGAGTTTATAAACGCAGCTATGCTAATTGTTATTTCTGAGAAAATATGGATATAGCAGCAGAAACTGAGACAATATCATATAATCCCAGCTTCCATTCAAAGCTAATCATACCATTTAAATCCTGAAACTGATAATCAATGGCTCAACAACAACGTAAAGACCAGTCTATTTAGGGAAGGACAGAAACGACCACTTTATTTTAGAGCTGTTACTGCTTTACCTTAGAGAGCAGCCCCTGAATGTGCTTCAGTTCACTGTTTGCCTTCAGCAGCTCTTGTTTCAGCTCAGTGCAAGAGGCTTCTAACTGAGCCTTTTCTGCGTGGGCTACTTTGAGCATCTCCTGCACCTCGGAGTTGTCAGAGGTGCAGCCCATCACGTTGATTTCTGCAGCCTTTTGTTTCTCATTCTCCAGCTGAGTTTTGAGAGAGCCATTCTCGATTTTCAGGCCTTCCAAGGCAATTTTACAGTCCTCCAGACTTTTTGTCACTGTGCTGTTGCTCTGCTGTTCCACTTCTAGAAGTTTGAGCAGCTTCTCGTTTTCTTCTCTCAGGCTTTTTATCACCTGCTGGGCATCCTGATGCTCCCTTTCTAAGCTTCGCAGGCTGCTGGTTAACTGTTGCTGAATGTTGAGCAGTTTCTCTCTTTCAAATTGTGCTTTTTCAAGAACTTCTGCACATTTCTGTTCCAGTTCAAGGACCTTCCCCTCTTGAGCTTCATTCTTGGATCTCTCTTGGAGGAGAGTCACGAGCTTCTCATTTTCCTGGCTCAGCTGCTCGGCTCTATCTCTGTGCTGACGGAAGGAAGTCTCCAGGAGAGCTTTCTCTTCCACCAGCTTCTCATTTTCTGTCGTCAGCTCCTGCACCATTTGCTGCTGATCCGACAGCTCCTGCAAAGTGGCCTGCAGTTCTTCTGCCGTGCTGTGGTGATTCTCCTCCATCTTTTGTATTCTCTCTGTAAGAGATGCAACGGAGAGGTCGCTGATATTGTTTGGAGAACTTCCTGCAGTGGAGCACTTGGAGCCTTTGAAGTGGTTGCTGCTGGTGGATGTTGGCCTGGAAGGTACATCTGCTATGTGCTCAAAGTCGGACGCGTCGGGCGACAGGGAGGCTTTGGTGACATCGCTGCTGGAAGAACCGGAATTGCGCAGGGCACCCCCGTTCACGTGCTGCCTGTGCTCCTCCACTTCACCCCTCGACGCATTCTTGGATGGGCTTCCAAAACTGGACTCTTGGGTGGTTGGGGTTGGGAGGCTGCTGTCGCCTCCACTGCTCGTGGTTGTGTCTGAGAGAGGAGAGTTCTCCAGATAAAGCAACTTCTCCTTCAAAGCACGGTTTTCTTCTCCCAGGCTAGCAAGCTCTTTTTGGAAAGTCCTGTTTTTCTCCTGAAGGGTCCTTATTAAGGGATCTATGTCAACAGGTGATACTGTTTCTAAATTTTGGTTGGAAGCACCCATTCCTTCAGCGTTGAGTGACCCTTTCTCTTTGCATTTCTTCAACTCGCAACGAAGTTTGGTAATTTCCGAATCTTTCGTCTTTGCTTCTGCCAGGAGTTCTTTAACCTGAGATTCCAGAACGGCCTTGTCACCAGTTTCATTCTCTTGCTTGGACTTGCTGGTGGGGCGCACGTGTTTGGTAGGAGTTGGTGCACCAGAAGAGGTGGGGCTGGGCTGTGTTTTCCTGGTGTTGGCTTGACCACGCAGCACAGCCCTCTCCCTGGACACGGACGAGGACAGTTCCCAGGGTGCTGGGATCCCTGTGCGCTTCGCGGCCGAAACCGTCCCTTCAAAAACAAGGGATAAAGTAAATCCGAGTTAGTCCATGAAGAAAATAAGTCTCACAACAACAATGCTGGAGCCTAGAGCAGTCCTGGAAAAAAACACCTGAGTGTTTGAATAGGTTTAGTCATGACTGACTGTGTGGATTCATGTTTCAAAGGCTTGTATTATTCTGCACTTCTTCCTTTCCCACCCCCTGCAAAGGAACACAGCCTGGAGAACTTTTTCCCAGTGTAACAATATAACACGTAAATGCTGCAATACATCAACTACAACCCCCTATTAATTATATTGATGTAAAGATATAAGGATATTAATTATTTGAGAGTAAAAGTTCTTCACACTACTTTGTGAAATTCTGGATCTAATCCTAATAATTTCTGGGGAAAAGTTCAGTAAACTTAAGAAAAGATACTCTCTTTGAAAAAAATGTATTTTTATCACACACAAAACTATTTGCATTATACTCTATTTAGGCAGACAATCGCAAAAGGAGGACTGAAACATTTATGCTGAGCACAGATTCAGTGAAATACAAAACTCTTCTGGCACTTCCAACACTAAGACAATTGTGTTGCTGCAGTTTCTTGCAGAGATGGACGAGAGATTTTCCATGTTATAAATTCCCATCCTCTTATGGAAGCAGAGCAAAAGGAGGTTAGAGAGTTGATGCTGTTCTGTTTGGTTGTTCATTGGGTTTTTTCCCCACCAACCAACAATGCAAAGCATTATGTGATTACAAGGGAAATGAAGTTTATGAGTTGTTGATTTTCATCTTTCAAAGCTCTCTTGAAATACAGGACCCCAGGCACTGAAGGAACAATAAGAGACATCCGAACCATGGAAGTTGTAACAAGCTGGTTAAAGAAAAGAAGCTGGTTCAAAGGGAAGGTGTGACATGCCACTGCAAGTGACAACACTGTGAATTCAAGAAAATCCTGTTTTCAGGACCTTATCCAAAAGGAAAAGCCCTAAAATACAGGACCATCAAGTGTGGGGATATGGCACAATGAGGAGATGTTGTCCAATGTAGCCACAGAAACAGGATGCAAGAGCGAGTTATGCAAACAGAAAGGGCTTGTGAGCCAGTGTTTGCAATAAAAACAAGTTCCAGAAGGACTCTAGGGGGAAATCCTAGAATGAATTCCATCTCCCCACATTCGGGAGGCTCTTTGCCGACACACATGTGCAGCACTCACAGAAAATCAAAGGGCATTAAGAGCAAAGGGGGAGCAGAGCAGACTCCCCGCCTCACAGAGCAACCTCATCACCCTCCCACAGCCTTCTCCGCGACGCGGGGCACGGAAGGGTTAACGCTAACACCACCCCGTTTGCTCAGCATCTCTTTTGAAGAATGCACTGGGTTTATAAAGCCCACACAAACAGGAGCCCCTCCTCCTCCCCCCCCAAACACACACACTCTGCAGCAGCACAATAAACACCCCGAGACAAAGAGCAGCTGAAGAAAAGCCCCCTGAACCCGGCGCAGCGCTGGCAGGGGAGCACAGAGAGCCTCTGTCATGGCAGGGGCACGGTGAGGCCAGAGACAAAGGCTCCAGTGTTTTTGGGAAGAGATACAGGGACAGCCAGGCCCACACAGCTTCATTCAGTCACCTACAGCTGGAGGGGACAGCACAGCTCCGGGATCTCCGGTGGAAAGCACCACGCAAGCGGAGATGGGAATTCTCTCGCTTGTCAGAGCCGGAGGCCCCGGCTCACGGATCATCCCATTCCCAACCCAAGTGCCAGGATCTGGCACCCGTGAAACCTACTCAGAGTGAGCTCAGCACACGAGCAAAGCTCGTGGTGTTCACGCAGCCAACACTGTGAGATGAAGGAGAGGCGGAAAACTGAAAGGACCGTGATGGGATGTGACTTCCAGCAGAGAGATCCCAACTCAGCACAGGCCTGCTCAGGCACAGGTGGACCCCAGGTGCCCAGGTAGGAGAGCGTTTGAACGCATCTTGACCATGGAGTAGGACGAGTGTCCAGCACACAGAAACAAGCTGCAACCATACTACAGTCTCAAGATGTAAAATCCACATTACAAATGGTCAGAGATGTTCCTGAACGGAGCCTAAGGGGTGATTTAAAGCCTTCTCTATGTCCTGGGCTTTTATTTGATCTGAGGGGGTTTTCTACCCTTCACACAAAATTTTATGACAAAGCAAGTGCTCTGAAAAACTTTTTAAATGCCCAAACCAGTTCAATAACATGACTGTCAACTGGTCAGCACATGACTACGTAGTATTCTATAAATAGTGGGCGGTATTCTGTATGTTACAAGAAATAGTGAGGCAATTGCACATTGGTACAAATTGCTTGGCACTAAGGAAAGCACCTTTTCCTGGGAGATATGGAGCACTTGTAGCGATGCCAGTGTGTTTCTAATCACCACCAGATGACAACTGCAACATGATCCTGAGCAATGGAAGACATATACATAAGGATAACAATTAAAGATATTTAACTGGGATTATCTGTACTCCACCAGGTTGCCAACCAGTGCAAGCTTTGAGCTTACTCAATGTGCCTCGTGTGTTTTGCAAGACTCCACGCTCTGCTGACTCGTTCTGTCGTAAATCACAAAGCATTTGCCATCCATCAATAACCATTAACCAACTTGGTTTTTTCATGATGTAGAAAGACTTACATATTTTCCTCACTCCACAAGCACCACACAATACTAAAAAGTCAGAAGGAGCCCAGAAAAAAAGTAGCTCTAAGTGCATATGTTGATCACAAAACACCAAATCAAGTATAAACACTACTTTAAAGTCTATTTCATGGGCAACTCCGCTCTGAATGACCTTGGAATTGAGCAGTGTAGCAGTTGCCAATCCCATAGCCTGAGGCTCCATAGGCAGGAACTGCATTTAGGGCTGTGCAAGTTCCCCTGGCGACCTGATTAACTGGCCCCCCAGTCTGGTGATGGGCTGTGGGAGACTCCAGACACACACACGTGCCTCCCAGGCTGCTGAATCCAATACAGCTCCGACCTATGCTGCTGCTTTAAGTGGCTGGAATCACGCAGAACTTCACTGCCTGGCAGGGAAGAGAAAAACAACCAGCCCTGAATCTCAGTGGAGGTCACCTCATCACCGTGTTCCTCACCTGGGTGCCCAGTAAGAGCTTCTCCATTTTCAGCTGTACTTTTCAGGTGTGAGGCATTAAACCCTAACAATAAATAGAGCTTCTAATTTTCCAAGTGCTTTAAAATTAACAGCTATTTAACTCGAATCCTCTGAAACACATAATTAAGTTTAGGTTACAGGACAGGGAAGCAAAGAGAAATGAAACACCTCACCCAAGGTCACACTAAATCAGGATTAGGACCAGGAGCCCATGGCTCGTGCCCTGCTGTGCAGCTTTCCATGCACCACTCGCTGCCAGGGAGCACTCCCTGACTTCCCACTGGTGTCAAAAGCCAAAGTATCACTTTAATGAGATAAAAGTTGACCCCTAGAGATGATCTTTCGACATTTTAATCCCATTTTCAACATAACTACAATGTTTCTCGCAGAAGGATCAGGATTACTCTTCAGTTTTTCCACATTATGGTCTATTCCTGATCTGAGCTCTCAGCAGCTTCCATAGGGACATCCATTACCAGGAGAAAATGGACTATGGAATGGAGGAAAATATTTCCCAATCCTCCGAGGTGAAACACACAGGATTCGTGACCAGAAGTAACATCCAGGCAGTACAGCCAATGTAATTGCTGAGACAGCAGGGTAAGGGGGAGTCGGAGGCAAACATTTTACCAGTCACAGGGGGACACGTGGGACACTTCGGAATGAAGATTCAATACATTTATCTGCCTTTACATTCCATGTGCTCTGAGATAGCACATATCACCGCAGTAAAGCACCAGCCTTGAATGTACATTTATTTCCCTTGACCCTTAATTATATTAACAGTTCAAACAGCTGCTTCCCCACTCCCAGGGCAGAGGAATCATTTCACTTGGGAGGTGACAACATTCGACTACATAAACACCTTTGAAAATGTTCTAATTTCTGCCTTGAATCTATTTTTTAGAACTGGAGTCAATACAAAATTATTTGCCTCTGGCCTTTGTCCCATTTGTGTCCCACAACCTGCCCTTTTCTTAATCCTTCCCTCCATCAACGTATTAATAACCCAAAGGTTAATGCCATGGCCTTCTGCTGTTCCACAGTGGAGTTAACAGGGAATGTTCCATTTAGTACCTTATTCCTCAATTTTAATCCCGTCATCTCTTAAGCAAACAACAATAAAAACACGTTTTCTCCTTCAACCGAATCAAAATTCCACGTCAGTAATTCATTGCTCCACAGTTTAAGTAGGTACTAAGCCTCCTGCATGCAGAGCCCCTCTGTGTAATTTAAGCACTGATCGTGGAATCATCTCACAAAGCGTTTCAGTCATGTAAGACTAAAGCATGGAGACAGATGCAGCTTTGGTGTGATGTTTTCAAACAATGGATACCTTATTTGAATTGCAAGGGCAGGATAACTAACAAGAAATAAAAGAAAGCTATTCATAGCACTCTGCAATGTTCGAGTCATACATTTCAGAGAGGCAAACTGTTGCCTGCAGACAAGTTTGTCCTCTCATGAGGGATGGTACAGCTTTCTCATTCCAGCTCCTGCTCTTGCAACGGATCAGCAATTTCAGTGTCCCGTGTCTGTCATCCCTAAATCCACCTCAGAAAGGACAGTGCAGCAAGAGACTGCAACAAGAAATTAAGGACTAACTCACAGCCTCCCTGGCAACAGAAGACAGGGGTAGTTCTGTCATTCTGGAATTCTGTTCTCACACGCCAGGATGTTTTAATAAAACTTCCCATCTGAACAGAACTCCCGAGCCTCAGACAGAGAAGTGGTTCCTTGAGGGAAAGGTCAGTATAAATCAAGTGGGCTGGAAGCATTTAGCACCATGGCTAAGTAAAGGGAATATTAACAGCCCACGCTCGTGCAGCAAATAAAAAGAATTATTAAACCACCCCACACACTTTTACTGTGCTCTAGCACTTGTGGCTTAGCTGAACTATGTCCTTCTTATCAATTCTTGCTTTCAGCTCATCCTCTGGCTGTGACTTCAGTGGATCCTGGACTCGGCACGAGAGCACCTCCTCAGGCTTTGCCAGGATGTGCCGAGGATCCAGAGCAGCACCAGGAACACACAGTGACAGCCCAGGCAAGGAAGGCAGGCACCCTGTGCTCAGCCTTGCCTGGGAAAGGTCCTGTCACCACTTTTAGTTTCTCAGTAAAACCTGGGTCACAGGAGCATCTTAATTCCACCTGGTTTATGACACCTGGTCTAGGACACCAAAACACAGCTGTCTAATGCCATTTCAGATGACCTTTAGGTATATTTAAAATACCTTCACTGCACTGAAAGATTTGACAGCACCTGAGGGAGATCTGTCCCCTGCTCCAGAGGCAGACAGAGCAACTGGGATGTCTGAAGACACCTTAGGTGCCACCAGACATTGAACTGAACAGTCAGACTTTCACAGCAGATTTACAAACTGATGTTAGAAGGCAGATAACAGCAGCTTTTTTGTGCTATATTCAGAATTCCTCCGTTACCCAAGTACCCTTTAGCTGATTTCCAGCTACACAATGAACAATTTAACACAATGGATTAATATGGGATTCATGACATCATCGATCTGAATTGAGTCACAGCCAAGTCACAAAAGCTGGCATTAGTCTGGAGTCACCACACTCCCTTGTTGACTCCCTATGATAAAGCAGCACATGTTACAGGGAGCCTGGATGTGTTTTCTGACTTCTTTTGTCGACTCAGAGCAAAGTTTTCAAGAACCTAATTAACCTGGTGTTTAAAATCCATTTTTCAAAAGCGGATAAGCCACTAAGACCTCAAAGCTTAACTGAAAGCCCAAGGGACTTGGCAGATCCCTTTCACCCTGTTCCAGCATTGATCCTGAGATTGATACTGAGACTGATTAAGAGTCAGCGAGGGATGTCCTTTGGGAAATGGTGACTGTACAGCACAGAGGGAGGATTGCTGTACACTTGACTCCTTTAAAGTCCTTTTTTCATTAAAAGGTTTCAGCACACATCTGTTTTACTGAAACACCCTATTTTCTCCTGCCTTTTTTTCCCTCTTTGTTTAAAGCAAACGAAACAGTTAAAAAACAACTTCCCTGCTGACCAGAGATCTTCTGATATCCTAATTAACAGGAAACGCACTGACACATTTTACGGTGGCATGAGGAAAAGCAAACACTGAGAAGCAGAGCAGATACAACAGCAGCCCTTACCTGCACTGCTGGGCTACTTCACACCAAACCTACAGAGACAAAACCCCTGCACACGTCCTGCCACACTGCTTAATGCCCCTATCCTTAAACCTCTGGGAATGGGAAGACAGCTCGGTAACAAATATTTCAGGGACGCACACAACTAAATCAAGCCACGAGGAGGATCTGAATCGGTCCTGAGAGCTTCCTGGGGGTTTAAATGTGAGTGGGACTGGAGGCAAAAGGCTGGATTTTCAAAGAGACACCAACCAGCACCTACTAATATTTTCGAAACTGCTTAAGCTGTTGAGAACTTCATATTTGAGAGTGAAATGGCTGAAACTTCTGCTCCACCATCGGCTTAGGCAAAAGTCAGGATAAAGAATGACACTATTGTACTGTGGCAAACTATCACGGCTTGATCTGCTTGAAACACAAAGGGAATGAGCTGAACGGGATCGCTGTCAGCATTCTTCCACGACAAGAGCACTGGATACTCCTTCGGATAATCCTCAAAAACTCAGAGGAGCACACCATTTTCCATCTCTTTTAGGGCTGTCCTACAGAAAGACAATGCTCTCTGCTACCTGGTCTTTACATAGCAGCAAACAAAGCAAACCAAGGCTTGGCCAGTCGTGGTGGTTCCGAATTAATCAGTCTGTTTGCAGAGTGTTAGTCACAGAGCCAACACCTTCACAGGTCAGCAACTCCTTGGGAAGGTTCACTTGTACTCCACCTAGCTTTAAAAAGAGACAAGGAGATGGCTCCAGAACAACAAATGTGGTTTTGATAATCCAGCACTAATTATATATAGAAGCTTCTGCTCAAATAGGGCCTTTTACTCACTTAGCAAACATAGAGTAATTAAAACATTAACTTTTCTTCTGAATCATTTGAATGGCCTGTTGGACTGTCTGGCCTCCCTGACTGCACTGCCTGTGGAACAGGCACAATATGCAACAGGAGGAAAGAGCTGAAAGGCTTAATGCAAAGATTTTGATCTATGTAATCACTGTGGAGAGTGTAGGAAAGCAACTCAGGTACTGATATTTGAGATGGAGGAAAAGAGTAAGAGACCGAAAAGAAACAAAAATTATATTACAAAGTATTAGGGAACAACAGATGACTGTACTGAAAAAGCTACACCAGCAAAGCAAAAGCAAAAGCAGCAATAAGCATCTTGATTTGAGTAATTCCTAATTTAAGACTACAGAGAGCTCTGACATTTGAGCTGAATACTTGGTAAAGGTTGACTGATTTTTTTTAGTTAGAAATCTGAGTCTAGAGATCTGGAGTGCAAAAAGCACACAAGAAAAGGCGCTTTTGGTAACTTAAAGACTAAGTCATGACAAAACTGCTTGTCAACGGTTTAAATCCGCAGATGAACTATTGGTAGGACATTCTTTTCAAGGGTGGCCACCACGAGAGACTCTCCCATGGCAGGAATGTAACCCAATAGTAGAGACGACCTTATAGCTGAAGCATCTTCATTTAGTTCAAATTTTAGCATCTAAACAAGTACTCAGAGTCCAGAAAAGCCCCCAGTAAGTTTCATAGTGGTTTTAGAAGAGAAAAATGCCTGCTGCACAATTAAGGAACGATCACACACATTTTATTTTCAGCCTGTTGGATTCACCTGATCGATAACTCTCTCATCTTGTCCTTGCACAGAAAGTCACATTTAACTCTTCCAGAAAAGTGTTAAAACAAAAATAGAAAAAGATCAGCTCTACTCAGTATCTGCTGGTTCCAAGCTCTTAGCACAGCCACAAGAACTGAATTTCAAGTTCACTTTGTCACAGCTCAATTCTGTTGCAGTGGAAACAAGGTCGCATTCAGAAGGTAAATGAGACGAGATCTGATCAAAACCCTGTTCACAAAGTCTCATTGTGAATTTCAGCTGACTTTCTCTGCTCTTTACGGGCCTGTTCACATACAATTCCTCTCTGAATAACAGCAAGAGCAGTTAAAATCTCTTTACCCTGAGACTTGCCAGTGTCCACACACAAGAGTCCCTCTGAACATTCCTGATGCTATTTACTTGAGTTTCCTGGAAGTTTTTAAAGTCTCAGTTGAAAACTCAAGCCTGGATATCCCTGTTGTGAACCAAATTTTAAACCCAAAAGTACAAAAGCAGCGCAGGCTCTACTGTAAGAGGGAACTTTTGCTCCCAAATCTCAGGACCAGATACATCTGGAAAGTGCACGGACCGAGCTAAGAGACAAGAACTGCTCTGTGCATGCCCAATCTTTGCTCCCACAAATACAAACTTCCCTTTCCAATCTGCTCAAGAGTCAAGGAGCATCCAAGGGTCCACTGTTCTATAAGGCTCTGGCACCAGGAGAATCCCGATGGTGCTGCTGTGTTCAGCTCCCAAAGTGAGGGATACAAACCCCCGTGGAATGACCAACACTGCCAACACGGGTGCAGGGCACAAGCGGGGTGGAATCCACCCCTGAGCTGCTTTGGATTTCTGGAGTACCCAGCAACCTGGCATAACAAACACTGAGCCATCCAAAGCAAATGTTCAGGGAAACTCTATATCCTGCACTTGTTGTTGGAATATCCCTACGGTAAACTCAACACTACTTTTTTTGGAGCTGTTAACACCACTGGGCCTGCCAAAAACTTTAGTCACCTACAAGCTATACCCCCTTGTCTACCCCCCACAGAAGAATGACTAAAACTTTCAATATGGAGCATTATCTCAAAATTAATCTGGCGGAAGTTACAGAAATAGAGAATTTTCCCTTTTTTAAATGAAGTACCCCTACTTGCTGGTTTTAATGCAAATCTGTGATTTCCACAACCGTCGCAGCTCATTATTAAAAAACCACATAATTTTGATATTCCTTAAGGGGGCCTTGACTCTATATGCTTGTGACATTAGCACACCAAAATTATTGGGATTTCTGTGTACTGTGACACTTCCTGATGTTGTTTGTTCTGGAACATTTCCTGCCTATGCACCTGTAAAAACAAGACAGGATCAGGTACAATCATCTCATACCTACAGCAAAATCAATTTTAAGCCAAACTCTATTCTGGTGATTATTTAGACAACAACCGTTAAAAAAACCCCTGAGAAAAATATTGACAAACGTGAATTTTTCTGTGAAGAGGGACAAAATCACTGCTGTTTCACTGAAATGAGAGATTTTCTGTTTGATCTGGTTGGTAAGTCTGGAGTTTCCTTTGTTTTCCTACCTGTTAGTTCTGAGGCTCCAGAAGATGTTCAGCAACTGCTCCGGGGAGCATCCCTGGAGTTACTAACAGAACGTGCTGTTCAGAAAAAGCAGGGATTTGCTCCAAGATAAAGCAGAGAACTAATTTGTCAAGTCCTATGGCTGTTCTAGGAATATTCCTGAGATAAATGAGCACTAGCTAGAGTAAGAATCCCAGGAGTTTCCCTGATTCTAGCTTGCACACGAGGAGGTAATTCCCCTCAGCTCAGAAAGCAGTTTCCCAGCTAATCTAGCCCAGAAGTTCTTCACTCAGCCATTGCTGGGTGAACAGTGGTGATAAAACATCTGCACTTCCATTTCTGGAAAATACAGTTATAAGGGATAAAATACCAGTGTTGAGTGTTTCGAGAAGTACAGGAAATTAAAAAGCAAACAAAACTAACCAACCCTAAATCTAACCATACCAACTCACTTAACAGTGGCCATCAGCAGATGTGTTCCTCCATGCACAGTGCTTGTCACAACAGAACGGGATCTGTGGCTCCAGTTAATGAAGGAGTTTCCTAAAACCTCCTGCTCCAAGAATCCAGATGGAAGGAACAGTGAGAACTCTGCTCCTTCCAGACAAGTCAGGTGCTGTGGATCACTCCTCTAACCATCAAAATGTACCTGACATCTCTCCACAAGCACAAAGGATAACCAAACGTAGATTTTAAGAGGGGAAATGCTTAATATCAATATTTTCACGATTAGAAGGGTCATTTACTCAACCTTTAACTGGTCAGGAGCCCATGCTATGGATTGAATCACGGAACTGACAGAGATACCTGCATGGGGCTGTATTACCCTTTTGCTTTGTTCAAGGTGGATCCTGCTCTAATTCATTGTCCTTCCCACTGAGGGAGCAGAGCCATCACAGAGGAAGAGAAGCTGAAAATGCCTCTCCAAGCACTGCTGTGGAGTGCTGTGTGTCAGGAATCCATGATCCCAACCCTTCAGTTCAGGAATGCTGCCCCACACTCGGCCAAAAGGCCAGCGCTGACCCAGCCAAAGTAACCTCTTTCCTCATGAATTCCCAAACCCTGCTAATCCAGAAAGACTGGGGGGGGAAAGAGGGATCAAAAATGGAAACATGAAAAGAGCTTCCTCCTCCTTCCCTAATAGGGCAGAACTTAAAAGCTACAGACTTTTTAAATTGTTTGCTTAATGCTTAATAACCAGTTTGCATTGCCTTGGTGTTACAACTGCCTTTTGTTTACTGAAATGTGATGACCACATAATAAACCCAGTTTTATTGTCATTTCCAGCCTGCTTCTGGAAGAGGGTGGGGAGAGGACTCCGATTTAGTCTCCACAGCTCATCCAGAGCTTTACCTCAGCCCAGCACAGTACTAAGGGAGCTGGAAGAGCCAATACTGGGAACTGGGCTGAAATCATTAGAACTATCAACACAGGATGAGACACATCAGGAAAAGAAATGAGACAGGAGGGGAGAGGAGAAAGCTCATAACATAATGAGATGTTTATCTATAAAACACTGCCCACTTCAAAGCAGGAAGAGCTTCGACTCCCTGGTTAAAAAAAAAAAAAAGAGCTTTTAATTAAAAGATCAGTCAAAGATTTTCCACAGTCAAGCAGCCTCAAAGAAACTATGTGTGGAGGAGGCTGAGAGTCATTTTGAACATGATTAGTCCATTCTTCAAACTCCACAAGGTTTTATGAATGCATTTCTCAAGATCTAGAAGATAAGGACTGTGGAAATATCCCCAGCCCCTCAAAAAGGGCACTTCCATTCCGACACTTCCATCCTCATCAGCTTTTGCACTGGAAAAACACTGTGAGAGCTCTGTGCCTCCCACCTCGTGGCGAGATAGATTGTAATCCTAGGACCCATGGCTTTGGGTTAAGCAAAGTTACTGCCATGGACTTTAGGAGGCCTGGAAACACGACTTGAAATATTTCTGTACACTGCTCTAGTCAGCTGAAAACAGGCTGTACTGAGCACACAGAGACAAAGGTTGAAAAGCCTCTGAAGGTTTTAATGAATTGCACCACTTCTCTGGAACACTCTTTCCATTCAAGGAATGTTTCCAGACGGGGATGGACATGACACCACCACCTTATCCCCTCCCAGCACTACGGCTGACACTACATGCCCTGGAGAACGAGACTGTGAACCACTTCCCTTCGGTCACAGAATTTTTTAATGCTTTTTCTCTTCTGAAAAAAAAAAAATCCAGGATTTTGACAATTTAGCCTTAAATAAGTAAAATGCAACGTGTTCTCTACAGGCTGCAGTTTGGCAACTATTTCACATTATTGCAGACAGACAACACCGGGGCTATTGCACTCCAGAGGAGCTTTCTGAGCAGAGAATACCAGTCCCTGGAATGACTCCTGTTCATGGAATCTCAGTCTCATTCCCACTTCCCAGCTGTTAATTATGACTAATGAACCTTATGCTGAGTTGGTTCTGTTCTGCACAAGCACAGGGGATTACCTCTGTTTTATTTCAGGAATCACAACCATTTTTGTCTGTGAGAGCAAGTATTCAGTTAGACTTCTGAAGGTCTTTCCCATATTGCAGAGAACTCAGTTCCTGCCAACAAATTTATCATTATCCACACCCTTGTGGAAACAACTCCTATAAAAATGATTATATGAGCATAATTGTTTGGTATCATAAGGATTTCTACATCTTCAGTATAAATGCTGCCATAACAAAACGCAGAAGACCTTCAGGGTGTGAAAAATACAAAAGAACGTCCTCCAGATGCAGGGAAGAAGCCACCTTTGCTTTCTACATCGTTCAGACTAATTAAAACAGCTTTCTACCCTTAGTATAGGATGGGATCTCTTAATTCAGTTGGGGAAGAAAGAAAAGTCATCCAACATAAGTAAAATGTGTCAAAGGATTAACTGCACCCCGTCCCTAGAGCCATTTTCATTCCATACATTAATAAATATGATTCCATTGAAGTTGCGGGTAAAATTCTTCCTTGCCTGAGTAGCGATGATTTTTAACACTTAGCACCAAAGCATCCATCAGGACAGGAATGTGAGAGGAACATAACTCTGCTCATGGGATGTGGACACGTTTGCTTTGTTCCTAACAAGTTTTCCTAAGCAACTGAACAAATTCCAGCCAAGACACAAAACCTACAGAGCTGGTAACAAATGGAAAATACACGTCCCTGTTTCAGCCAACACATCCCCTACACATGCTCAGAACTGAACCCTGCAAACTCACGTTAGCCCTGTGCTTTCCCAAGAGTGCATTTTCCCAGTGATGAATATCAAATTTGCCTGTAAGAGCTTCAAATGTAAATTTTGCTGTTGATAAAAATATAGAGCTTGTTAGCTGTGTGCTACGGAGCCTGATGAAAAGGGCAGGAAGCTGCAGCTCTGATGTAATTTATAGCCTGAGAGAACCGACCCATGATCACACAGCACACAAGGACAGAGTGCTCTGCCCCAGAACATGCAATCCATATCTATTGATGCTTGTGGAAAAAACATTTCATGAAATATAATAGATGGAACATTCCAAAGAGACCTGTGAACACATGCCCACTTTGGATTACAGGAAGAAAAAAGTTGACGCATGGAAAATCTAACAGCGTGTCTATTGCCATCATCAGAGATGGCAGTTTTAGATCATCTTCAATCATCGTGCTCAAATTGCTTGGAGATACAGAATGGGAAAGTATCAGAAAATAATGAAGATATCAAATATTTGTCAGTTTTCTACTGTCAGTCTGTGAGAATCACAGAAAAATCAAATGAAGTTCTCCTCAAGCAATGTAGTACAAATGAAATCGGAGAAGTACTCTGCCTCAGTTTTTCAATCTCACGTTGTTCTGAAAGCTACATTCCCTGTGGAAATCAGATTTTATGAAGAGTAAATTAGTAAAATTGGGGAGGAATTGAAAAGAGAAAAAAATAAGATCGATTACTTTACTGGTAGAAGGTCCAGAACACAGGACTGCTTCTGAATAAACTCCTCAGTACCTCCAGGGCTCTGGCAGGTTCCAGCAGGAAGACCAAGGGGCAACACTTGCTCAAATTTCTTTTGCCAGCTCTACAACTGTAAGATCTTGAGGAGACGAATACAGCCCCAAGAAAAAGAAGCAAGCTTCTCTTTTTTCTCCGAGGCCAGCATTATTCCCTTTCTCCTTTCACCCTTTTTCCTCTTTCAAGTCATTTAATATCATGTCAGAACCAACACAATCACAACCATCTCCTGGCTGTTTCCTTGTCACTCGGCACTTGTCAAGCACACATTAACTAAACTAATGAAACAATCATCAAGAAAATTAGCTTTTACATTTACTATCGTGTTAGATCTCCCACTGGTAGATCCTAAAACACCACCAGCACTGGGGAAAAAGCACAGTCCAGGGCTCTGGACCCACAGGACAAGTTCTTGCTGACCAGCTCATTCAGCAGGATTCCCAGAAACTCCCTGCCTTCATCCAAAAATGGCTTTGTTTTGCTGATGGAAATTAAATCTCACACAAAATGCATAAACCACATCCTGCTGCCTGCCATGCCCTAAAAGTTCTTCTTGTAAAAGCTGTCGTCCTGCCCATGGAGAAAGCACTCCCACTCAGCACATCCTCCCAGCCAATGCAGAAAACTGCTGGGAAGGCCCTGTAGGGTAGGAGAACTTATTGATGATCTTTTCCATTAATTTAGCACTCATTAGCCTTTCAACTTGGAATCAGGGGACCTCAGATTATCACTTAATGCTGCCTCAGATAATGCTAGAGGTAAATTACTCACACTTATGACTAAATTCCTCTAAGAGGCCAGTCCAGACTGTAACAGTGCCTGTTCCCGTTTCACTGGCCTGGGAGCAGAGGAGAGGCTGCCACTGATGGAGGTGTTTGTCAGTCCTTCTGAAATGATTTAATCACGTCAGTCCTGTCAAGTCACCTCACAAGACCAATCAACAGAGCTGGCCCTCACTGGCCTTGGAAGAAAAGCTTAAGTCAAGTAAAAATTACCCTCCAGGGGAAAATAAACTCCTTCAATACCAGTTTAATCAGCAGCGTGTTACTACTCTGAAAAATGAGAGCATCTGTAAACCCCCCATGCAAGAATGACTTGTGAGAGGAAGAGGTGACTAAGGAATTAAACTATCCAGTGGAGAGCAAATTGTGGTTTGCTGGCTCCACTGGGAACAAAAGGTCTATGGCTCGCTGCCCGAGCTCCAAGAGGACATGACTTGCTGTCGGTATTTCCATGAAAGCTGTTATGTGATTCATTAGCTTTGCTGGCCCCTCTCTCCTCCCTCCCTTCCCCCCACACCATCATTAAACTCATCTGGTCTCCCGAGCTCTTGCTTGGCAGAAATGGCGTTCCGACATCCAACAGAGTTTAAACGAACGGCTCCCATGTTTGGGAGAAAGGGAGAGAGGCAGAGGAGGGAGACTAAAGAGAGCACCCAGAAAAGATCCGACTACACACCCTGAAAACAAAGAACAGAAGTGACAAGAACATGTATTTCTACAATATCGTTTGTCTTGAAAGTCTCCTATGTTTTACACTGAAAAATCCCTTCCTCGAACCTTAAATGAAGCCACCCCTGGGCCAGGACAAAACAGACATAAGAAAACAGATCAATACTGACTCAGTGCATGCACTGACACTTGATATTCTCATCCAAGCCATGTAAGCATGTTTTACAAATAAACACAATCCCAAAAAAAGCCTAACCCTTGGATAACCCCACCCGTCACCTTGTTCCAACAAGAGAAGTTAACATTTCCCATTCAAGCGATTCTTTTTTGTGGGTATTGAGTCATTTTTTTCCACCTCTTCCCAAAGATATTAATCATCCATCACCTGCAGATGTTTAGAGGATAAACAACCCCTCCATCACCGTGTCAACCAGTGTCAAAGAATGTCAGTGCTCCTGTTCAGAAATAACAGGAGGCCTCCCTGTTTCCAAGGCAAGCTATGTTTGAAAGGCTTTCTCCCAATAAATACGGTGCACTGGAGAACTCCCAGGAAATGTTCCAGCTATTCCACAGGTGCTCTGGCCTGTGTTTGTATACACTAATGTTCCCCTTAGTTTGGGCAGCCAGCTTCAAAAGCAGAAAACTAATTCTGCTGACAAAGTGCTGCAATGTTCACTCCTGTTTCACATCTTTTTCTGTACTACTTTATAGGTGTTTTCATTCTAAAACCTCCACGGGTTTTAAAAACACGAATATTCAGAGCACTCGGGTACAGCAGGAACACCAACCAATTGCAAGGAGCAGAGTTTTGGCAAACAAGTGATGCAAACTTGGGTCACACATCACAAAGTTCTCACAAATGACTGTAAAAGCTGTTTAAAGTAAGTTTTAAATTAGAAGCTAGGAAAAGCCTATGGAATCTAATGTTATTACAAGCAATCCTCTCAAAGCCTTGTTTGACACTCTCGCACTCTTAGGAAGATGGAGATTCATTTGAGATGATACTGGGCTGTTACAGAGTCTTGCCTTCTGTTCAAAACATTCCCATCAGACTCCAGCAGTGGATTTCTTTCCTCTGTCTTCCCCTCTCCACAGCCCCTTGCTCAGCCAGTCCCATTTCTTTGGTTCTCCTGTATTAATGTGTTAACTTTCAACTGCTCAGCTTGGAGGCAATAATTCCCTTCCTGTTCCTGGACAGCACTGACCAGGCCACCCAGAATTTACACTTAATAGGAAAACCCATTAAAGTACATAATACTCTCATAAATAAGTGAAAATAAGTATTTGACTTGAAATTATAACCTATATTGTAACAGGATCAGATGCTCCTGAATGAGAGCTGAATTAAGTTCACTCAAGCAGAAACAAAACTCAGAGCTACTACGACGTAACACATTCTAACGTGAGAAGCAAGGTTTTGCATCCTAGCTGTCAAAAACCAACACAAACTCTGAGTTCCAAAGCCAGAGCTCTCACACACAATAAGGAATATGTTGTCAGATTTTTTTTTTTGTCAGCAGGAATGTTCCTGACTCTTTTTAAAGGTTAAACATCAGAGTTTTGAACACGTAGTTCAATACAAAACACTGCTTTTCAGTCCTACTCATACCTTACGAACAGCGAGGACATTAAAACAAGACTTAGTGCAGCCTACACTTCAAAACTGCTTAGGTGCAGCAGAAGTATAACTCTTTCCTCGTCAATAAAAGAATAAATCCAGAGAAAACAAAGGATGAAAGAGATTTTTCAAACCCGCAGGGGGTCTGCGCGCTCATTTATCATCTGTGTTAATAGCAATAAGCTGTTCAAATGGCCCTGCAAAATCAGAGTCTGTTTGCTCCGACTGATCAGAAGTTAGCAGTGTATCTCCCCGGGCCATTATCCAGCTCTCCCTTAGTTTATTATCAGTACTACCCCTCCTAAATGACATTAACACGTTTAGCGCCAGCAAAACCTCGCTAGCTGGCAGCAGCCAGCGCGTTTCAGGGGTTGGGGATGTAGGCGGCCATACTTTCCAGCCTAAAGTTTAACTTTCCCTTAGGGCAGCATTTCTTCTGGTGACTGGATACTGGCAGCTTTTGTGTTCTTCATTAGCCCGGTGATTAACATAGTGCTAGAGAGTTCTCACACACCTCACTGCTGTTCCAGCACTCGCTGGCAGATCTATTGTGAGAGATCCCTGAGCAGCAATGCAGCCCTGGCTAACAATACCAGAGATCAGGTGCATTTGTATTTGCTCTTAAAACAATACCCACATATCTACCCGAAGTCATAGAAGCCCCTGATCGAGCAATAACAACTTTAATGGGATTTTGTGAATGAAATTCCCATGGCAACAGCAAGAAACAAGAGTGCCAGGAAATACAACCGATTGCGGTTTTATGTGCGTTAGAGGGTTCTAAATTCGGAAAGAAACTAAGAAATAAGGCAGCAGAAACCAGTGGAGCTACGGGGTTTTCCCCTCATTCAGCATTTGAGAAACAAGCAAAATAAATCAGAAGGCAACCGAAGCAGCACTACGGCATCAGGAACAAATTAGCAGCCGTGCTGGTGTACGGTGCAGACATTTGGCACACGGGGAATGCGATCTACCTGATACCAGCTCTCAGCTTTCTATGAAATCTGCTCCTGATTAACATGCAGAGCACTACACTTCTGAAAGGACAATGGTGGGAGACCTTCCACAAAGGCATCATTTTAAATTCTAAGGCCTGGAAAATTTCAGGCCTCAGGCCACGAACAATGGTGAAGGCTAACACAGCCAAGCTGCAGATCCTGACAAGTTCTATGTACATCACTACATCGGCTTTGGAACTTTNAAAAAAAAAAAAAATCTGTCAGCGAACAGGGTCCCTCCCTTGCAGGCATTCTGCTCCAAAGGATTCCTTTCAGAAGAGCTTCCCTAAGGACGGTGCTGTGATCTCAGGTACGGAACGGCAATAAAGCGCATTTACAAGGCAAACAGCAGCAGTGTCCCCAGCAGGCTGGAAGCCACCAGCATTCGCTGTGACAACAGCCCTGTGCCGGCTCAGCGGGCGCCGGGCTCAGCCCCAGAGAACAAAACGCCA
>VZTA01023790.1:231157-263387 GCA_013398855.1 Mohoua ochrocephala | reverse complement strand
TCCGGCCGGGGCGCGGGGGTCGCCCAGCGCCGCTGGAGCCGCGGTCACCGGGCTCCGAGCCGGGAGCGACGCTCCGGCGCCGGCTTGAGCGGAGCTTCCCTGCCCTGAAACGGCCGCGGCGGACAGGGGGAATAGCAGAGAGCCCGTTCCGGGCGATACACCAGGATATTTCTAAGCAAAACGCTGAAACGCGGCTGGGAGGGAAGGAGGGCAGAGGGACCCTCAGCAGAGACCTGAGCTGCCAAATGCCTCCAAAGCAAAGCCAACATTAATTTTCCCCCAATTCCACCGCCCGATGCATGCTTACGATGGAGCTAACAGACCCTGCCCACAGATCTAACTACACTGCTGAGCACAGCACTGACATGTCTGGGCAAGGGCAGCTCGTAACCGTCACAAAAATGAGGGGACCCAATTTCAGAAATGCTCAGCCTCTTGTGAAAGCATAGATACCCAGAGGATGCTGACATGGAGACTGGACTCCTCTGAAAACCTGACCGTGATTGTGAGCATGAGCCCTTTCTGACAAGTCCCATCTATCAGATCTGTTCTGATATCCTCTGGGGCTATTCCTGGGTCAGCCGAGCACCCCCAGCTGCTCTCAGCCTCCACTGGTGCTGAGAACAGCACAGCGGGCTCACATCCCTATTATATTAAACAATATGCAGGATTCCATGAATACTAATAAAACCTATTTCTCTTCATTGAAGTAAGGACGTGGCGTTTTATTATTACAGTGATTTCCAAATTTCCCCTCGTGCTAGTTCCTTGCAAGCACTAATAAAACAACAATCAAACCTGACAGCCACTACTACATCTAGACCTGCAGCCACAAACAGGAGCAGATTTCATACCATATCTCTACCATCAATATTTTTGCCTGTGACTGGCACTGCAAGAGCAGCTGCATAGGACAGGCCCACCCAGAGCCTGGCCAACAGCCCATCTTTCAAAAAAATCAAGATGCTCCACACTCATGGAGCCCTGATGTATATGGGAAACAAGAATACTGAATGACTCCAGTGATCAGTTTCCATTGTGTGGATAATTAACAGAATCATCTTGAGGCTTGGTTTCAACAAAGGGGGTTAAAAACAAATTCAGAAATAATAAACTAATGTGTCTCCTAGGCTCAAAACAGCCTGGAAATAAAACATGGAGAATTAATCTATCTAGTTGTGAATCCATCGCTTCAAATAAAATACCTGGGGACCATTCAATATGATAGAAGCAGAATTCTGCTACTATTTCAGTGTAATAGGATGAGTTCATTGTCAGTCTTAAGCTTTTCATTGTTCTTCCTCTGACACTTTATGGATGAAGTGAAAAGTTTTCATACAGCTGTCTATATCTGGATGACATTAAACAACTCCTGTCTGCTTCTGTCTTATGACATGTCAAACACAAAACGCTTTGTTTAATGAATAAGCCATCAAAGTTCTATAAAAAGGAATCAGTGATAGAGCATTCTTTCTCTAAAAGTCATCTTATGATCTCTTAAGTCTTGTATCTTACTGTGGTGGGTACTGAGTCTGCCCTTTCCAAGGTTCAGATGCAAACATCCTCCAACTGCTGCTGAAATGTATCTCCCACAGAGATTTCCTTCCATTACAGACTAAAGAGTGACTTCTGCTTTTCTTCAACAGGACTCACCTGAGGGGCTGCATTAGCTGAGAGAGTCTGTTGGGCTGATAAATCCTGAAGCTGAACATTTATTACTTCATCACCTGCTTTTCTATTTCTGTAATCACAAAAGGGAATAGTGTAACAAGGTCCCAGTGCAGCGTTGGTGCGAGCCTGGAGTAATTATAAAATGTAATCACTGAGTCAGAGCAAACACACCTGAAATCTGAGCACTGTGGAAGAGTCAGGACTGCAAGAACCAATCTGTTATTTCTGACAGCAGCATGAAACATAAGTCAGAACATTCTAACACCGTGATAGGGAGGATGATGTCAGGCCAAAGACTTCTAGCCCAGGTCCATAATGAAGGGTAAAGCACAAATTTTTAAATACAGCTACAGCCTGAGCAGAAGGCATGGATAAAAGATTACTGCTTATGGAGCTCGCAGCTCAAGCTGAGGAAAAAGAAAAAGGAGTAACACATCAAGCATGACACGGGGACTAGGTAACAAATTACAACAGATGCGTGGCTAAATCTTTAGGCAGCTATTTGTTATCTGAACATTTTATATTACTTTCCCCTCCTCTTCAGTAATAAAGGTATAAAAATGAATGAATGAATTTCATCTCTACAAAGCAGATTAGCTGGTTTCTTCCTAAGCATGAAGCTTGACTCATCCCTTTGCACTTTGTTGAACTGCCAATAAAATCTCACAAACACTCCTTTCCTATATAGTGAGAATGGGAATTAATTACTGAAGGTGCGACACACATAATTCTTTCAACTTTCTAGTCAAATGACAGGACTTACTTGCCAGGCATAACCTTACTTTGCATCCTGCTCTCACAACGCAGCAAATGAATGAGTGCAACTTCTGTTCAAATTGTAACCCATGCCCACGAGAACAAGTGTGAAGGTGCTGCCACATCTCAGATTTGCAGTGGCCTGGTAACTGACAGTCTCTCCAGAAGGCTGAGCTCTAAACAAGTTACAGATGCTGATGCTGGACTAAACTGAATGGGCCCTAAGTGTGGGCATCATGAACACCAGAGTTCACACTATCACACTCTCCCTTCTTCCATTAATGCTAAAGATTTTACGAGCACCAAGTACAAGCAGGGAAAATAAATCTACAGAATTTGTGTATCATTCCCAGTAGTGGACCCCAAAGGATTAGGAATATAACATCTAGAGCTGAATCCCAGATGAGCAAAAGCTTTTTTTAACCATGCTAGAAACAAATTTTTTGTAGTGAAGATGCTCGGTGAGGTCACAGTTCATGGCACGGAACCACAGCCTTCCAGGAACCCATCTGAGATGGGGCTGTCAATCCCTCCCCTCTTACTTTACAGTATTAAAATCTAATGCAAGCCAAAAGCTGATGAAAAAAAAACTGTGGAAAAAAAAAATACTACAAGGAATGCCAAGCCCTCCCCTGATCTGCATACTTGTCAGACCAGGCCAGCTTTGCGTTCCTTTCCTTCTCCCTCCCATTCTTTAAGTGCAAACACAATGGCCCTCTGCCAAGGCATTCTGGCTGCAATGCATTTAGGCCCAGAGAATTTGTGTTAAGGATCATTTCTCTTCAAACCAGCTGAAGGAAAGCTGATAATTAACCTAGGGCAGGTAGTCAGAGCGAGGTTGTGTTGACTTTGCTGAACAACTTCAGTAAAGAAGCCTGAAAAGAAATGAAAACAAGCTGAGAGATCCTAGATTGGTGTTATTCCTGGAGCATCCAGGCATGCTCCACTCTCTGTTTAGGTGTCCCTAGCAAGGCTTTTGGGATCACCACAGTTCCCTTACAGCTGTAATGGATCCTCCCTAAACGTGTTGGCTTGAGCCAATTAACTGTCAACAATTTAATGAGTTAAGTCATTACAGCCTTCAAGATTTAGCATTTCAGTATCCCTACCACACACCGAATCCTCTTAACTGGCTCAGGTCCCAGAGGGGCTCACGTGTGCCAACAAAGTCATTCTCAGGGGAACACACAGAGGAAAAGGGTCTCTTTCACAGGTGGTTTTAACAAGAAGCTGAATGCGGAATCTTAGAATGTGTTAATAAAGATTCAGCACAGGAAATGTAAATTCTGCAGTAGATTAGGACAGCGAGAAAACTGAAAAAGGTACATTCTGCAGACAGTGTTGTCAGCAGAAGTTAATTCCTACTTGTTTAATAATGCAAGATGACTGCAGCCAGCCTGTGAATGCCTCTCAAAAAGCCTGTTATCCATGACAGGATCAGGTATCAGAAATCCTACCAGACAGCCTCTAAAATGCATTGGTCTCACTACGCTCCCAGTTACCAGAGAGGAAAAAGATGCCTGAAGAACAGTCATGTGAAACAGCCCCCATTCCCGGCCATTCCAGGATGCACAACTATCCATGGCTTAGGGAAGGAAAGAGCAAAGCTTCAAGGCACATGAAAAACAACAGCATACAGGAACATTTTCAGCAAAGGCATCAGCAATCAACAACTGTTATTTGTAGGCTGTGGCAAGAAAAAAATCCTTGTAAGAAGAACAAGAGAAATTTGACAAGTAGCGGCCATAACCTAAATCTGGAATGCCAAATTTGATCTACCTCAAATCTTGAGCTTCCCCTTTAGAGGATAGTGGGTGAAATCTTCTAAACTGGTGCTGAAACTCAGTCTGACTACTTGGCACCTGGGGAAATCACACAGAGAGGAAACACTTTGCTAAGGAACGTCAGGGAGGTTCAGGTTCAGATTTGTAGCAATATGTTAAACATCCTCGCAGATATTTATAGGGAGATGTCAATATGCAGATCCAGCTGCGTGTAGGGCTGTGGATGTAAATGCAGACACATTTCCATTGCTTTGCATGTTAAATCCCTGCAGCACTTCTTGCCAATTTGAATGACAGCCTGACAAAGCAATATTTTGAGTCTTCCTTTCCTTTTTTATACCACTTTTGGAGCTAGAATCTCTTTGTAAGAAAGAATAATTATGCAAGAGCTGTGTCTTGTACCTGGAAGGGGGAGCAAAATGCAAGTGGCTTTCCAGATGAGGTTTTGAAGCATATTTACAGCTCCTGGGAAAGCCCAGATGAGCTCAGCCATTTGGTTGCAGTGAAGCCTGGTGGAACAGAACATACCGATCTCATTAGTGTCCCTCACACTTGGCACTATCGTTCACAAGAAAAATGAGACAGTAACGAGCCTGAATGCAAAGTGCAGCAACCTCTCCCAAACCTATAGCAGTGCTTTGATGTGACAGATCACAAAAAGCAGGCGCTGTCAAAACCTGATGTATGGCAGAGTAAAAGGGCCCCAAGGTCAGAGAGCTGTCCTTCAAAAGAAATCACTTTCCTTTTTCCTGTCCTAATTGGGGTGCATTAGCATCTTATGAACAACTAAATTGTCAGTTAGATTTTTTTTTTTTCAAGGATTTTTTTTTTTTCTTAAAGAAAGCTTTTATTTAAAAGATACTTTCTTGAATTTTCTGACCGTGGAGGGACAGCTTCTGGTCTGGATTAGCTTCACATTAATCTAAATTTTTACCCCACATCAGAAAGCGGCAAACACTCACCAAGCAGGGAAGCTGGCTGAAAGAAGACAGTAAATTTGATAAAGTCTATATATTACTATCAAAGAGCAAGCGGAAAATGACAATTCTGGGAATGTGCAGGAAGCTCTGAAATCTGTAGCGTGCCACATTTTCAATTTTGCTGGGAAAGAAGCATATCTAATGAGTGCTATGTGCAATAAAACCATACACCAGTCTCCCCTCTGGAATCAGCCACAGGTGAACAAGTCCCACCAGTGATATTCCAGCTTTCCCAGCACTGACACCAGTGCTGGCAGGGGCCTGTTGGCCTCATTTAGTCAAAGCCTTTCTTTTCTGAATAGCAGCACTATCTACGCAGAAAAGCTGCAAGCAGCTGTTTTAGAGGGAAGTCAAGACTTTTCACATAAACTACATGAGAAGCAAACAATGATGGACAAATGGAGTAATGGTATGTGCTCTACTAGCGCTAGGAAGGAATTGAAGATACACAGGTATCATATTTAGTCACTGGGACATTAACTCTGATTATTGGGCAGGAATGTGGATGACAAATCACAGAAAAACTCATCAAAACAGAGTCCCTCCTTATTGGAGCTGAAGATTGTTCAACCCAATATAACCTTCAGGCCCTTCTATAGATTTCACTGATTATGCTGAATTTCTTGGGATTTTTGTTTCCCCGATTCATTTGCTGGGTTTATTACAACAGCCTGTGTTGCACAGCAGCTTCATTTCCAATGCTGGCAATGTTCCATTCTGGGATTAGCAGCTTTTGTCCAGGTAACCTGCAGAGTTCAGAGCCTCGACATGAGATGCTGAGGAGATAATTGAAACTCTTAATATCTTTGAGCTCCCCTCCTCTATGCTCCTGGATTGGCACCATCTCCAGCCTTGGATGTGGATCAACTCAGCAGGAACACACAGAAAGCAACAGGCTTTTGTTATTTTGGCTGCAAACTCAGGCCAAGTATTGATTTTCCCGTTTTATGCATAAAAATAAATGGTAATTTCTGATGGAGCGGGGGGGTGACACAGCAGGCCACCCCTCACAGTCCTGCTGGCATCTTGGCTTCTCCCAGCCTCCAAAGAGGTAACACATCCCACTGTCACTGTGGGAAGGTGTGGCACCTGTTTCCTGGTTTGGGCTGTAGAGAGAACCTGAGCTTGTCAGTAAAATAACCAGAATTTCTACAACTACTAAGGTAGGTGATAATAGCATTGTTATTGACAGTTTCCTATTGTTTTTGAGGTAAAAATGAAGCTGTCTAGAGAGATTTAGCCTTTATTTAGCTATAAAAAATAAGCTGATGAAGCAGCCTGAGAAAACAAAGTACAGCCATCTCTTAATTACATTTCAAGGATAACTGATACCTCATATTGGGGCTGGCAACACTTGATGTAAAAATCAATATATTTGTGAGAAATGGGAACGGCTGAAATATTCTCAGTGCTTTTGGATGATGTGTGACTGGACTGGGCCGTGCCCACATCCTGGCTCTCTCTCCTTTCTGATGTCCAGCATAAGACTCTTTTTGGTTCCTGTCCAACCTGACAGATAATAGCAGCTGTCACTGAAATCACATCAAAGCAGCACAGGAACATGATTAAACCAGACAGCCTCCAGGGAAATTTTCAGCAAGTGCTTGAACTGGGAGTTTGTAAGGACTGAATGACAGAACTCAGAGCAAGGATTTGGAATGACTTCCAGGCTCCATTGAGAAAGTAATTTCACCTGCCTGAACCTCAAATTTTCCATTTGCATACCAGTCCTGCCATGCAGTGCTCTTCCTGAGAGGTATACAATCACATAAGAAGCTTTGAAATTCTCTGTGAAATTGCATTTTTTAAGGTTATTTGGCTCGCAGACCTCAAAGGAGCTGAATCTGAAGTCATTGATTTCCTACAACCCTGAACCTTAGGAGAAGAGAGTCCTAGTTTCTCATGAATATACAGACTTCTCTATTTATACATTTTGCAATCATTTCTTTACTATATGGCCTCACAGACTGGATGGCTTTACAAGTGCATGCATTAAAATCAGTATTTTCCAAGATCAGTGAACTCTTCCTCCTGTTCTGCAATTCTTCCCAGCTCTTTTTCATCTACTGAGACATTAAAAACAAAGCCAGAGCTCTGTAAGCTTGGTTTCAACAAACCCAAATGGCTGCTTCAGGACAGCACATGGGACATTACACCGTGGATAAGGAAGGTGAATACAAGACATTTATTTCTCCCTGTGTGTCATTTCCCACTGCCTGGGATTCCAAAACTGCCAAGGAGTTACAAAAGCAAACATTACAGCACAGAACTTCCAGCCAGAATCAGTCTCCAGCTCCATTTGCTCAACTCCACTTGCCAAGGATGGATACATGGGCTTGGCCTCATCCCCCTTTAAGTTGTTTATGATTTACTGTGTTAACTCCCAACAGGGCAGACAGGGGTAATTCCATCAATAAAAGACTGGAATAAATAACTGAAACTCCACCGAGGGCAGCATAGAAAGAACTCTATTTAAACAGCCAGTCTTGAGGTCAATTATTTATTATCTGCAGCATTTGGCACATGTGTTATTGCTCAAGGTCAACGCACAAACGGTGGACGGTCACACCCAAAGAAGAAAGAAACCTAAGCTTTTTTATTTCCTTACCTTTTTCCTTTTAAATTCTCTCACAAAAGACTATAATACCAACTGAGTATCACCAGAGTGTGGCTGGAACTAAGAGAACATCATTTCAGTAAAATAATCCAATCACTCACTCCAGTAACAGACAAAGAAAGCCCAACCTAGAAAGCACAAACAAGGAGGAGACATAATGCCTGCAGTCAAGACATGAAAAGAAAACACAGAACAGATGAAGGCCATCCAAGAAACCAAAGAAAGTGGCTTCAGAATAAGTTTCTAGATTTACACACTTGGCTACGTACACAAACATCTGCATTTCCCAGCTACTGGAACGTTCTCACTTGGATTAGCTCCACAGTCAGCACTGCATCTTGATCACAATCAGACTGTTTGGGATGCCATTGCAATAAAATACAGCAGCTGAAAACGTTCTCTGCTTTCCTACTTATGTTCCCTGGAACATGCTGTGCCCTCTGTCATACTCGCTGTTAGTTCTCTTAGCAACAATACACCATTTCAGTGGGACTGTCGGTATTTTTTTCAGCGTGACAAAGCATTCAGCTTTGTAACCTTGCTCACTAAGATCAAGCACCTTCCAGTGGCCCTGACAGTGACACATTCTCAGAATACAGCTGGATTTCCAAGCACCTTTTTGGATTATGGAACCACTCTAAAAGCAGACATGTAAGACACTCTGTATACACACTTATAATAATCCCTGTAAGACCTGGGAGAGTTCTCCCCAGGTTAAAAAAAATTTTAGAGGAGTAGCACATACATTCTTAGTGTTTATCTACACACTTGTATTCTTTTCACTTAGCATCAATATCCCCATTCCTACTTCTACAAATGCTGATGCAAAGCAACATATGAGGTTATATCCAGTGAGGCAATTTAAAGTGGCAAAGCAGATGTAACTTGACCTCCATAAACCATTTCAGCCTTTGTATTTAAAGCAGTCATCATCATAAATCTCCCTCCTCCAATCCCAGTTATTATAGCTGCATGCAGAAGAGGGCTCTCTATTCCAGTGCTTGTGTTTTGGTATCCGACATACGTATTCCATTCTGGACTCCCTGCAGTGCTGTTTCCCTGGCTGCATTCCCAGGATCCTGTGCTGCATCATCTGTACAGGTTTTCTTCTCCCTGCGTGGCTCCTCCCAAGCATCATGCCTCTTTATTGGCTTGTGAATCCCAAATTCCTTTGGATACAGCTAGTCACTATTAAATTTGAGGATTTACACATTGATTAACAGCAGAATGGAGTCTGTCTTTGGGTTACTATGAAACATTTGGGCTGTTACAAGACACATCATTTTCTTCCAGGGGTATATAAAGGTTTTTATAATTTTTTTTTTTTCTTGAAGAAATCTCTCTCTGGTTAGTAACATTGTTCTGTCACACAGCCAAAACCTGCAGAGGCTGTGACAAATAGGGAGGTCATGGTCAAATTTAATAAGAGCTCACATTCCCTTGGAAATGCCACCAGGGAGCAGACAAAAGCAAGCATTTGCTGAGCTCCTGGGGGAAAGCAGAGCGTTTGCACTGAAGCCCTTGGTATGCAGATGGTGTCGCTGCCTTTCGAAACAGGCTTAGGTCTGAAACCTATGGGAACAAGCTGATGGGGCTGAGACTGCTGGGGAGAGCGTGCCCCGGGGTAGCTCAGGCTGCACATGAGGATGCCCAGGGCTGGCTCTTTGTTCTTACGCCTCTGTCGTGTCCCAGGAGCAGCGGGGAAACAGCTCTGCTCACTCAGTAGAAGGAGGAGAGAGAATGCTATTGATAAATGGGGAAAACTTCAGCGAGCAAGCTCTCCATTGCAGTACTGCTCTGCAGACGGGGGGCTGGGTCCTCCCCACCCCGGCCAGCCTGGACCCGCAGCCGGGACAGGTGTGGGCCACCGACGCCACCGCCTGGCTGCTGGAGCTGCCCCAAGCTCCTAAAACCATCCAGCTTCTCCCTTTTAACTTCATTTCCCTGGCTCGTGGGGTGGAGGATGCAAGGCACAGCTCCTGGGACTGTGACAGCAGGAAGGGGGAGAGGGAACACTGCTGGGACCCTGGCAAACCGAGTGACACTCACAGCACGGGTCACAGACTGTCCTCCAGAATCTTTGTGCCTACCTGTGCAGGGCTTCAGCCGACTCTCAGCAAGCTCAGAAATGGCTCCTGTTGTGATGGTCTTCTTCAGCCTGGAGACTCCCGAAGCTGCTGCTGCCCCAGGTTTTGTGAGCGTGTCCTCGCTGCTCGCCCGCTTCAGCTGCAACACAGAGGGTGGAACAGGTCAGGACCCCGAATATCCCCATCAGTTAGTCCAAAAGGCAAGATTCCTTGGAAAAAATTACCATTTCCATAAAGTAACCCCATGGGAATATTGCCTTGATAACTGGACTACATAATTTTTGTATTTGCTTTGCATTCTAGGTGTTTGTGAAATGGGTTAAGAGATAAAACACTGTTCCAACAATGAAGAATGAAAATGGGAAAGACTGTTCAAAAATGCAAATAATTAAAAGGCAAGGAGAAAATCGTTTACAGGAGTAGTCTACTGGCAACTTTTGGGGAAGGAATCTCTGGTGACACAAGTCTACTCAAGAAAGTCATGGAACACAAGCACAAGGTAAGATTCAAGGAGAAACACTGAAATTATCTTGCTTCAGCAAGCAGAAGTTGCAGTTTATCTCAGAACTTTGGTCAGCTGATTTCCCATTTGTGTGCCTCTAGTAACAGCCTCTAATTAATTTCAGGGAAAAAAAGTATTTTAAAACCAAAGCTTTGGAGAGTCTCCCTAGAGCAGGAGCTTTTCTATACTTTTGAGTTTGTGGACACCTAAAGTGTTTTCTCAAATGAAAATCCATTTCCTTTGAAGCTGTCCAGTGACACGAGGGGGTCCCTGAACCACAGGCTGAAAACCACTGCTGGGTTAAGAGAAAAGAGAGCACACAACAAGCACTGCCCCTATTTAGTGGTTCTTGAATGTGAAACATTTTAAGCAAAATGAAATCTTTCAACTCTAATTCCTTCTTCCTTTCATCTCCTCCTCTGACTCAGAGGCTGTGGTTTCCTGGACCCTGTGAGCCCATAAGTTTCAATAGCTGAAGTGTTGATGTGCTCCAGGATACCAAACAACGAACGTTTTGCCTTCTGGCAGAGGTTTTGTCAGCTCACTCTGAGGAGGAGAATGGAACAACCTGACTTTCTGACCTTTAGAGAATTCTGCAGTCTCTCTGAAGTAATTTCTTCAATGTGTTCTTTCCTATAGCAGCAACTACGGTGCCTTTTCTACTCCCTTTCTTCAAGGAAGCCACTTTGATGATTTTGCATTTGCAGCTGGACGACAATTTGAAGGTATTAGCTGCCATTAGGAAGAAATCTCTCCACAATTAACACTAAATTTAACAAATCAATCGTATCAGATTTCCTGATTAGTCTCCTCAGTAGCATTCCTTCAGAAACGCTGCCTCAACCACACAGCACAACCTGCCTGGAGCACCAGACCGAAATACCCTATTAACAAGTGCATCTAGGAGTCTACACAGCAAGTTAAATAAATCAATCCTTTCCTTGAAAAACTGTGACAATTAATGAAGTTTTAATCAAGAGGAGATCAAACTGCTGTACCCTGCTATGTGCTGTTCACTAAACTTTATTCCCGGGAAGTTACAGCCTTGGTCTGGATTTGGATGACCAGGTTATTTCTGTTTGTTGGCTGCAAGGGTGCAGATGCAGCAGCATTTTGGGTGTATTACTCCATTTCCTTAAAACCATTACTTTGACAGAAGTTTCTGCTATTTTAAAAATATATCTGTATAGAAAAATAGGATTCATAAAATGCATTTGTTACATTGCAATATCTTCTGTTAATCTACTTTGCCTTGACGGGAGAGGCACAGGTTTTTAGGGATGCTGGAAATTCATTAATAAATCTCTTTGAATTTCTTTACACGTGTAACTATCAGCTGAACTAAGAATTTGCCATTTGTTTTTCTCCATCTTCAAAGTTTAGGCAATTCCCTCACCCACAGAGTATACAGATACAGTGTCTCCCTCAGCACATGCAAAATACTTTCAGAAATGTATATTAATCCAATATACAACAAAATTTAAGTCTCCCTACACTTAACAGTGGGTGTAGTAGTTTGAGGACTAAACCAAAGCTTTAACCTGGAACAAGACTGGAATGCTTGAACAGTCTCCATGGATTAGTACCTTGCTGAGCCGGGATTCAAAGGCAAGGGAAGTGGAGGACTTGGATGTCTTCATTCCTGTGGAGGTGGTGGAAAGAGGTTTTCCTCTGTCAACCCCATGGCTCCCTTGCTTTGCTAGTGCACTCCAGGGCCTGGCACTACTCTTCATTTTCTTCCCAAGTAACTCAGTTTACAGACTCTAAAAATAAAAAAAAAGAAAATGTTTATATGTATTTATACACTCTCACAAGAATATAAGTTGTCTTTATGTGACCTGAAAGGGCAACAGAGATCACTGGCACAAGTTTAAAGGGCTGAAAAGGCCATGCTAAACTTGATTCCTCCTCTCTCAGATACATCGAACTCAGCCCAGAGAAACCTTCAGAGCAGGCTACAGCCACTTTTATTTTTCATACCAACAGGTAATGTAAAACACCACAGAAGGAACGTTAGCTTTTTTGGGGACTGTCTAAGTCCCAAAACCTCTCTCAGGCAGAGCAGAATACCTGTGAATGCTGAAGCATGATGAAAGAGTAACTGAGAACACTGAAGTCCACAGCAATTTAAAGCAGCCTTGGGCTAAAAAGAAAATTACTTATTTTACCGTTAGATCCGGCATCTTCAACCAAAATAACACTCATTTTTAGAAAGTCACATGAGGAGCAAGTTTCCTCAGATGGATGAAAAATATCTCTTTGACTTATCAGAGTCTTCTAGAGGAGCAGCAGTTGATGTTGCCACAGTGATAAAAAGATGTTTCACAATACCAAGATTTACAAAACGTAGTAAAAAAAATATCAACTTCCTTGCAAACAAAGATCCAGATCCACTATTCCTCAGAGATAAGCTTATGCAAGAGAGAAATCCTGCAAATAGACGTGACTTCATTGCTTTGCACGTAGCTGAACACATTTCAGCTGCCAGCAGGAACAACTAGCCTGTTTCCCTCAGCAGGCTGACAGCTGCCAATTAAACAGCTCCCTCAGCTCCTGGAGATCTAAACCCATACATTTTCGCCAGCCATTGCCCAATCCAAACCATGAGCAGAATAAAACAATTATTTGGATATTTTTTCAAAGTCCCATCAGCCTGCTGGGCTGGGAATGTGAGGGAGGGGAGGTGGCCTGATATCTCCTGTCCTCCCCCACTTCATATGAGCAACATGTTTCTTCATTTTCCAAAATAGACACAGGATGTAGCTGTGGATCAGCCTCGAGTAGGCAGAGGGTAACTTGCTCCTTGTCTGTTGAACAGGTAACCAGATTCTCCACAGGGATCAGCCCAGTGCCTCAGCAATGTGCTCACAGAGCAAGAGTGAACTTGGACAGCGTCACTTTGACAGAGACACCGAAGCAATTTATTCCTGGCTGAGTCAGGAGAAGGGCTCTGGTCACATTTTGCATCTCATAATTTGCTTTGTACCTGATTTCACATTCACAAATAAGAACACTCACTGAACTCCCAGGACAGAGATCTGTCTGGGGCCAAGGTGGGTTTGACAGTGACAGCACCTGCCAGGTGCCACCACGGTCTGTTCGGGGAGCGTTTCTGCACAGAGGCAAAGGCAATGTCAAGTGCTCAAGTGCTGCTCTACAGAGAACAAAGCCAGCAAGTGACATTGCCGCTGTTTGTCCTTGGTGCCTCTTGCAGGGAGGACTGTTTACTCTCTCCACAGCAGTAACCTATCAGCTCCTAAATAAAGGAATAAAAAAAGTTAGTAGTTGTTGCTAAGTACAGTCATTACCCCATTAAAATTCTTACCACATCCAGTGAGGAGCCATCCACTGATCTCATTAAGAGTCTTTGGTGATGATTATGCTGATCACCGTTTTAAAGCCCTGACAGATATGTAAACCACATTACAATAGGTAATATTATTTAGCATTCCCACAGCTCACGAGCCACCTTAGCAAGCTCTGGTGCTTCACAGTGTTTAAAAACCTATCTTTTAACAGGCTCTTAATCCTTTTAACGGGCTTTTGACATTCCCTGTATTTATATGGGCGAACAGGCAACTACACATGCAAACTCTCTTGCTGATTAGATCTCCAAATTATGCAGATCTTGGTTTTTTGCAGATGCAGTGGTTGCACATACACTGCTTTATTATACCCTCTGGATTTCTTCATAACTGTACCTCATATTTTCCTGCCTTAAGCTGTACAGATGCTGTCTTGATATCCAAAGGAATTTAATTTTGAGTCATCCATGACATTTTATAGTTGCAGTAGGGTGATATGCTCATTAGACCATGATGCTAGGAGTAAAAGGAAGAGGTACTTAAAAGAAAAGAAACCCAAACCACAACTCAAGAAATCCAGCCAGTAGCCTGAGGCAAACTGGCTTTTTCATGTAAAGAAAGCTGAATTATTTGCCATGCGGATTCAATAACATTTTACTGCACCAAGCAGATGAAACTAAAATTGAGAAGAAATACCTGGATTTATTAGTGTTTATTATTAGTTTTCCATGTATTTATAGGAGAACTGGCATTTGTTAAAGACGGAGTTAAGACTTCTCAGGTATTTGGCTAACCTGAATTTCCCTTGTAGATAAAGATTTCCATCTCTGAAGTGGGATTCCAAGACTTTCCACAAGCCTTATATGTACTTCAAAGGATCAAGCCAGGTTGCACACATCCTAAGCTGCTTTCATTCCTAAGTAGGTGACACATATTTGAGTTATTAGAAGTACTGCTTCAGGAGGAGTGCAAAATAAAACTACTTCAAAAAAAAAAAAAAAAAAAAAAAAAAAAAAAAAAAAAAAAAAAAAAAAAAAAAAAAAAAAACAGAAAAAAGAAGTGAAAAAAAAAAAAGGTCCTGCTTTTCTTTGATGAGAGCAGAAAATCCATTTTCAGAGTCAACATCAGCTTTCCCCCTCCTCCAAAAGCAATTTATTGCATTACAGTGAAACAAACAAAACAAAAAAGCTCCATGGAAGTGGTGAGCAGTGGGGACAATGGCAAACCCTGAAGTTCAGCCTCACGAAATTGCTCATGGAAAGACCTCAGGGTAGCAGGGAACAAAAATATTAACTCAGCTATCCCAAATGCCTGCAGCCAGGCAGCAATCAGGACACCCAGCACTGGCAAGGAGGTTTCTCTAATCCCGGTGTAGAAACAGCACATTTATTAAAAACATCCGATCCAGCTCTTATCTACTTGTCTTAGAAGGAACTCTACTGTATTTTCACTAAATATCAGCCTTTCCTTCCACAAGGACCCCAGAGAGATTGATTTGATCTCTAGGCTACCCACAGGGAGACTTGAAAGAGAAGCAGCTTCCCACAAGGGACACAACCAAGCTGTTTCTGCAAACACAGTGACAAAAATCACTTGTTTTACACCCATTCTGTGTCAATAAGTTTCAGATGAGAGCTGCTTCTGTCCACTCTCATGGGAAAATTACTTGCTTCAAGCAATGCCTGGAGCTCTGTGGTTTTATTTTTCTTTTTTTTTCACATTTCACAGGGAATTTTCCTCAGGAAGCAAACAGAATTAGTGCCATCCTGAGAGTCAAAGTCTTTCTTTGGCATCAGCCAGAGCAGGGCACTCAGCTGGCCACACTAAATCCCTGCAGCATGCCCTGCTTGGAGCTGTACTCTGAAAACATGAGGAAGCAACCCCATGCTGAAATAAATGAGGACTCAGCAAGATGTGACTTCAGAGCAGCAAAATTGGTTCTGTTGCCAGGCACTTCCAGACTGCAGGGGTTTGGGGTTGGTTTATTTAAAATCTTTTACACCCAAAAGTGGTGTCTGAATACCCCTCTCCCCTGAAACAGGTGCTGCAAATGATAATCAGAAGGTTTACCAAAAATGTAAAGCTGGTCCTGACAGAGCTTTTTCTCTCAGTAATCCTCAGAATTCTCTGCAGGCATCAGCCTTTAAAAATTCAGGCCATGCTATGCAGTTCATCCTTTCTTACTGGTATTTTTAAAGGTTATTTGGAATATTTTGATGGGGACTGTTTTGGCAGTTGGCAGAAGTTCTGCAGTCAATTTTACCTGAAATTTTACTGTTTTATTAAAGGCTGAGAACTCAGACATTTCTCTATTAGTCAGTCCACATGCATTTATTAATAAAAGTCTTTAGAACCAGCCTAGAATGATTCCCATTTCATGGCTAGAAAAACTGGATTAAGAATTTATCCTAACTCACAGGCAGTCAGCATCAGCAGAAACAACACCAGGGCTCCGGGATCTTCAGACTTGGCTGTGGATCAAAGGAGGAATTCACCAGTTCTGTGGAATAAACTTGTAGGATACAAATTCTGCTGACTATTAAAGGCTATTTTATTCTGAATAACTAAAAAGAATAGATAGGTTGATTTGAGTGACGATGAGCAATATTATTTCACAGTCAAGAAACCTAGGAGTTAACACTATTAAAGAAAGAAAAATTATTAGCACATCTGCAGAAATGAAATTACACAGGAAAATCCCTGATGGAGGATGGAAATTATCTGTACCCCACACACTTTACACAATTTCAGTTTTGGTGCCCATGTCTGTGTGTCAGGACTCAGCAGGACACCCAAATTAAAGCAGGGTCATGCAACAAGACGCGTTGGGAAAAGGAGTGAAATAAAGAATTATGAAAACTCATTACTGAATCTGGGCAGGGATGTGCCAGAGGGCAGCTTCACCAGGACCTGGGAATGCCCAGCAGTTCTGAAGAATGAGGCCAAAGTCCCAACTCCGCAGCCAAGGCTCTCAAAGGACACAAGTGTGACTTTGGTGGGTTAAGCCGCACAGTCCCCAGTGCCATTTCCCTGTAATTCAGTTACTCTTCATTACATCCAAAGGTCAGACTATTCCAGAAGCTTTATTACACACACTCACGAATTCAAAGCACGATTTTCTCTTCCTTTTTTGGGGTAAAATCTGCATCATTCCTCTACTGTTTTCCTTCTAATCAGCTTCTGCTATTTTCAGACAAACTATCAACTGGAACAGAGAAATATCTAACGAGTTCAGTAAACTGTAAAGCATTTTCTAGTGGCAAGTAGGAAGCTCTATGGCAGGATAGACAGCTGGGCTAAAATAGAATTCTTTTCTGCCTTTCACATCAATTAACTTTAAACAACAATTTTTAGGCTTGACAGATGCTTCCATATGACTCATCTTGATTTCTTAACTGATATTAGGAATCAAACCAGGGAAGCTGATAGTCCAAATACAATAATTGGTAACTTGGAGATAGATGGCATGAACAGAAATCCATTTGGAAATGAGATGAGGCTAACAAATAAAAACAAACTCCTTACTCTTTTGGTCACCTTCAGCAGCTTTCCTCAGGCATCTGTTCCTTTTATCTGAGTAGTATTTCTGTACCTATCCATTCACTCTTTGCTTTAATTCCTATTACCTTGGTTTTGACGTATTTGAGGCTCTCAGTGCAACCTTCCTCCATCACTCCTCCAAGCAGACACTTGCTGCATTCTTGCTGGTACAAAGCTCAGCTTTAATTAGAATTGGATGAAAAAGCCCACAAAAAAAACCCCCCAAGCCAGACCACCTGCTTCCACCCTAACACAACTCAGACAAAAAAACCACCCATTTCCCAAAACCTCATCTCTAAGGCTCTTCTTGCTTTTGCTGCCCAAAAAGAATCAATTATAAACCTGACCCCAGACACTTCACAGTTTCCTCTGGTCTACTTCAGCAGACTCACTTTCCAGTCTCATTTGCAGCTGAATTTTCGTGGTTTGCTGGTAGAGGACCAGGAGACAAGACATCACTTGGAAATTTTCATGTCCAGACAGCAGGGCAGATTCTGCTGGTTTCATTCATGCCTCAAGCAAAGGTGGTTTTAGTATTATTATTTTTCAACTTTTAAGAGTGAAGAAAAATGTACTATAATAAAGCAGGTAGGCAGCTGTAGGATACAAGTGATTTTGCAAGGAGTTAAAAATGCTGTTAAATTTTAGATACAGAACTACACAGAAATAAGGACACAGACATTCCCAAGGTCACCCATTCAGTCACTCTTTTGGGTTGCAGCTTGCTTTGCATTTTTGTTTTAATGATTCTTCTGTAGAACTCTTAAACATCAAAAGAGCACTTTCAGTGTGGCATCAGATGAGAATTTTCTTTCCAGAGGATATTGGCTCTACCTCTCCTCCATAATCAGCTATTGCAGAGTCAGTTCCTTTCCTTCCCCCCATGCTGTCAGATGGAAACAGATAATGGAAACTCCCTTGAACTTCCCAAAGACAAAGTTTATCTGTGGTTACAGTGGTAAGTGACCAGCTCACATTTTTGTGTTAAGGCTTTTCTTGCTTATTTCCTTAGTGTGTTTTCAATCATTCTCTACAATTGGTATTTATTAAGTAGTACACAAATGTACTGAAAGGTTCCAAGGATGTCTGAAGTACAGCAGAGATGGCCTAGGCATGGACAGGTCCAGGCAGCCACACGTGCCAGGTTTCCAGCTATCAACTCAGCCTCCAAAACCATCCCAGCAAGGCTGCCAGAGGCCAGGTCAGCAACTGCAAAACTCCATGTCTCAACATCATTCAAAATAAAAATCCTCTTCCCACAGCAACCATTAGAGTCATTGATGACTTTTCCAGGCGTGAAGAGCACTGCAAAACCTTCTGCTCACCCTCCTCCACAGAAGCTCTCCCTGGAGTTTTGGATTTGTCAGTCTTCCACTCACAGTCAGATCACATGAGAAAAATGTAGAAATCACAACAAAATCCTCATGTGTGCACATGGACAAGGAATTGGTTGAGCAGCATTTCCCTTGTCCTTGTTCCATGCTGCTGGCCATTTATGAGACAGGAAAATACAGATATCCTTGCTGTCATCCAGCACAGTGACTGATGCTGAAAAACAGAGCCAAAGCTGTACTTGGAGATGTCTGGGAACATGCTCATCCTGTAGCTTGAATTACACAGTTCGTACATGGATTCTCCATCTCCTCCTCCTCCTCCTTCCTCACATTGATTATCTAACCAGGCACCATTACACAGCTCGGAAGAGAAACTCTGCTACCTCCTTATGACGCCTGATCTCATAAATGTGAGGATAAAGAAACAAAAATCCCAACCCAGCTGCAATTTTCTACACATTAGCAATGATGTGGCAATTCTGAATCACAAACACCGTGCTACTGAAGGATGCACAGGAAGATTCAGGAAGCCTAAAAATGATGCATTGATTCCAAACTCCCTTTTTGAAGTTACAACCATGTTATAATCATGAAGAATTAGGTCACTCCGGCCTTTCCCCAATATGACTCTGTCCCGAATAGATGGGTTTAATTCATGTTCACTATATTGCAAGTGGAGAACAAAAATGTTTCAGAGCCATTTCAAGGCAGCTATTGCTCATTAATCCAGGTTCTTTCAACTACTGTCCCAGTGAACACAGCACAAAGCAAGTGACACACACGGTCACTTCATGTTTTGCCAACCCACAAGAAGGAAGAAAAGGAGGCTTCATTTCAGATACAGCAAGAGCTGTACAATTGCTGAAGAAATTAAGAATAATTACAAGTGGTTTGCCTGATAATTACCTGTCATTACGTTTTTCTGTAGCATAGAGGGTAGATACAAGAAAGAAAAGGAATGATTATGTTTTTTGGAATAGCAGAGACCATGGTAGTCCTGACTGGTACAGAGACTGGCAGCTTCCCTGGCCCCTCAGAGCACGGAGGGATGATCCCACAGGCAACGCATTCCACGGAATTCCACCTGATTCCATCCTCAGCTTCAGCACAGAGTCATCACACCCCCTCAGCCATGCAATCCTCCTATGCCTTAGTTTTTCCATTCGTAAAAATGGAATAATAATTGCTCACTAAATAGGATATTTACGAAGATGGACTCATTCGTTTGCCTTGGAAAGGAACCCCACAGAAAAAAAAAGCAGAAATTAGATAAATCAACATCTGTCACGCAGCACGCAAGCGAGCAGCCTCACAGATTGCCACATGCTGGGATGTTTCCCTGACTCCCGTTTTCCATCCATCACACAGTGCAGAGAAATAATTGAGATCTGGAAGCTATCCCTTAAGGAGATATTTATCTCCCAATAAAGTGCAGAATAGCTCGCTTGAAGTTAATAAACTGGGAACTTCTGAGCGTTTACGAGCGACGGCGTGAACTTCTGACAGAAAGGGCTCTTTGCAAAGATGAGGACATAACTCCAAAGCTGCAGGAGAAACCAGAGGACTTCTGCATTTTAAAAATATTCATAACCAACAGGAACAGAACAGCCCTAAGCAACAGTACCAACAGTTTGCAGCTGTGACTTTGGGGGCCACTGATGGACTGAATGACCCACCTTGGTGGGCTACATAATGAAATTAAATTGGTTTGGAACTGCACAGGAAAGGGAAGGGGTAGCACATACCCATGTGCACGTTAGCATGAGGAATTTCTGTGGGAGTTACCTGTCAAATTGTGCAAACAACACTGTTTCAGCAAATTGAGTAGCCTCTCTGCTGCTGAGGTTACAGGGGCTAAGAACACTTTAATATAGAAAGAAACATGCAAACCAGAAAGGATTAGTAGGGGACAGCTAGAACTGTACACAAAAGGCAGAGAATCCCTGTTTTCAAACCAGTTCTACCACTGATCCTTTACTGCCACACACACAGGGCTTAATTAACATCTCTACAACTTTGCCTTATTACCTGCTCTGTAAATGCTGTCATTATTACAATTGTTATTATGACCAATCCTCATCCACAATACAATTTTAAGGACAACAGCTGAGGTGCTATAATGAAAGGCTCCTGCTGAGAACCTGACCAGCTCTGTGCTGTGGGGCTGTAAGAGGTACCTGCTCCAGTGCCCCCAGTGCTTTCCCTGCTTCCCACAGACACGAGCTGCCAAAGCTCTTGGCTTGGCAGCCCGTTCCCTTCTGCCCTTCCTTGACTGGGCTATGTGCACATGCAGCAGCAGAGGAAACTCTGCTCGTGCGTTGGCTTCGTTTGAGTGTCGGGGAACGACCGTAAATTGCCAGAGGAGAAAGCAGGAACAGAAACAGCTTCAACCCTTCTGTCACTAAATCTATGTAGCTGAGCAGAAAATACAGTAGCCAGCTCTCATGGGGGGATTTCTTTCTGTGGTTGTAATGGCTTTTAGACCACCCCCAGCCCATTTTCAGCTAGCACAGACCTGTTTACACTACACTTTTTATTAATTCAATTTAGTTTTACATTGAGATACTATGAAAAAAGTGTTGTTGAGCAAAGCAGGTTCATTCAGTTAGTGAATACATTACTGACCCAAGAATCCTTCTAGAGATAATACATTATCCCACATTAAAAAAAAAAAAAGATAATAAAATACTTACAGTAAAAGCTTGTCCTCTTTTCTGCGTTAAAAAGAAAAGTGTCTCCCACCAGCTTCTGACAGCATGTGCAAGCCAGACTGAAAATTCAGGGCTTGAGTGCTTCCCTGAGAGGAAAACCACATTGCAGAGAGACACAGAGAGCTGCTTGAGAAATGATTCACACACGGAAGCGAGCTGGCTCCACCGGCGCCTCGGCATTCAGCACACACACACAGCACTCGCTTACTCAGGGGAATGACAAATATTATATTTTCATCAAAGCAAGGAGGATTTATGCAAGAAAGCAATTTGTAGCCTACGTCCAAAACACTGAGATGCTTCAAGCCTTAAAGCAGATGAAGAGTTTCTTTCAGGGTCCCATCATCTCCAAGAGCAGAACTGGACACTGGGCAGAGCAGAAACCCCAGACTGGTCTGGGTGATCCAATCAAGCGAAAACATGAGGCACATACCACGGAGAAAGGGCAAGGAGGTGGCAGAGAAAAAAGGCATTTTCAGAGGAAAACACAGAAGCAGCTTTCAGAAGCTTTTATATTCCACAATAACACGTCCCCCGGAGCGCCAGCAATCACAGCCAGGACACCTTATGACATTTCCCTTGCCTCCATCATTGCTTCAACAAAGTGGAAAAGTGGGTGTAGGGAAGAAAGATGCACTAAGACAGAAGCTTTTACAAAACTAACCAGAATCAGTCCTGAGTGACTCGAGCTGCCCAAGAAGGGTCAATCTGTTCTTTATTTAGAAGAGAGCAAATAAAGGACAAGAGCAAACAAATGCTTGAGAACGTCCCTCTTTCTTAAGATTTTTGAAAAGAATTTCGTGTTCGAAAACAGGAAGAAAAAGGGCCAGAGGTCTCAACAGAGTTAAAGCAAGCGAAGATAGTATCAAGTTGAAGGAGGCAGAGGGGATGCAAAGACACAAAATCCTAATTTCAAACAGAAAACTAACGTGTTTAAAACAGGGCTTTTTGTCCACTTCTGTCTAGAGAGGGTCTGATCACCCTCTGGTGTCTCTGAGCAAAGACATTCAGACTGTGACTACAGATCAGGAATTCTCCCTCCCAACAGTGGGAACCTGGTATATCAGTCATGTTGATGCTACTGTAGAAGTTTCTAGTAGAGAAATAGGGAAGATTTTTAATATTTGAAAAGTGTTGCTGGCTCTGAATAGTCCAACCTTATTGCACCCTCCTCACTCCAGGTGCCAAAGGGGCCTGAAGGAAGCTGATGTTATGCCAAGAGTAAATTTGTTTCAGTTCATTGTTGGCACCACAATAGAGTAACCAAACCTTAAAAACAGATTGAGTGCAAGCCAAATTTCCTCTGCAGATTATGAATTTGGGATTCAACTTTCTGATAGTCTTAAGAGTAACGAACTCTTGCCTTATCTTAAAATGCCAGAACAAGACAAAAGAGCACACCATGACTTATTGAGCACAGGATAAAGCTCTGTCTTTGGCAGGTCTCAAGCAGACATTATTAGTTTAGAGTCCCTAAACCTTCAGTCAGGTGCTATGCCAACTTTGCCAACATCCACAACGTACCAATCCTTCAGTTTCTTCAATATCCAAGGACAGGCTGTGTGACCACTGCTCGAACTTACCCATTCTGTATTTTTCCACGTTTAGAGTTCTTGAGATTATTCACAGCTCAGATAAGGAGGAAGTTCTTGTAGATGATGCAGATGTAGATCTGCATGCAGCGTTCCTCCTCCCTGAGGAAGTGACCCCACACATGATGAACACATAGGCAGTGAGGTCACTTAGGTACCCAAGGGAGGGGCTGCAGCGCACTCCCTCTGCTCTGATCATGGACCACCTTCAAACCCGAACAGATGCAGCTCAAAAACACCGGCTCAGGGCAAACAGCTGCAGGTGCCTGGACCCTGAGCTCACAAATGAGAGGGACATCAGGTGCAGACACCTTGCTGAGAAGCTTCTTTGTCTCAAGAAACCAAACCCTTTTTGGACTGCAGCGTGCTGCCCCTCTGTCATCACCGGTGAGTTTGTTTGGGCTCAGAGGGACAGCAGTATTGGCAGCTCGATAGGTTTTCCTGTCCTTCAGCCAAGAGAAATAAAGGACTGAAGTGAGGGAGTGGGGAGCAAGATGAGCTACTGTGTTGCACTCTCAAATATCTTTGGGATACGTTTGATAAATATAACTTGACCGAAACCTAAAAATGAAACGCTTGGCTGTGAGGAGACAGTCACAACATTTACATACGTCAGCTCGGGTAGACAGCCTGGAAGAGTGGTGGAGAATTTCCCCAAACCCAACAAGACCAGACAGTACATTTGTTTATTTAGAGGTTTTCTGCTAGCAGTTATGGCTATAATTATCTGATCTCTTTACTTAGACCAAAGAATTATTCAGCATAAAGCCTTCTGAATTGATAAATTGCCTTTCTGTTTAATGAAAAAACAGCCCAGAAACAAACAGCTAAAATGAGTTGGCCAGGCTCAAAGAAAGCCAGGGCCTTAACTGTAATTACTTTCATACAGCCAGGGTGAGAAAACAATTCCAAGTAGCAATATAAACTTTTTTCAAGTATCTGCCAGGTTCTCACCCAGCTGGTAAAATTGGTTGACAGACAAAATAACAGTGAACATATTGCCTGCATTCTGCTCGGTGCACTTGCTCCCACAACTTCCCAACAAGGTACGAGAGAACAAGATCAATCCTCACCGTTAATACACCTTTAAAATACTGCATTTGAGGAATTTAAAGGCTTTATGTTGCAAACTGCATTAATGGTACAATTGCCCAAGAACAAATATGGATGAGAACTTAATGACATGGGCAAAGGGCAGGATTTTGAGTGGCACAGCTCATTTGAGAAGCAAATGCATAATGTGGAAAAAAGGCTCACACAAGGAACAAGGTTTAAAATATCTTTGCATTTACAGATATTTATGCCATATTTAACTGCTTTTGTGCATGAAACAATCTTAATTACAAAGGAGAGAAATTCCATAAACAAGGCTATTATGTCAGTAACAATGTCTTTTTAAAGCAAGTCTCTAATTCAGCTATAAGGCTTGGGACATTGCTGTCTGGAATTATAAAACCAAAAGTAATTACAAAGGCAAGCCTGCATCAGACAGTGGGTATTAGTGGAGTCAGGCCATGGCTCTGGGACAGCATTTACTCTGTGCTTTCTTCCCTTTTGGACATAACTGATACAAACGTCTTTATTTTCTCAGTTGCAGTGCAGATGTCAGGAAGTTCACACCGCTTTTGGTGGACGTTTGCAGAGTGAATCACGGGGCACCACTTTCCATTTTGACAAAAACAACTGCTGCTCAGTCAACAAGATGCTGCCGATGGAATGGGTGGATGGAACTCCTGCAACTGCTGCCAAAAAGACTCCACCAGCACAAGCAAGCTGTGTGTGCTGGCTCGGAGAACTGGGATTTATTTTTCCTTCCCTGCTCTTAAGAGACTACTCACAGTTTCATGTTCCTGCTCAACACCTGAGGGGCTCAGCCTGTGGCTACCAGCTTTGACCTGCAACTGGAGAAAATGCTTGTTGTTGGAAGAGACTGGAATAATTAAACTGGGGGGGGGGAAAAAGGCAGATAATGTTTTATGGAACGTGGAGTGCTATAGGAGACAAGAAAAACAGCTTCCTATGGTGCCTATTGCCAAAATTTCAGGAGACCAGACAACAACTTGAGAATTTCCAAGGGAACAGCCACTGAGTCAGTCGAAAATAGAATTAGGAAACTGCCTGTTTCAAAAGTAAGAGTCTGTAAGATGTGCCAGCATTTTTCAGTATTTCTGTCATTTCCGAGTAGAACACTCAAGAGTTAACACACATNAAAAAAAAAAATAAAGCCAACCCACAGAAAAAGGCAAAATGAGAAAGGAAATCTATGTAGTGAAGGAACACTCATCATATTTCATACACTTAAAATAAAAATCACTGATCACTTTTGCACACATTTATGCGAAGCCAATTGTTCTTTGCAATTTTCAAATGTCTCTACTTCCTTAGGCATCATCAACAAATCAAGGACAGCTTTCTTGCAGTCACCCTGCTATTCAAAATGGGGATAAACCTAAACATGCAAAAAAGGCAATACTCAGTGCTCTTCCCCTGAAAGAGGAAGATAAGACTTATACTGTTCTTTTTTAGTAACTGATTTTTTTTTATTTCAATGATTAAAAGAAAGACAGACTTAAGGGAAAGGGAGTAACTTTCTGCTTTATTATTGCTCGCTGTCAGTTTTCTGAGCTATAGGTTATAATGTGGCACTCATTAACAATTCATAGAGAATTACCATATTCAAGTAGCACAGCAAGTTTTTACTACCTACCCAGGCAAAACACTGCACAACCTTACTTGCTCCCTTTACTTATTGTCCCAGAGGGATCTCATGCCGGAAAAGCTGGCATTTTATCACCTAACGGGAAAAGAATTCCAACGGGTTAGAAGCTCCAAGGAGCCCTGAACAGAAAAAACATTCCATGAAATCACCGACAATGCAGAGCTGCACAGCAAAATTAAGCACTGGAGAAGGATGCGTGCTGGAGGCTGCCTTGGAATTAAAAACCCCAACGGGATTCTGGAGCAATGTCCCACTGCTTTGAACTTCTTGGTGCGTTTCAGGGGGATGCAAATGAGAGACCTGAGGTATCGAGGCTTTGTTTCCGAGGGATTCGCGCTGGAAGTGCCGACAGCCGGAACGGGAGCGGAGCTGTGGGATCTGCCCAGACCCACAGGGAGCATCACAGGGAGCCCAGCAGCAACCAAAGCAGGACAAATTCACAGAGGGAACTCAGGAAGCTCGAGGAGTTCAGGTCCCAGGAGAGGAACAAGCCCTCTAATGCAGATCAGGATTTCAGAAAACAGGCTCTTGGCAAGGTTTGATTCCCCACACAGCAATGCCTTGGAGTCCCCATCTCGTGTTTCCTCTCTGCCTCTTTTACAGATACTCGATCAGAATCAGTTGATCACTGCAGTAGCTTAATAACTCATCTATTTTACAGGTCAGGAAACGAAAGCACTTGAATTACTGACCAAATGTCACAAAGTAGCAAGGGTCTACAGTGCCCATCGATTTTAACTCCCATATAAACCAGCAGTTTTGACAGACATGCACATGGTTATACAGAGGCACCCAGAAGCTCAGCATAGAAATTTGGCTTTGATGATGTAATCAAATCCAGAAAAAAGGGAGAATCTAAATTAAAGTTTAACAATTCCTTCCTTCTAGACAGCTTGAATGAACAAACATGTTTGCTACTGCTTAAACTTTTAAATCAGCTTAGCAGGCTTGAGAAATGGAACCATGCAGCTGAAATTTGAAGTGCCCAAACACTGAGATCCTCCCAGCATTAACCACAATGCTACAAAAGAACCATTAAGAAACAAGTAGTGGTATAATGCAGGCAAATTCCATTCTGAGACCCAGGTTCTGCTTTCAAGACTTCTTAGGAAATTATTTCCTTGGATCTCTTGGTTGGCGATCATAACCACTTCAGATTTTAAACCCTCAGCGCAAATCTGGCACTCAATAAACCTTATAACTGAAATGAATTATAAGCATCTTTAAAGCTCAGCAAAAAAGATCTTGGTATGTGGCTCACGTTGCCTACGAGGCAGGTAAGGACAAATATCAACACTTCACCAGCATGAGCTCATCCTGCAGGCACAATCTTGCCATCAAACGTGCTCAGTGCCACTCGTGCTGGCTCTGCCGTGCCAGCTGTCCCCACACACACCCAGAAAGCGGGTGCAAATTGCTCCTCTCCTCAAGGTCTCACTTTCTCCTAGGGCACAGCCACACCAAACAGCTCGTTAGCAGAGCAGAAGCCTCCCTTACCGAAAGACCTAAACGCCGGAAGCAGGAGGCACAGGCAATGGAGTGGGAGAGCAGCAGGAATAGGTGCTCAGCTTTCCATGTTTCTATAAAAGCAAGTGATAATTTAAAATCTCCAGCAGATATTAAAGTAGGAGGGCAGTGAAGCAAGAGAACAGATTGCATGAAAAGGAAGAAGTGCCCTATGGAGTTTATGACCTGTTTACCATAAGTAAATAAATAAATGAAAGCAAAGCAACCCCCTGAGGTGACAGAGTTTACGTGAGGGACATTAGTGACTCTGTCACGTAGAAGCCTATAGAAACAACTGTCATTACAGAGCAAAGGATTGATTGGCCACACAACAGGAACTTGGGAAAGAAAGCAGATGTGAGAGAAGGGAAGAGGAAGATTTGGAAATCAGGACAGCAGGGAAGTCACTCTGAATATTGCCCACTGAAACCACTGCCCTGGTACACAGCAGCTGAAGGCCGAGAGGAAAAAGAAGGAGCAGTTTGAGAAAACCAAGAAAGAAGAAAACACACAAGCCAGTTCAATTCTTCCTACTCCACACTGGATCACTCATCAACTCTGCCTGCTCCTGGGGCAGGTGGAAGATCACAATTTTGCATCCTTCATTAGGGTTAATTAGTTCACTTGCTGACAGTACTGAAAGAAAGGCCAAGTGTTGGCTCAGTCAGAGGGAGCGACACCTTCCCACTCCTGCAGGAGCCAGCTGTCCAAGGAAAGCCTGGGCTGTCCCTGCCTGTACAACTGTCCTCTGTTCCCTGATCTGAGGGCAGGTTCCAAACCACTCTTATTCCTTTCAGTTCCACTAACATCCACTGCTATTAAAAATCAGAAGTGTGTTATTTTGTCCTCTTTGATCTCATTCAAACCGTGAAAACAACAGCCTAAGCATTTTGCCCTGCTGTATCTTGGGGAGCTGGAAACCTTTTACCAGCAAGAAACTCTTACAGCAGTTACCATGGTGACACTGGTAATAGATATTTAAAGGCAGCTCACTCATAATCACATCTATTAGATATCAGGAGGCTTTAGTGAGAGAGGCACAAAAAGCTTGAAACCAGGGAGCCAACCAGGCTTGGTGATGGTATAAGAAATTTATGGGGAGGGATCTGCTTATCCCATCATTTAGCTGGACACAAAGGGCTGCTGTTCAAATCCGGAATGGCACTGAAGCTTGCAGAATAAACTATTTTTAGTCGGTCATTTCAAAATTGGTTCTGAAAGCCTCATTTCAATAGTGGTGCTTCAGTAAATCCTTTCAGAGTGGTCATTGCCAGAAATATAATAAATAGCTGTGCCACAGCTCCATCCCTCATCAGAACCAGGCTGCTGGCAATCTCCTGGTCTGCCATCACCTGGAAACTCAAATCTGGATAAAGCTCTCTGAGTTTAAGAGGTATGTTTGGTTATATAAATGTTAAAGAATTTCTTTCTTTAGGTTCTAGCCCACAGCTTTCCAATCCACTGGAACACAACCAAGAGAATCTGCAGAATCAGATCTCCAGATAGGGAGCCACTTCACCAGGTTGGCTAAGCCTGGGTAAGAGTCATCAAATTGAGACTTCCTTTCTCTTTTTGCTGCATATTTCCATGACAACTTTCCTGCAGTATCAACTTCTTTATACTGGAAAGGTCTCTCAAAGAGAATTTAGGCTTCTATAGCAACAGCTGAAAGCCCTGGGAGATGATGATGCCTGAAACTTTACCCAGATCTTTTTTTAGAGCACACAAGTGTGTTTCAAATTTTATAGGTGAAAACAAAAATGTGTGTAATATTGGGCAAACTGTGAAGAGGAGAAGGAGTACCTTGCTGAAGTGGAACAAACACAAAGAAACTGCTTTACTTTCAAAAGGGGTGCAGACTTCGAGATCTAAAACGTTAGGGAGAGCAGACAGGATCAAACACTCATCTTGAAAAGCCACATCCTGTTCCTCCTCTCTGAGTTACAGAGCACAGTCACAAGGAACAAGTCTGCTGATCCTAAAAGGAGATTTTAGCCAAAGATCTCTCTCTGCAGTCTATTTTATATTGACCTAAAGCAAAAAAAAAATTGAAAAATCACTGAGTCAGGATGCCTTTTGAGTTTTATTTCAAATATACCCACCACCTACCTATGAGTTAACCTTTTTTTTAGCACTTTAGCTGTTTGCCATGGTAGTGACAGTATTCTCCAACACTGAAAACTACCTTAGAAGGAAAAAAAAACCCCAACTGCACTCTCAAACAAATAAGTTTGTTAAACTCAAAAGCCAAGGAGAGTACAGAAGCTGAAGCAGCTTTCCTTCACTGAATTTAGATCTATTTCACAGAGCACTTCACTTCTCCAGTGTGCTTTCAAACCTAAAGTCTTTTAAAGAAAAAAAAACAACAAAACACTACATTCACAAGCTCAGTGAGAAGTAGGAAAGGATCACATTTAAATGTACAGATGAGAATACCATAGGGTGGAAACAAAGCCCAGTGGGTCCCAGCACCTTTCCTTTTGCAGCCACTGGAAACCTCTTTGTACACATCAGGAGAGATCAGCAGTGTGACCACTGCACAAAGCAGCCACACTTTCTTCTGCTTGTGGCAATTGAAAGCTTTTCCTTTTTTCATTAAAACACCCATTAATTTATCTCATCTTCTTCTCATTCACCCCTACATCATGGCAGTTCTGATAAGGAAAAAAAGGTGGGGACGAGTGAAAAAGAATGGATTTGATCTAATTCTTGTTGACTTCCACCCGCAGCCGTTTCCTGCCCAGTTGGATAATTTCAGAAAAGACTCTGGAACTGGCAGTTTGATAAAATAAAGTTGAGGACTGTGAAAAACTTATTTTAATTTTAATAGCGCTGCTAGAGTCTATTCAAAACCCGGGAACTCTACAACCAAGACATATGCAAAACAGGATATCTGACAAAACCCCACATTATTTCCAAGATTTACCCTGTCTGGAGAATACTGAAGTGTGGGAGTCACTGAGTCACTGTAAAGGTCAAGTGAGACGCAATTATTCAGCGTCGCCATGTGCTGCCCTCTGCTGAAACAGACACCGAGCTCCTTGGAGCAGCACAAAAGCTCGGCATCGTCTGCACCCGCTGCTGCCGTCACACTCGCCCGAATTCAAAATGTTTCACTTCATGGGTCTAGGCAAGGTTAAAAATAACCTAAGCTCTTGCACTGGACCGAGCAGCTCCAGGATAAAAGAGTGGCTTCAGGGACAGCAGAAGGAAGGGGGTGGGATGCATGGGCTGCATGCTCTGCAGTCGTGAAGGTTCACAGGCTTGTGAAAAAGAAACAGCTGAAAGTTTCGTTTGAACAACTTGTTTATCAAAGATGTGTTGAACTCTAATATTCCCTCTCCAATCCTTAATCCTCCATCTGATTTCACCCACACGAAAAATCTGTTCAGGCAGATGAGATTATTCAAATGCTCAGGCAGAAGAATTTGTCCGTATGTAGAACAGGGAACAGCGTGAATGGGAAAAGGAGAAAACTATTAAACATCTAAGGGGGGGAGGAAAAAATAACATATAATTCCATGTTAGCATCTATAAATAAGTCTATTTTATGTAATCATATTTAAAAAATATTTATTAAAATATTTTCTTTACAAACAAATAGTAACCCAGCATTTTCTCCAAAACTCAGGAAAAGGGGAAAGAAAGTCAAAGCAATATTTCAACTGTACATATAAACTCTCACTGCTGAAATTCCCAATCCAACATATATGGGTTTTTTTTTCCCTTTAGGCCTTTGGAAATTAGGCTTTGCTGTGTGACTTCGAGATCAGCCCACCAAGGTTATTTTGGATCAAGGAGAAGATTGAAATCTTAAGTTCAGGGTTCCTTAGGGAGATCATCCTGCCAGCAACCTCCCCTACCTTGTAAAGATCCTGCTGTAGTAGATTTTAACGACGTGCTTTTTCACGGGTTTTGACCTTAAAAAAAAGGGTAAAAAAACCACCTCTAAACCCAAAAAACCAATTTAAAAAACCCCCAAGGACATAAAAAAAGAGGGAATAGCAGCGGGCAGGTGGGCCCCGCTGGTGCAGCCAGTAGAGGGCAGTGGGATTTAGAGGAAAGTTGTTGAACTTCGTCTAATGAAGTATTTGAAGTGATAAAACCATCCATTTAAGTCGTTATTTGAACCTACTTACACCAAGAAATAAGCAGGACAGAGAGCAAAGGACAAAAGTAGGAAAGAAAATTTATTACTCTGGGACCTCTACGAAGTTGTGTTTCAGGATATCAGGAAGATTTCATACCAACGCATCATTTATTCAATTTTTAAAGTAATTTTCAATTACTGAAATACAACAATTCCATGCATCCTATTGAAACCAAGGCACCTATTTCTCATAGATTTCAAAACCTATGGGTAACTTAAAATTAAAATAGAAAAATATCAAATGAGAAGAGAGGTACCTTTAAGGCAGACCTATTGCCACTTGTGACGATAAAAACTGGTTCTAGTCCACACGAACAAGAAAGTAAAACGGGTGAAGAAAAAGGCAAGGCATGTAGATTTTTTTAACGCTCACTGCACCTCGTTTACCAAAGGGAAAAGCAACATTTCTCACCTTATCACCAAACACCACAAGCTTCCCAGAACCAAGGTTCCTGCGTGATTTGATACGAGCCAAGTTCGCATTTTGTGAGGGAAAAACCGATCGTGGATATTGTCAGAGCCCTTTTGAGACAGGCGCGTCCTGAAGTAACACTGCTGCTGCTCTACGCCAGAGGAGACCGAGCTCTCTCTCCTCAGGGAGGCAGCCGGGGATGTCCCGGTGCTCCGGCGCGTCCGCCCGGCCCGCGGCACAGCGGGGACACCTTTCCCAGGCTCCGGTGCCCCGGGCTGCCCAGCCCCNGGGCTCGGCTCCGGCGGGACGGTGAGGGCACAGGCAGCGCCCGCCCGCCCCGTGAGGGACCTGTTGCCCTCAGACACCGGCGCGGGGCCGGAGTCAGCCGCGGGGAGGATGCGGGGACACGGCGGCGACACCGCGACACCTCCGAGCTTTCCGCCCCCTCCCCGCACCTCAGCCAGGGGCACAGGGACTCGGTCCCGCACTGCGGCACCTCAGCGCTCCCTCAGCACGGGGATGCCCCGCTCGAGGCTGCCGGTTCTCCCCAGCCCAGCCGGTCCC